>CM061531.1:132110309-132361515 GCA_030545055.2 Neoaliturus tenellus | reverse complement strand
TCCAATTGTGGAAAAACAAATGTAGTATTCAATTTGATTACAAATCCTAAAGGATTACGTTTTAATAATTTATATGTATTTTCAAAGTCACTACAACAACCAAAATATCAGTTATTGGAACAAATACTCAATAATGTGCCTGAAGTTAAATATTTTAAATTCAACGCGAGCGAGAGTGTCATGCAACCGCAAGAGGCTAAACCATTCTCAGTATTCATATTTGACGATGTATCTTGTGAAAATCAAAATACAATAAGAAATTACTTCGCCATGGGTCGACATAACAACATAGATAGCATTTATATTGGTCAAACTTACAGCAAAATACCGAAACAGCTCATTAGAGACAATGCAAACATGTTAATTGTATTTAAACAGGATGAAACCAACCTAAAACACATATATTATGACCATGTAAGTGCGGATATGCCATTTGAACGATTTAAAGAGTTGTGTGGAAAGGCTTGGGCTGAAAAGTATGGGTTTTTAACAATTATGAAGGAACAACCGCTAAACAATGGTCGATACAGGATAGGATTTGATAAATTTATACTAATACACTGATCATGATGTAAAACATTCATTGTTGTACAACACGTCTTGCTACAAACATGGTTAACCAAGAAAAGTTAATAAAGGAAATAAAATCACTTAGTGATTCTATTCGAGATAAAAACAGAGCATTAAAATTAGGTATTAGCGAAAGGGAGAAATTTCTTGAATCTACTTTTAAACCTATTACTGAACCCTTGAAACAATTAAACAAAAAATTTGCTAAACCCGTTTTGGAAGGAGATGCAATTGCACCTATTACAAAGTTTGAAAGAGAAAATGTAAAATCAGAAGATTTTAGTGATGAAGACCTGGAATCCTCTACATATAGTGGTTTTACCGGTGGAGAACCTGAAAGAGAGCTAGAATCACCAGACTATAGTGGTATAAGAGAATTATATGAAGTAAAAGCTAAAAGAGGACATGAAGATGTATCAACTGCTAGTGAAGAGGAAAAAGAAGAAGAAGCAAGGGAAGGTCCGTCAAACATAAGCTTGTTGGGTGAAAACATTCATAACAAAGGACCTTTAGGAAGGAAATACATGGTAAAAATGTTACTCGGAACAATTCCTAATAAGAATTACCATAGTTATGGAGCGAGATTAACAGAAGATGGTTTAATGATAGGTAATAGCCCGTTAAACGTTGACGAACATGATAATATTGTCATTGGTGATCAAAGGTATAAGGGCACAAAAGGATTATTTGAATTATTATTTGAAAATAAGCCTTCAGTATCGTTAGTGAAAGAAAAAGACATGGAAGCATATAAAAATATTTTGGAACAGACAAATGCATATAGGAGAAAGTATTTACCTGACCAGCCTCCTTTTAGATCTAAGTCTTTAAAATATAAAGAATTTGTATCCAAGTTAATACCAACTAGAAGACAAACAATGCCGTTAACACAAAGAAAACCTGTAAAACGAAGATTTATGGCATCCACTTTGGATGTAAGTGCTCAGGAACGAAGAAAAAGAAGTAAGTCCGTTACGGGTACAGGTTTAATGAAGAAACTATATAACACAAATGTGATTTATTACAATAATATCAATAAATTGGTGGATAGAATGAAACTAATACATGAAGCTAAAGAAGCGGGTCATACTGGATTGGAAAACGAATGGGTGGCTTTAGTGGATGAACTCCGAAACCGTGGGGTAATCTCATAAAAATGCGTTACTCCCTAGAATACTATTCAGTTGCACTATGAGTGTTGACAAGTTCGGACGTTACTCCTCGGATGGGTTATATTATGCCAATAGTTTAAAAAGAAGTGCTGGTTTACCACAAACACCTGATGGAGATTATGATATAACTAATAAAAGGTTAAAAAACATAAAAGATCCCACAGATGAAAACGATGCAATAAATTTAAAAGTATTAAAAGAAAATATATCACCAACATTAAGACTACAGAAAAACACATATGACGCAGGTAATCATAGAATTGTCAATGTTGGTAAGCCAAATCAAAACGCTGATGCAATAAACAAAGGTTATTTATCATCAGAATTAAAAAATACGTTAAAATTCAATGGAAAAACGTATACTGCTGAAAATAAACGTATATCCAACGTAGATGATCCTAAAGATGCAAAAGACAGCGTAAATAGACGCTATTTACATTCATTAATACCTGAAAAGACAAAAGATGGTTTTTCTTTTTATAAATTTGTTATTAACGATATAGGTTATCCGAAAAATGAAAATGATGCTGTAAATTTAAAATATATAAAAGA
This sequence comes from Neoaliturus tenellus, assembly GCA_030545055.2. Taxonomy (NCBI): domain Eukaryota; kingdom Metazoa; phylum Arthropoda; class Insecta; order Hemiptera; family Cicadellidae; genus Neoaliturus; species Neoaliturus tenellus. Next base: position 132,359,221 of record CM061531.1, on the reverse strand, counting down.
TCATTGTATTACACGTGATGTAGGAGTTATTGATTGTCTAGGTAATTGTTTAGCGAATGTTAAAGATGGTTCGGCACCATCAGATGGTGCAACAGTGGGTCAAATGATGGAAACCTTAAAACAAGAAACAACCTCTTTTGTAAAACAAGATCAAGTAGTATCAAAGCAAGGGGATGAATTTGTTCAAGGTAATGAAAAATTTAATTTATTAACATACAAAAATAATGCTTGGGATTGCATGGGTAAAGGGTTATCAAATATGAGATTGGGCTATACTGCTCAAGATGCAGCTGCTTTATCACAAACCGTACATCTAGATCCAGATCATTCTTTTAGATTTTTTACATGTAAAAATAAAGTAATAAAAGACTTGCATAATGGAAGAGATCCAAATGATGCTGCAACTGTAGGACAAACATTACAATATGACAGCGCAAATAAAGAGTTTATTTATAATAAGCAAAGATTTAAATTAATGGATGTAAATGATTATCAAAATATATTAATTGCAGATCCAAATTCATTTAGCGGATTTAGAAAATTGTCTGGTGAACAATTTATTCATAAAAATCATGTGTTTCGAAATGAATCAGACGGAGCATTAGTTAGTGGAAATTTTAAATATTTTAAATGTCCCGGGAGCGATGAAAATGTAACTGATAAAGACTAAGAATTTGTATAAAAAACTGATACGGGTTAGAAATCGAGACTAATATTATAAAAATGGGTTACACTCTAGAATGTTATTCAGTTGCACCATGAGTGTTGACAAGTTCGGACGATATTCCTCGGATGGATTATATTACTTTAATACTTTAAAAAGAGGTGCTGGCTTACCACAAACACCTGATGGAGATTATGATATTAGTAATAAACGGTTAAAAAACATTAATGATCCCACAGATGAAAATGATGCAATAAATTTAAAAGTATTAAAAAAAGAGATATTACCAACACTGAAACTAGACAAAAACACATATAACGCGGGTAATCATAGAATTTCCAACGTTGGTAAGCCAAATCAAAACGCTGATGCAATAAACAGAGGTTATTTATCATCGGAATTGAAAAATACGTTAAAATTCGATGGAAAAACGTATAATGCTGAAAATCGACGTATATCTAACGTAGCAGACCCTGTAGATGAAAAAGACAGCATAAATAGACGCTATTTACATTCTATAATACCTGAAAAGACAAAAGATGGGTTTTCTTTTTATAAATTTGTTATTAACGATATAGGTTATCCAAAGAATGAAAATGATGCTGTAAATTTAAAATACATCAAAGATCATTGTATTACACGTGATGTAGGAATTATTGATTGCTTTGGTAATTGTTTAGCGAATGTAAAAGATGGTTCTGCACCATCAGATGGTGCAACGGTGGGGCAAATAAAGGAAACTATAAAACAAGAAACATCTGGTTTTGTGAAACAAGACCAAGTAGTAACACGACAAGGAGATGTATTTGTACAGGGAAATAAAAAGTTTACTTTACTTGAAGAAAACAATAGTGTTTGGGATGGTAAAGGAAAGTCATTGACAAATTTAGGTATTGGTGAAAAGCCTGGTGATGCTGTTACTTATGAACAGATAATACAATTAGAGCCAACTGGAAAACAATGGTGGAATTGTGATAACAAACGATTAACAAATGTTGCAGACCCTGATTATGCTGATAACGCTGTAACTGTTAATTTTCTTGTTAAAGTAATAGGTAATTTATTATTTGATATGCATAATTATATTGCAGCCGGACAACATAAACCTATTGATGAAAAAATGAGAAGTGCATGGATTAAACAAGAAATTCTTTATAAATACTTTTTTAATCATAATACACAAAAGTTTAGATCAACAGATTGGGGTACTTTTGATATTTAATTAAATAACACCATAAATTACATCATTTATGTGCAACCTGTCATAGAGGTAACACATAGGTTACGCTTTTCGAATATAAAAGACAATCATGGCGTTTCATTACACCAGTCCATATCGAGACACTATACGGAAAGGAGGCGGTATCACGTCCACAGCGGTTTCTCTGTTAAGTAAAGCTTTAAATCGTATTCCAGTAGGATCTGTCGTAAATAGAGCAATAGACGCTTTACCATACGAATTTCACATACCGGGAGGTTATCAGTATTGCGGACCAGGAACTAAATTGAAAAAACGACTGGAAAGAGGCGATCCAGGCATAAATAAGTTAGATCAGGCTTGTAAAGAACACGATATCGCATATTCCACGTTTACCGATTCAAAGAATAGGTCAATAGCTGATAAAAAGCTAGCGAATATAGCTTGGCAACGAGTAAAGTCTAGTGACGCTAGTATTGCAGAAAAAGCAGCAGCTTTAGCGGTAACAGCAGGTATGAAGGCTAAAACAGCGGTAGGAGGTGGAAAAAGGAGGGGTAGGAATAAAAAAGGATCAACCATGAAGAAACATGGTGGTAATATTAGACTAAAAAGACGTTCTCCGAGGAAAAATAACAAAAAACCGATAATATGGTCAATGGTAAAAAATGGGGCTGGTCTATACCTAAGACCGTATCGTGCATATTAAATAAAAGAAATCAATTGGTTATACCACATAAAGCGTTGACTAATGTTGAATTATTTAAATATATTTCCTGTTTAAAAATACCATTTTTCCGCGGAGTATTTATGAAAGACAATTTACCAAAGAAAATATGGAAAAATGAGACTGGAATCGTAAATTTGGATAATACTGAAGGGTCCGGCACCCATTGGGTGTGTTATAAGAAACTAAATAGTAATGTATATTATTTTGATAGTTTTGGAAATTTGCCACCACCTAAAGAACTTGAACATTACTTTAAATCTGCTAAAAACATATATTACAACTATAAAAGAGAACAACCTGATAATACTTCAATATGCGGCCATTTATGTTTGGAATTCCTAGCTAAAAGTATCAGTCACTATTGAGATGTCTTCCTATACGGTATCATTAACAGGAAAATCGTCCACTTTACGAAGTATCCTTTTTCCAGCGTTACGCTTGCAAAAAGGAAGATTTTGGGAGGCAGCACTGTTGGATTTTACAACTTACAACTCTATTCCCAATGTTACGGAAGGTAAAAATAACTTATTGCATTATTATAAAGGAAAAGATGCCAGTGGGAAGTTTACAGACTTGGAAGTTTGCACTCTACCCACAGGTTCTTATGAAATTGATCATATTAATGAATTTTTGCAAAATAAAATGGGAAAAGACAATATAACGCTAAAAGGTAATAACAATACAATGAAAGCTGAGCTTACTTCAAAATATTATATAGATTTCAGTAAGTCAGACTCAATTGGTGATTTATTAGGATTTCCCAAAGATGGAGCAATTTTAGAACCAAATAAAACACATTCTGGTAAACAAACTGTAACAATATTAAAAGTCAATAGTATAGACATAACTTGTAACATTATACAAGGAGCTTACAGAGATGGAGCAAATACTCATATAATACATACTTTTTACCCCAGTGTGCCACCTGGATTTAAAATTGTTGAAAAACCACAAAACCTGGTATATCTACCGTTGAACACCACTTTCATTTCAGACATCGTGTTGAACGTATTGGATCAAGACGGTAACTTGATAGATTTCCGAGAAGAGCCTATTACGGTTAGATTACATTTAAAATCGACACTTTAATACAAAATCATGGGTTTAATATTTAAAAGCGAACAACCTACGGGAAACCGCATTAGTAGCTCTTCAGCTGTGGAGGAGTTAACACGCGAGAACATTCGTTTCTTAAAGAGAATTGGATTACAATTAACCGATTATGGATATACTGGATATAGCGCAGGGTCCAACATTCGACGAAACCCTATGGGAAAAAGAATATCACACCCACAACCCTTACACTTCATCAAAATTAAACAATAACGATGAAATTCGTATTCCCATACAAAATCAAGACATTTACACACTACCATGTGAAAGTTACTTGTATATTGAAGGAAAAGTTACTAAAAAGGACGGTACTACTACTGGTACAACAGTTCCATTTATAAATAATCCCATGGCTTTCCTGTTTGATGAAATTAGATATGAAATATCAGGTGTAACAGTTGATTCTACTAAAAAAGTAGGTATTGCAACAACTTTAAAGGGATTAACATCTATATCACCTAATGAAACCAATTTAATACAACCTGCAGGATGGGTTTTACCTGCAAAAGACACAATCACTCCAGATACAAATGGAAATTTTGATTTTCATATTCCGTTACGTTTGTTGCTTGGTTTTGCTGAAGATTATAGGAAAATAATATTAAACGTTAAACAAGAATTAGTTTTGTTGAGATCTTCAAACGATAAAGATATTATTAAAGCTCCAGACGGTACAACAGATGCAACTTTAGAATGGAAATTAACATTAGACAAAATTGTATGGAGAGTTCCACATGTAAAATTAGCTGACGAGCATAGAATGCTACTATTAAGAAAGTTAAAGGCTGATCGTGATATTGTAATTCCTTTTAGAAGTTGGGAATTTCATGAACATCCCAGCTTGCCAACTACGGATCGACACACTTGGACAGTTAAAACATCTAATTATGTGGAACGAGCCAGGTATATTATATTTGGTTTACAAACAGGCAGAAGAGACACCATCACCAAACATGCAGGCCAATTTGATCATTGCAACTTGAAAAATATTAAAGTTTATTTAAATTCACAATTTTTTCCATACGATAATTTAAATGTGTCATTCGCTAATAAAAAGTACAGCATATTGTACGATATGTATGCAAGATTCCAAAGTTCATATTATGGTAAAACGAATGCACCTTTACTATCACCAGAAAAATACTTAGATGGTTACCCTATAGTTGTAATCGATTGTTCTAAACAAAATGAATCGGTAAAATCATCAAGTGTAGATATAAAAATAGAAATGGAATTCAACGCGCCTATATCAGCTAATACAACTGCATACTGTTTAATTCTACATGATAAAATCGTAACATACACACCTTTAACTGGAATTGTTAAAAATGTATTGTAAAAGACCGGTTTTCCTACATTCCAATGCATTCCGCGAGTATAAAAGCAGAGCGTTCAGCTCGCTCCTCATCAGTTTGTTGCCTGTTGTTGTATGGGTAGCATCTTATTCAATATGGCTTCTCCTAGTGGTACACAAGAAAATGTAGTAGATATTGAGAAGGAGATATCCGACTTTTTAGATCTTCAAGGTCAACCGGAGGGAGATGAACACAACGCTTGCGGACAATTCCACGCCAGTAATAATATTGAGGAAAAAGGTAAAAGAAGAAAGAACGCACACAAGAGGAAAAGGGATATTGAAGATAATATTTCTCCTAACATATTAAGTGAGGTATTCTTGCGAATATTTTACCCAATCTCTTCCAGTTTGGACAAAAGTGTTTTAATCGGTGTTATGAAATCTACAGATTATTCCCCTACTGTAATTTTAACTCATGGACCCAAAATGATTTTGTTTACGGACACTGCTTGGGAATCGTTTATGAAACACTTGCATCTGCTAGAATGCTATTTAAGTAGTAACATGTTTGGAAGAAAGACAAGAGTAGGCCTTTTGGATTCAAATGTGGAAATCGATATTGTTAAACATCGTGGTGATCATCAGTTGCGGTTTAGAGACACAACAAGACATGATAACAAGATTCAACTTAATCGAGAAGAGTTTTTTATTCTAACTTGTGCAACTGAACCAATAACGAGGTACTTGAGACAACTGGTGTTTTCAAGTTCGATTATTAAAGATTATCTGGAAGACACTTTGGACAAACAACCGGACGCACCTATATTGTACGGACCTGTAGATACTTCTATATTCAATAGGGTTCCTCATGAAGTACAAATGTGGAGACAATTGGAAAAGTACGCTCAACTACATAAGAAATCAGTAAAACGTGAAAAAGAGGAAGAAGAAGGAGGAGAAGAATCAAGTGTTAGTGATGAAAATGAAAACAAGGAAAATGTAAAGATGGAAACCTAAATGACAATTAACTACACAGCAATGGTTAATTTTTAAAACAATGTCAAACACTTTGTGGGGTTAGGCCTACCGGGGACGGTGCCCACGTTAAATATACACCAACGCGCCAACAACTGTACGGCCGGGTATAAAAGTCGTACCTACCGTGGTGTGGAAATCAGTTGACCTTTGGACTTCGTCATGAGCAGACGAGTGATCTTCGCAATGGACAAGGAAGAAGAACAAGTAAAGTCCAAACCTGGTATAATTGAGTTCCAAGCGTTTCGGGGTAATGATGATAGATTTATCATAAAAGAACTTGTGTTTTTCGACATCAATACAAGTGTTCCTTATTCGTTTTTATTTAAACCACCATGTTCTTATTCATCTTTAACCAGTAAAGCCGCTACTACCAACAGATGGATTTCAAAACACTTCCATCATATCGATTGGTATGATGGTTTTACAAGTTACACGGACTTGTATCACATTATGCATCACTTTTCAGACAAGTTTACCAATATTTACACAAAGGGGCTGGAAAAGAAAAGATGGATCGAAGGATTTACTCATGTTCCGGTTAATGATGTGGATTTGGATAAAAACTACAAGTATACGATGGAAAATGTTTGTATTTGTACTAAAAGTCCAGAACATGAAAAAGATAGACATTGCGCTTTAAAAAACGCCTATAAACTCGCATCTTACCTTCAAAGTGGGGAAATGGGGAGTGGTGGGGGTAACGGGGGTTATATAAGTGAGGAGCAGACCGGGACCTGGCATGAGTATTACTCGAGATTCCGAGACGACAACATCTCCCAGCAAGAAGACGAAGAAGACGATCTATAACTTGACCATGGCATCTCACCAGTTCCTGCAAACTTTGGTTGAGCAGTTCAATGCTCACTCCAAATCTACCATACTACCCGTCAAGAAGTGTTCCGAACTTAAAGACGAGAAGCACTACATTATCCACGCCATGAAGAAGATGGAGACTACAGTTGGAGAGGCCATCTGCTGCAGTCTTAGCGAGGCACCATTCACTCCGGGGGATGAGCCCAAGTTCCAAGTCTACCTGCCGAAACGGTTCGTCCATCTCCTCCAGAACGAGGATCTGCGCTCCATCCAACCCGGCTGTCTCTACCTGGTTTCCCACGGTTGCACGGGTAGCAATTCCACCGAGTTGACCATCCACATCGCCGACAAGCAGCAGTGTTAGATTTAAGTTTTACTGTTGTACATATGTTATTGTAATGTTTTATAAATAAATAAACCATAAAAGACAAAAAAGAATACAAAAAGACGAAAAATGCAACATATCAATATGTGAAGTTTGTCACATATTGATATGTTGCATTTTTTTTTAAACTTCGCGGGTGACCTTGACCTTTGACCTTTGCATTTCACAGTTACCCCCACCACCACGCTACAAGTCAAACCTGCTTGAATGCAAAACACCCCCACCACTTTTTCATATACCTCCAAGTGCTGTGCCTCGTCTTCATTTCAACTCCAGCAGCCAACCGAACAACATCAGTATGTCTCTGAACGTAAGCTGTGCCAGCTATGAGGAGGTGACGATCAAAACGCAACAGGAGCTGAACGACTTGTACAAGGAGTTGCAGCTGATGGTGGCAAGAGGCTACCGTATAAACGTGCAAGTCTACGCTTGCAATATACGGAATCTTCGGCAGCCGAAGGAAGAGCCTGGACATTCCTCTTCAACGACAGCTTCCTCACCGGCGTCGATGAAGACCGAACCAGACAACTTGGATTACTTCAGCTGACTAGCGGTTGTCTTCCTTGTCCTTACAATTGTAGAATATGTTTATTTCTTTATTATATTAAAGAAGTAAAAAGAGCAAAGCCACCTATCTTGTTACTGACATATATGCTCAGTAACAAGATAGGGTTTTTTTTAAAACACAATTTGAATGACCTTGAAACTTCCCCCTCCACTGATTCGCTACCCCCACCACTTCACTGTTGATATACATGAGACAACATAATTAGATACCTCATTCCTTCTTCAACGGCCAAACCTACAACATCAACAATGGCTAACCTACCAACAGATGAAAGATGTCCTCACGCATGCTGTGACTTCGTACACGAGTTAGAGAAGAGGATGCAAGAGAGGGCGATAAGAAGAAAGCAGATCCACTCAGAAAATATCATGATAGTAAACGGCTATCTTTTGTTGTTCGGCCTTATCATGGTTGTACTGTTCATACTGTACGGCATAGTTACATGCGTCGGCAAGGTTGCAGAAGAAAACGCTCGCCACCATCAGTTGGAAGATTTCAATGTTACTTTCTAGGTTTTCCTTTTTTAAAACTCCATTTGGATGACCTTGAACTTTCCCCCTCCACTCCTTCCTTTTTTAAAACCCAATTTAAATGATCTTGAAATTTCCCCCTCTACTTTTCAATAATGTTACAACTGACTGCAGCTCACCTCATTCCTTGCTTGGCTGCCATGGCGGAAGGAACTCTTTCTCAAGTTGACTCCACTACGGACGAAGCATTTCCCTTGCGGTGGACTGTTCATTTACAGGATGCGACAGAAGTGGAAGTCTTGTATCAAAAATTACTCAATGTATTCAACGGGAACCCTGGACCTCTTGAATGTAGAATGGATTTGAATTTTGATGCAACCAGGGTCGGCACAGAACCTTCAACTTCAAGCCAGCCTCAGCAACGAGATTTTACACATTTATACACTCCAATATCACCGGAAGGTGTAACTGTCTGCGAGGCTGACTCAACTACACGTTATGTTCAGCCGAAGCCTTGGGTGTTGATTATTAACAATGTGTACAAAGTGGAATTGGTATGTAATAGATTAAAGGAGTTGATGGTACAAGATCCAGGCCTGCGCTTTCAAATAGATATACATTTCATCTGGAGAGCACCTGCACGGGGCTCTTCGTCTGACAGCTCTCCAAGTACGACGGACGAGGAGGACGACTAGTCATCTTTTTTAAAACTCCGTTTGAATGACCTTGACCTTTCCCCCTCCACTGAGTTTATTTAAGGTGCACTCTCACTGACTACAGCATCATTTCATCGCGCACCTTCACCGCAGCAACATGGAGAGTCAACTCAACTACTGTTGCGAACAGAAATGTTTTTCATGGCCGAATGGCATTGATGTGGTGGATGGCCTGGCTTGTAGAACATGTGAAGCTTTTAGTCAGTGCATGTGTAAGTGCAAGTCTTGGAAGAAGCCGAAACCGAAGTTGAAGACATTCCATGTGTACCAAATGAGAGGGCATAAGTACACTTGTTGCCCTGAACGTTGCATTGAATTCAAACTAAAACAGCTAACTGGCTGCAAATTGTGCAACAATCATTTTGCAGGTTTTTGCAAACATTATTTAGGAGCGTGTCAATACAGATCAACTTGGCATACAGAAGCACTCACTATCAATGAAATCGCTATAGACTCACAAGAGTAGTCTTTCTACTCTTTGACTTTTTTAAAACTCCGTTTGAATGACCTTGAAATTTCCCCCACCACTTCCCCATATATCTAGAGTACGCAGGGCCCGGAGGTCAGTCGCTCGGCGGCTGTCGTAGTGTGCACATCCGTGTTGTGCAGTCTGCTGTGCAGTTTTGATTTTAACCAGTTCAAGGTCACCACACTTACACTCTGGCAAAAACGTCAAGCTGTTAAAGACAATCCTAAGTCCCAGGTTCACAGTCAACCTCAAGGTCATCACACTTTAACATGTAAATTTAAGGTAGCACCAAAACGGTGCTACCTAGCTTCACATTTTCAAGTTTCCCGAGGTCATCACAGTTCCCCCACCACTTCCCATATACCTAGAGTGCGCGGGGCTGGACAGTCAGTCGCTCGGTGTCTGTCGTAGGGTGCACATCGCAGTTGTAGTAATGGTCGAATGGGGGCTTCTGGGCCAGTTCAAGGTCACCCGAGCGGTGTCACATGACGGTTTAGACAGAGTAACGTTGCAAACTTCAAATTTCCTCGGCACTTTTGCTGTTTCTCATCGCAAATTCGCTCCAAGTCGTCAAGGTCATGGTAACTGTGACTGAAACTCGGAGCGTAGTGCGAGAAACAGCAAAAGTGCCGAAAAATTTTAGGTTTCAGCATGACCTTGACCTTTTGTGACATCGATGACGTCATCTTGGTGACGTAAGGGGTGATGACGTCATCGGCACGTCATTTCTGTGATGTCATGGGTGTGACGTCATGGATGTGACGTCATTGGTGATGACGTCATCGATGATGCAATCGATGACGTCATCGATGAGGTCATTGACCTCGATGACGTCATCGATGACGTCATCGCTCGGGTGACCTTGAACTGGCCCAAAAGCCCCCATTCCCCACTACTCATAACACCCTATCTCGTGTGAGATATGGGTGAACTGTTGTAGATTGCCCCCCAACCCCACAACTCAGAGATCCCTGACTTCTGTCCGTCCGTCCGTCTGTCGTATGAGTGTTACTGTCCGTCCGTCCGTTTGTTTTCTTTATTTGAAATTATTTTAAATATTTTGTATTAATTCTATTTTGATGTCATTTGTTTTGATAATGTTAAATTTAAATTTCTGGTGTACAAATACTGATGACTCCTAAGGCACAGACAAGAATAACAAATTCTTAGTGCCTTAGTACTTTATTCTTCGCAGATATGCTTTTTACTTTTATTTCTATTGTTAGATTTATTTCATTTTGTAACCAATAGAAGTGTTTAGATTCAGTTAATTTCTAGTACTATCTTACTTTAGAGATGACAAGTTTATTTTAATTATTTTATTAGTTTAAAATTAATTGATTTGATATTGTATGTATTGTTTTATGTCTGCGAGAATAAACTATTTTGAATTTGAATTTGAATTTGAATTTGAAGGCAGTCTTGGGTTGGCTGGTCTCGTCCACCAGGATTTGGTGGTACCCAGACGGTAGGACTAAGGTTGTGAACATTTGGCAGCCCCCGAGCGAATCCAAAGTTTCAGTGATGTTGGGTAGGGGATAGACGTCAGGGGTCGTAACAGAGTTAAACCCCCTGAAGTCAACAAAGAACCTGAATTTTGGAGTTCCGTCCGGCGATTTCTTTGGGACCAGCACTACTGGAGAAGCCCACTCACTCTGGCTAGGAACAATGATGCCCTTGTCCAGCTGGTCTTTAATGAGGCCATCAAGTTCCGCCTTCTGGTGATGAGGTACCCGATATGCCTTCTTATAGATGGGCGCCGCGTCCCCAGTGCGAATTACATGCTTCACCGCCGAGGTACAGCCCAGAGGCTGATCCTCGGTATGAGCCAACACACTTCGGAACTCCATCAATGTGGACTTCACCAAGTCCCGCTCGTGCCCAGGGAGGTGCTCGAGTTTCTTGTCCAAACCTGCCCCTAGGTCAGCCTCCCTGGCAACACTAACCATACCAACCCTGGCCTGCGGATGAACAGGGGTTTGGAGCACTATCTTACGCAGGATGACTCCTGCGTGTTAAAACGAACCTTGTCTTCCCTTGATCATTTAGGTGCAGGCCGTGCTTCGTATACATTCCCCGACTAAGCTCGCTCCTCACATCGACAAATGTGATTGCACAAAAGTTTCGTCTACTAAACTTTAGAGTCATGGACCCCAGAGGGGCGTTTGCTTTTCGCAGTTCAGACCTGAGGTCAAGATCATACCTATCAAAGATTGATAAAACTGATATATTGGGCCTCCACGCCTCTGGCAGATTGTCAAAAGTCTCTCGTAGGGTCAGCAAATAAGGTGCAGACTTGTCCCCATCATTAGTCCCCCCAATCAGAACTAGAGAGTCATTTTGATTTATAGTTTCAAGCACGTTTGTCATCCGAGACATTATGTGCTTCAATTTCCCGTTTAGCATGAAAAAGACCTCGACCTCGACGTTACGGGGCAACCTTTCCGAAAGTATCCCCTGCAACCCCCGACCTTGGCTATCAGCTAGAATAACCACTTTCCGACGCACAGGAGTTTTCTCTTCCGCGAAGGAAACTTCGCTGTCGAGTGTCCCCAACTTTAGGTTTTTTGGTAAAGTGATTTCCTCCGCACTGACGTTTACGGCCTTGACCCAACAGTGATTTTTTTCTATTCTGGTCAGACTTCGAGCGAGATAAACACCGTGCATTATAAATTCACTTGGCTCCACTACCACATCCGTACCCTCCAACACGTCAGGCCCTGTGCTAAGGCGATTCGTTTTCACCTGGACTATCTTTTCACTACGCGGGGGAATCCTAACAGTACTGATACAATAAACATTTCTTTGCGAAAATTTAGCCGGGCTATTGGACACTGAACGGTTGGCGTTCGGCACCGTTTCCCCCTTTCTGATGCGGTTGAGCCAGATTTCCCTCCCAAACATGCGAAGCACACCCTGTTCCACACTTATTTCCCCATTGCCCCGACCCAGTATGTCACAACCCAGAACAGCTAGATATCCTTTGGGCAGATTTGCCACCACAAAGTTCCCCGTAATCTCGACCCCTGGTTTCAAATTAAGGAACGTATTCTGACGTCCATAGGTGCGCAAGGTATTCCCGGAAATTCCCTTTAAGATTACGTTATTTAGTGAGGGGGGCCGTGGAGGCACCTCTCTTGATCAATGACACTTGCGCTCCTGTATCGATCAAAGCTTTACCCTCAAAGTTATCCACTTGGCCTATCGCCACTAATTCGTCAACTAAGTCGCACACCTCGGGTACGGTGCGTATTTCTTTTTCAGCAAGGATATGCAATAACCCTTTTGATTTTTGCAAAATACCCATGCGAACCTCTTTTTTCGCATGCGCTGGCCGCTTCCAGGAAGCACCGCTCATTCTCGGGGTGTTGTGTCGGCGACTCCACTTACCCCGACCCCGTTTCCCGAACGAGGTCCCATCAAGTCGATTCGTTCACGGCAGTATCGTTGTATGTGGCCAACTTTGTTACAGCGCCAGCAAATAACCCTGGCTGTGGATGTGTTGGTCTTATCCCTACAATCCCGGGACACATGGCCCCTGGCATGGCAATTGTAACATGTGACATCCGAGGAGGTAACTCATCTGGAAAACTCTGCGATCGGAAGTTGGTCGAGCGCCCCCCCCTGGCCCCACGCACTGCGTAGCGGGGTATACACCACATCAGGTTGCCCTCAAATTTGACACGCCGCCTCGGGCAGTGACTGAGCGAAGGCGTCCCGCCTCCGCTTTCCTTCCCATCACCCTCAGCTGCTCTATTGACGTGATATCAAACAGTGCTAACCGGTCCTGCAACTGCGGATTCAGATTATGAATTATTTGTTTTAGCCTGACCTCCTCTGGTTCGGATGTCGACAACCGGCTGTACAAGCCTTTCATTGAAGCAATGTAAAAATCATTAGGCTCAGTATCCGCCTGCACGCGGTTGAATATTTCCTGAGGTTGAATATTTCGCAGTGCCATCGGTGACGCAGACGTCACCCCCAGACCGGAGGGTTGTGACGATTTCAGAGCCGGAGGCGGCCTTGATCCCCAAGTCCATCAATAGCAGGAGCATTCACATTGCACGCCGGCAGCTGAGCAGCTAACGGTGGAGCCGCCCGCTGCTCAGAAGCCCCCACCTCTTCATTACTGCGCACTGTTTGTTTTTCCTTTCCTCAACGGTATCACATAATGCCTTAGCCCGCCTGTACAGCTCATCATGCCGTTGTTGAAGTGTATTGTCGGTCGCCGCGCCTGCCGTGATTTGCTCCACACGCAAATACTCGTAGGAGTGCCATATCCGTGCCACCAGCCTTTGGCCCTCTGTGTCACAATAGTCCCCGTCATACTCATCGACGGAAGCAGTCAAGGAATCAATTTTATTTTCACAGATCCCTAATTCCGATTCAACGTCCAGGGACGCCAGAGCGGCCGGGTCGATTGGCGTGTTTGCCTTAACGCATTTGGTAAGGCGCTTCCTCAAGTCATCCGCTGAGCCAGTGATTGGCTGTCCCGGAATTTTCAGTTCATACTGGTTCTCGTCTTTTTTAAGGAAGTACGCATTCATGGTGTAAGCTAATACGACGTTCCAAAGCTGAAAGGAACAATACATTCACCAGAATGGCACCTTTCCCCAAATTTTCGTTCAACGCGGCAATCTCTTAATTAGGCCCAATTTACCAGTCGTGAGGGGGGGGGGGGGGAAATATATATATTAGGTAGGCCTACCTACAACAAGGAATTTCTCAAGTTAGATGCTATCTTAACTGATTCCCGGCATTAACCAGGCTCATTAACAATTTACAATAAAAAACAAAGAACACACACCCGGATGCTGGTTCTAAACAAAACAATGGATATAACTTAGAATGATAGGCACCGGCTTAAACAGAGCAAATCGACTTAAATTCTAAAGGTGATTCAAATGTGCTGGTATCCTTTGACCTGACAAAGAGGCAAATCACAAAACAAACAGTAGGCTCTAATAGGCCTATTCCAAAAATAGTTTTTATTTAGCTTATTGCTCATCAACAAAGGGAACAAAAATGAATGCGAAAAAACAAAAACAGCAGGAGAATTTTTATGCTAAACATCAGAACTGATCCGCATTCAATGACGGGATATTACTCCAACACATTTACGATTCACCACACATTCACTTAAAATAGGCACCCTTAAGTTTCAGGTTAGCTTACAAAAACTGGCAATCGCAATTGTAGTATTGTAGGTTAGTTCGTCAACTCAAACAACACTCGCTCCTAACGCTCCTTTCACACATCACGGTTTTGCCCGTACGATTAAAAATTGCACGGCGGACATTCCAATAGAATCTTATGAGACCTTTCACACACGGCGACGGTTTTTAACCAGCTGCCACTTACTTGTACGGTGTGTTGGACGGTTTTTAAATCGTGCGGTTTTTTCCCGCACGGCTAAAAACGTGGTGTGTGAAAGGAGCGTAACTTGTCAACCGAAGGTACATTCACACTTGGCTAGTTACTAGCTACGAGTGACAGCTGTATTGAAAAACAATCCAAAAATGCTGCTAGTACTCGCTGGTAAAGGCTGTGTCATACTTGGCTACTTAATAGCAGCTACCTAGTAGCAGCTACTGCCTATGTACATTTCAGTAGCTGCTATTAAGTAGCCAAGTGTGACACAGCGCCACAGCCTTAAGGTAATTTTACATTCACACTACGCTAGTTGCTAGTAGAAGAAGCGAATGTAAACACGTTTATTATAAACATATGGTTTATGAAAATTAAATTATGGACAGTAAATTAAGTAGGCCTACTATTTAAAATATAAAGAAAAGCTGTTTTGGTTGAAGACAATATGTGGAAAAATATTTATTATCATGATGCTATCAATCGGATTTATTGTTTTTTTTTTCTTTTTTTCTGTCCCATGACCACCGAAAACGAGCGTGTTGGGACGATCAGCTTCTCCCACGACGCATACAAAAAATATATTTTCATTTTTATTTGGCACACAGTATTACTTGTGCTTCAATGTTACAATGCTACAATTTTATTTTAATTTCTAACAATTTAAATTATTTTACGATAGGCCTAAACGTTTAATTAGTTAGGAGTGTCATGTACGTCTGACACTGAGCTATCTACCCTCTAGGCTAAGCTATCATCGCGCGGTAGGCCTACTGCTCTTACCGGGCTTCATAGATTTAAAGTATTTTTCTATGAGCGTCTGACTCTCGATCTATTTCCTTCGAGGCAGTTAGTTGTAGACGCTACGACCATGTCTATTCGTAGTGTGCACCTCAAATAAGTAAAAAGTTGAACATTAAAAAGAATATCACAAAACTTTGGTATTTTTGTGAGAAAGAAAACCACAACGGTTAGCTAGCAGCCAATTGGGTTTAGGTTAAATATTTTAGAATTTGGAGGGTAAGGTGACGCTGCACCGACCTATCTTGAAACTACTCCCGGACTGTCGACCCACAGCTGCTCCTCCGTCCACCACTTCCTCTCCAGGGAGGGGGGGAAGCGGCCAACACGCAGCTGCCATCCCGTCCGGTGCTGTCCCAAGCGGCTAAAATCAACATTACCCGAACTGGTTGCGCAGTTAGTTTGGTTTGCCATGGAATTGGAACGATCTTGGTCAGCGCATTCCAGCCATGCGCGCTGCTGCGTATCTGGGACACTGGCCGGGCATGTGTTGAGTCTAGCTGATGAAATCATTTCCTGGGAACATAGTCCGTTGTTCTATTTGAGGCCAAAGCGATTTCAACATACCCGACCCTATATTTTATTATAAATAAATGGATTAAATTTAGTGACAATAAAAAAGGCTCATAATAGGGTGGATGTAGACGTCTCATGGACCAATAGTATTTAAACGGTCTGGGGTGTTTTGGCCCGTCACATTCCTCACCCCCTTAGACCATGCTGCCCCCAGCATGAGGTAACAGCGCGAAGCAACTGGCTAAGAAGCGCTGCACTTGACAGCTTGCAACCTAATTCTTCCCAGTATATGGTTCCTCCTTCCCCAATTCACGGTCAGCCAGGCTCAACGCGGTGCCCTGATTTTGCTTTCCCTTTTATCGTTGCTCGAACATATTAAATGGAAAAAAAGAAATCTTAGAAAAAAACGTAGATTCGATCTGAGCGTCGTCACCTTCCTCCGTACAGCCGTTAGTGAATGATTGAGTTAGAAATATCATATGGTTTACATATATGAAATACTACTGGTACCTAACTTGCTACCCAAGCGAATTTTCTGAATTGAGTTTCTAATAAATGGAATGTGCCCTGTTTGACACAAGCAAATTGGTGTAGCAATGTTTCTCCTAACTATAACATCACTGAGCTTTAATTCCCGTCACAGCTTTAATTCCATATACTGATTGTTAAAATTGTATACGTTTAAGATGCGATATTATACACTTTTTAATTAAAAATATTTCCATATTTGAAATTTGGGTACCTAAGGTTTAAAATCTACAAACCGTTTCAAACCAAGCCAATTCAAACGAACAAAAACTCTAAAGAAGCCCAATGATCCACTGAGTGATCTGATACCAACATTAACACAACCTATCTCAAATAGAACATAATATATGAGGAAAAAAAAATAAATAAATTCAAAATTTGAAACGTCCATAAGAAATGTATAGAGAAGAATTTTAATTTCCGCATATCTTTGAAACGGGGAAATATTTTCAAAAACGGATTGCAGCATTGTAATTAGCGAAAAAATCTACTCTGAAATGATGTGTCACCACACTATCTTTACATTAGAAAAAAACAACGTGTATCCTATATGGCGGCCGAAAAATAACGACCGTTAAAAATAAAGTATTTAGCACTCAAAAATTATGTTCGTTGGTCCCACAATTTAATATAACACTATCTTTACATCAGAAAAAAACAACTTGTATCCAATATGGCGGCCGAAAAATAACCACCGTTAAAAATAAAGTATTTAGCACTAAAAAATTAGTTTCGTTGGTCCCACAACTTAATATTGAGGAGATGCACGTAACAAATTAAAAAGGGAAGCTTTTTCCAAAATTTATCCCATTACAAAAGAACCGCCATTTTGAAAAATGATTTTATAGGAGTAAAACAACTTTATTTTTTGGGGACTCATCAAATCACTTTTTTTGAGCTTAAAAGAAGGTCTCCTGAAAATTTAATGGATGCACATCAGTTGCCGATCAAAAGGTTGTTTTTGGCCTTATTTTACTGTACTAAGAGTAGATGTTCCGTCCGCAGGCTCATCAGGGGTACAGGTTCCCCCCCCCCATCGATGAGCTTCGCCTCTTCCAGGAGAAGTAGTTTTGCCTCTTCCAGGTTTTCAGAGCTCAAAAATACACTGCCTTTCAATCTAGGGTCAAGGAGGGTAGATAAATTGTCTCTTACTGAAATTCAACGGCCCGTATTCAGGGATTCCATAAGGTCATTGGCAAAAGTAACTAGGCAGGCGTAGAATATTTGAGAACTTCCAGCCCCTTTTTGGCACCATTGACAATGGGTATTATTTCAGAAATTATCGTCTGAGCTGAGCTGCACTGAAATGTTGTATCATAAAATATTTTCAAAAGTTTGACAACTTTTTCCATTAACTCTAAGTCATGACCAGTTAAGTCTATCGGTTTGTTTAGTTCTGGTGCCACATAAAATATGGCTCTCCTTTGCTCTAAGAGCTCATCCATCATGTGCTTGGTGGAATTCCACCGTGTACTCTCATCTTGAATAAGCCTATGCTGTTTTATGACCAAAAGTTGCTGGGCAGATTTTTAGCAACTTTGTTGCTTGCGCAGAGTGCTTGAAGTGCTCAACTGTCCTGCAAGCGGCATTCAAATTCTGCTCACTCTTGTGGCTGAGCAGGGCATCCTTTACGACTAGTTGCAAGGTATGTGCTAAGCAGGGGATCCTTGTGAAATTCTCTGTTGTCATAGCCGTTGCTACATTTCTTGCATTGTCACTTACAATAACATGAAGTTTGTCGTCAATGTCCCACTTCTTTAGGACTTCCTTAAGGAATTTTCCAATTGCCTTTGCCGAGTGATGAACCTCAGGGAATGGTATGCAAACGAAGCATACATGCTTCCATTTTCCTTCAGTTATAAAATGAGCGGTTAAACTCATGTAATCGTCGTTTGAGCTCGACGTCCACATATCAGTGGTAATGCTAGCAGATTCAGCAAGTAAAGTATGAACTGCCATTTCAATTTCCTTGTACATGTTGGGGAGGACTAGAGTGGAGAAATACTTCCTTTTAGCGAATTTCCCATAGGGAATAAGCTATTACCGTAGGTCTCATGGTAAGACCTAAGCCCGGGACCATGTTACTTTTTCGTTTTGAGGTGCCCAGAGACCAAAAATAATAGTCATTAAAATTTATATATTTATGTATATATATATATGTATATGTGTCCCTAGACACGATAACTCTCGTAAAAATGGTCCGATCGACACCAAATTTGGTAGAGATGTGTAATCCTACGTTTATTCGGATGAGTTCGAAAACCAGACATATTGACCTACCGGAAGGGGTAGTTTTGGGGGGTCTTGTACCCCAAAAATGGGTTTTTTGCATTTTTCATATGTAAATTTTAAAAATTTTAAATTTTTATTTTGACCATTGGATTTAGCTCAAATAACACACAATTTAGTACTTTGAAGCTTTGCTCTATCTCCATTGGTTACCGAGATATTACAAAGTCTAAAGACAGTACATTGTCTTTTGGGGCTCCAATGTTAATCTTATGGAGAATAAGGATGTGTTAATATTTCACTTATTAACCAATATTTTTGGATGAAACTTGGTATTTAGCTTCATTTGGTTGAGATTCATCCATTTAAGGTAAAAAATCTTGGTTTTTGTACTTATCATGGCAGCAAACCTGCATACTCTTTTCCCATGTTAATCATATGGAGAATAGGCAAACTCTTTTATTTATGGACAGATATTGATGAAACTTACTATAGGGCTTTATAAGGTCGAAATAAATTTGTTCTATGCTAAAAACCTACTTTTAGTGTCCCCCATGGCAGCATACCTGCATACTCTTTCCCTATATTTATCTTAAGGAGAATAGACATTTATTTCCCTATTTATGAGCACGTGTTGAAATTTTGTTTACAAGTTTAGCTGGTCAAAATTAATATTACTAATTTGGAAATTCGCTGAGTACGCAGGTCTGCTGCGACGGGGGGTATTTGTACTTATCATGGCAGCAAACCTGCATACTCTTTTCCCATGTTAATCATATGGAGAATAGGCAAACTCTTTTATTTATGGACAGATATTGATGAAATTTACTATATGGCTTTATATGGTCAAAATAATTTTTTTTTATGCTAAAAACCTACTTTTAGTGTCCCTCATGGCAGCATACCTGCATACTCTTTCCCTATATTTATCTTAAGGAGAATAGACATTTATTTCTTTATTTATGAGCAAGTGATGAAATTTTGTTTACAAGTTTAGCTCGTCAAAATTAATATTACTAATTTGGAAATTCGCTGAGTACGCAGGTCTGCTGCGGCGGGGGGTATTTGGTATTTCATACCTAGCCTCTAAATGTTGCAAGAGCCTGGTGAAACAATTTTCCTCTACAATACTAAAAGGTTAATTATCGAGACAAATCATTTCCCCAATTTTTTTACTTATGGCTTTTGCTTTAGGGTCGTTACTTCGAAATTTTGCCTTTTTCTCTAAAAACTTGCTGGGCGTTGGTTGTTCCTTGAAACCTAGGCCTAGATCTACACAAATGTTAATATTAGTTCATCTTTCTTAACTACCTCAGAGATATCATCAGATCTAAAGGTGAAAAGAATGCATTCATAAAATGCCTGTGGCATTTCTTTTAGTAATATTCTATCAAGTAATGCTCTCTGCGAAAACCTTTCTTTCCCTTACTTATTTTCCAGTATTATTTGTTTTCCTTACACTGCAAGTTAAACAATGTGATCAAAGATATTTTTTTCCTAAAAAAATCCCAAGCAACCTGGAAATAGAGGGTATTCCTAGTACTTAAATTCTTCTTTAGGACAAAACGCCTTGCCAGGATTAGGTGTCCACGCTCTGGTAAACTTTTTTCTTATCAACCCTTCCCTTTTTTCCTTCTTACTTCCTGAACTTAAACCTTATCTTTAATTTCATTAATATGTCGAAGTAGTTTCCTTTAACACCCTATTTAGGTTTTCTGATTCCATTGTTGTTTCACTTTTATCAACCAATGTATTAAACTCCCCCAAATCCTGAAAATTACGGTTTGAAATATTGTAAATTATATCCCTGATTATTTCAGAATATACATTAGAATTTAGGGAAATACTAGCCCCGTCATAATGTTCAATCGCAGGATTGTTACCCTCAGTAGCCAGCTTATAATGTTCAACCGAAGGATTGTTACCTTCAGTAGCCAGGTAATAATGTTCAACCGAAGGATTTGTACCCTCAGTAGCCAGCTCCTAATGTTCAACGGCAGGATTGTTACCCGCAGTAGAAAGCTTCATAATGTTCAACCGCTGGATTGTTACCTTCAGTAGCCAAGCACATAATGTTCAACCGAAGGATTTGTACCCTCAGTAGCCAGCTCATAATATTAACCCGAAGGATTTTTACACTAAGTTCATAATGTTCAATCGAAGGTTTTTTACCCTTAGTAGCCAGCTTATAATGTTCAACCGCTAGATTGTTACCCTCAGCAGCCAGCTAATAATGTTCAACCGCAGGATTTTTACCCTCAGTTGCCAGCTCATAATCTTCAACGCTGGATTGTTACCCTTCGTATCCAGCTCATAATATTTAGCTGAAGAATTTTTACCATCAGTAGCCAGCTCATAATATTAACCCGAAGGATTTTTACACTAAGTTCATAATGTTCAATCGAAGGTTTTTTACCCTTAGTAGCCAGCTTATAATGTTCAACCGCTGGATTGTTACCCTCAGCAGCCAGCTAATAATGTTCAACCGCAGGATTTTTACCCTCAGTTGCCAGCTCATAATCTTCAACGCTGGATTGTTACCCTTCGTATCCAGCTCATAATATTTAACTGAAGAATTTTTACCATCAGTAGATAGCTCATAATGTTTAACCGCAATATTGCTACCCTCAGTAGGCCCCTCATAATGTTCAAAAACAGTAAACGAAGATCAGGGGAAGCTACTAGGATTAATATTTGTAATTTTGAGGAGCGGAGTAATACCATTAATGAAGAAATGGAAAAACCAATATCAGATCTTGAAAAACGGTTGGCTTCACGGTTAAATCGAGTTGAAATTAATGATAAGAGTGGGATTGAACTTAAAATAATTTTGACTCCCGATATCGGGTTGGGCTGAGGAGGATTGCTAGAAACAACGGCGGCTGGAATATCGTCATCTCGTTAATGCCAGATAAACATTAAAAGAAATATTAATTTTTGCCTTTGATGCCATTGTCAAACTTTACTAGTATATGAAAAAATCATAATGAAAAACCCATTAGCTTATTTTAATTAAAACAACTTGCTTTAAAGTACTGTGGCTATATTATTTACGTGTGAAGACCCATATAGTTGGGTGAGGTCCAAATAGGGCCGATAGCCGGGAATTGAAACCTTCCAAATGATTATTGGTCCTCCTTGGTAGACCAATCGTTCTGGTCCCATCTGCCTCAATCAGAACCTTTTTACATACGAGGTAACGTCCAGAAGTCTAACATAGAGATGGCCCCTGTTCACGAACTGAACAATAGCCGCGACTCCATCCCTTATGGAGTAGGGTGGTACAGTGCGGCTGTTGGGAGGTCCTCTTCTGGGCTGTAAGTGTGGTAATGCCATGATCATTATCACAACTCTCAATACGTTCTCATCAATTCGACATAGTTGCTCTGATCCCAGTCTAATAACTGACCTCCGAACAGTACAAAACAAAAATTACATATTCGTAAAATCTTGTCAGTTTTCATAATGTTTGCTACAGATGTCAGTTTTAAGGTCAATTACAGTTGAGAGTTGAGCGGAAAATATTATTAATTTTCAAGGGGAATGAACCATGTTTTTTTACAAAATGTAAAAGACCAATTAAAATTTTAACTACTTTTTGAAAATTTAATACAACCTTTTATAAAATATTTTTACTAACCAATCTCCAATCTGAAGAACTAAAAAAACCTCTCGCACATCTTTTATCTCAGGTATCTATCCTAAAAAAACTCAAAATATCAAAAATTAAACCTCTATTTAAAAACGGAGACTCAAAAGAACCAAGCAATTATAGACCAATTTCATTACTGCCTTCCTTTTCAAAAATTTACGAGCGTGCCATGAGTCTACAGTTCACAGAGTTTTTAGAAAGAAATAAACTTCTAGACAACGACCAGCATGGTTTTCGTTTTGGCAGGTCCGTTATAAGTGCCACCACAGAATTTGTTGAATCAGTCATCGATTCAGTGGACTCGGGTGAAAATGTTATAGGAGTTTTTATGAATTTAAAAAAAGCTTTTGACAGCGTATCTCATCCCAAATTGCTTAACATTTTAAGGTCTTCAGGAATTGGAAGAAGAGCTCACTCTTGGTTTGAAAGATGTCTTCAAAACCGAATGCAATATGTAGAAGTAAGCCATTTCAGTAAATTTAATCACAAAATTAATGTTTCGTCATCATTAGAAAAAATAAGCCATGGTGTTTCTCAAGGGTCAATTCTAGGACCCTTGCTATTTATCTGCTATCTGATGGGTTTGCCAAGCAGTATAAATTCCGGGAAAATTGTTTGTATGCTGATGATATCAACCTAAAAATTTCAAGCAAATCACCTTTCGAAGTTGAACAGTTGGCATTTGAGCAAATTTCAAACATTGCCCAGCATTTAAATAATCGGAATCTCTTGGCGAATCCAATTAAAACCAAATATATGTCTTTTAGTACTGCGCAAAATACACAGAGTGATCAACTGAACATTTTTATGAGAAACGATACATTACAAGAGGTTGAAGTTATACGGTTTTTGGGTCTTAAAATTTATCAAAATTTAAATTGGAATATCCACATAGATGACATCTGTAAAAAAATTCATCGGGTTTGTACGCTTTACGTAAAATGTCAAAGGTTTGCTCAGAAGACACTTTAACAAAATTCTATTTTGCACTAATTCATTTACACATATCTTTTGGAATTATTTTATATGGTGAAACCTCTTTGTCAAACTTAAAAAAATATTAGTCCTTCAAAAGCAAGCCGTTCGAATAATATTAAATTTAAGAAAATCAGACTCAGTTAAAAATATTTTTCCTGAATTGGGTATTTTAACAGTTTTTTCACAATACATTTTTGAAGTGTGCTTATATGTAAGACAACACTTGGTAAACTTGCCAAGTTTGGGATCAACCCATAACTATTCAACCAGAAACAGAAATAAAATTTTATATCCTGCTCACAAATTAAAATTTCTTGAAAAGAAACCGTCATACGCGTGGGCGAAATATTACAATAAATTACATTCTGAAATAACGGAAATAAAAGATTTTGCCAAATTTAAAAAGAATTTGAAGGGTTACTTGCTTCTTAGGCCTCTTTATTCTTTCGAAGAATTCTTTCTGTGAGTAATTATTTCGATTAAAAATTATTGTTTAATTTATTAATGATACTTTTATTTAGGTTAAAATGACGCCATTCATGTATACTTGATGTATATATTTTGAATAAAGTAATATTGAATTGAATTGATTTCTAATCTAATCCATCCTATACTTAATTAAGACGTCCTAAAGGGACATGCTGGCTACGGATCTGTGACTATCCTGTACAACAGAAGTTACATATTCCAATACTTAATTTACGGCATAATTTTGTACTTTGATTTAACTACATGATCGATTAATTATCATCCCCCACACCTACCTCCTAGGCCCCTGCGGATTACCCCTTTAATCCTAAATACTTATGGGATCATAATGTAGCGAAGCCGGATAGACGTCCACTCGTTTTGCGCCGCAGCGGGAGAAGAGAGAGAGACGAAGAGTAGCTTCGCCCTTTTTCTCGAGTATTCATGGAGCGTCCGAGAACTTTCTGGAGAGAGGCTGTTGGATCCGGCGCCACGGCCAGCGCAGAATCGGTACTATAATATAGTACCGGTTCTGTCCTCCGCAACCATCACTAAAACTGACTACATGGTCTTTGTACTGAGGAACTTTGTTGCGAAGGTGTTCCACAAGACAAGATGCGATCTCCTGTGATCCACGGGAGACTACGGTTTCGTCCCAAGCGTACATATACGCTGACTCACAAGATAACTCATGGCATCCCACATTGTACAAGTACATGTTCCTCTTATAATATGCAATGGAGCATGTCAATGTAGGAAATGCAAGAGCTTTTTGAAGATCAAAAGTCAAACCATAAACATTTGTGTCATCCTTTTTGCTATCTGCCTTAGCTGATGCAAGTTTTTCTCTTCAAAGTTGCGCCTTACGTAGATGTAACTCTTTACTACCTTCAAGCTCCTGCAACTTCTGTGGGTCCTCACAACCAGCAATCTTTATTTTTAAACTCACATTTTGAACACGTATCTTTATGAGGTGCATGAAAGTGCAGATTGTATTCGTAATTGAAAATATGACGATACTTAGATTCGGAAACAGCAACCGTGTTGATGTTGGCACAATGTTCTTTGTATAAGTTGTACAATTCCCTAATATTCAAGAACTCTGATAAGAACTTTCTATTAGGGTTGTGAGCTCTTTTGTAATGTGACTGGTAAGATGGGAAGCTTTCAATATGATCTCTAACTATCTGTGAACGTGCATCATCTACTTTGTTAACCGATGGCTGTTTACCTCTCAAATCACTACCAGGTTCACATACTTCTCGGACTCTCTTCAGAGCTCTAAAGCACCTTCCATCAGATATTTGATGTCTTTAGGAAATACTGTTTGCACACTTAAAGATTTTTCTCCATTACCTGGAGGTGGTAGTTTATAGACGTATTTTTCATGCCTCGACTACCGTCTCTTACTCGGCGTGCTTTTGGAGTAAATTGTTTGCATAGGCCACAAAGGTATGCATTTTGAATTTGAAAACTTCCCATTCCATAGAAGTGATTAAAAAGGTTCTTTCTTTGTTCTTCAGTTACATTATCGCTGCATTTCAGTTTGCAACTGCAAGGTGGATTTGAGAATATTTGCTTACCCTTACTAGTGACATACGCCTTACCACGGTTTCGCTTAAATTTATGTTGTTCCTTTTTATTTGGAGTTCTTTTCCTTTTGCGTGTTCTCGCAAATTTAGGTTCAGCATCCTGATTAATCCCATACGCAACCATAGGCTCACCATCTTGAGCTACCGCGGCCAGGTCTTCCCCATCGACCTCCTCCTCATTGGTCGCTTCACGTTCATTGTCTGCAAACAAACATGGACACAAGTTTTATACAAAGCTGACATTATTAGTCAAACTGGGATTTCTCTAGAAGAGGGCCGCCACTATGTAATTTTAACCGCAGGTTAGGTTAGTTAAAGTAAGGTTAGGTTAGGTTAGGTAGACTAGGTTAGATCTAGGTTAGATTTAAATAGTAGCGGCCCTCTTCTAGAGAAGACCCGTAAACCTACCAAATGGATTAAATTTACTCTTTTTGAGATCTTTGGGCTCTTATCTAGAAGAGGGCCGCCATTATTTAAATTTAACCTAGATCTAACCTAACCTACGTTTTAATTTAAATAGTTGCGGCCCTCTTCTAGAAAAGCGCCTTTGTTTGACAAATAGACAGCAAAACAAGACAGCATAGATTGAACACACACTCTGAAATACTCTCTGCATACTCTCCTTCCTTTTGCTTAACCTAATCTATGAAGGAAAATGTCCGAAAGAATTCGCTAAATTATTACATTAAAATCTTATATGGTAGAGGTGGAACCAGCAGCCATGGTGTTCAGCTCCATCAACAATTCTTCTAATGGGATTTATTATTACCATTTTAAAATCTGTTATCACCACTCGAACGTTCCATGTAAAACAGTTGTTCCTGCAGAACTATAACACCACTGCATAAGCCGCTTTGGTTTGTGAGAGCATCAAGAAAAACTTCACCGGAAACACCTGAAAATACATAATTAACATAATAATAATAATAATAAACTTTATTCCGCTGACAAATTTACATTGTATGGGAATTTACAAAAGTCTTTCTATGTGTTTCACAATTTAAAACTCACAATTCCAGATTTTTCAACAAGATAATTCATTGTTAATTCATTTCATACTCAAAACTTTTTAGTCTTTCAATTATTTTTAATTGTTTTTTTTGTTTCTTCTTTCTTTCTTTCTTCTACTTCTTCTTCTTTCTTCCTTCTTCTTTCTTCTTTCTTCATCTCTACATTTATTCACATTGGTTTGTTTGCCTATTCCTTAATTTTGATTGGTTTTTAATTCTACTCTTCCTTCCTTGAACTTCCTCCTTTCTCTGTTGTCTCCTTTTCAATTTGGGCGTCTCAGTTAGTATTATTTTAACATGATATTACTCAACAATGCACACAACATTATAAAAATATCTACATTGATCCTATATAGTTATAAATTAACATTATCATTAACTATTTCAAACTGCTAGTAATTTTGAAGCATTAGGGTCGGTCGGGGAAATTTTGAGACACGATGTTTCGGGGTAATTTATAGACACCATTCTAATATCATAATTGTTTTCATAGAAACTAATGAGTTAAAACATTAAATAACACTTGTATAATACCATACAAAAATCTGAGAATAAAAAAAAATTTACTGGGTTTAAAAAATTTGCTATTAAGAGTCCGCAAAAATAATTTAAAAAAAATTCGTTCATACAGGTTAAACTTTCGACCTCCATTTAAAACCAATATCCTAAAGGAGGTAAAAACTATGTTATTATCTTTGTTCAAAGTACTTGATTAAGTTATCAAAGTTTCACATTGATATTTTAGGAATTTTTATAAAAAAAATGTTTTCTCTAATATAATTTTTTCTTTGGACAAGGTATAATTTATAGACAGCCGTGGTGGTAATTTTGAGATATCAATAATATTAACAAACTAACAAAATCATTCTGTTTTTTCTGTTTTAGGTTCTAAGTAGTTATGTAAAAGAGTAGTTATTTGAACTGCCGAACCTGTAGGCTGTAGTTCAAAATATTTTACAAGATGCCACGAAAATATGTAAAAAAAGGAAAAACTTACACTGCAAGTTAAACAATGTGATCAAAGATATTTTTTTCCTAAAGCAACCTGGAAGAGTGTATTCCTAGTAGTTAAATTCTTCTTTAGGACAAAACGCCTTGCCAGGATTAGGTGTCCACGCTCTGGTAAACTCTTTCCTTCCTCGACTTCCTCTAACCAGGGGTTATTTCAGTACGGTACATGTAACACAACAATCAGTTTATATACAGAAGTAAAGTCAAATAAATTCTCTTTCAAATATAATATTTTAAATTTATTAATGGTACTTACAAATTTGTTCTTCAGAGAAGGGGTTTCTTTGAATTTTTCTTCCATAGCCTCTAAGTCAGCCAGTGATTGATATGGAAGGAGGCTTAAAAGTGCCACGTCTGGGTCAATTTCAATAATATTTTCTCCGGTTTCATTGAGCTTAGCTAATGCCTTGTCCAATTTTCGTTCCATTGCAATCTGTCTAGTGGCCAGTTCAGCCACAGAAGCCTGAAGGTGTAGCATCCATCGGAGCAATTTGTCAACTGTAAATTTAAAAATGCATTTAGACTATCTAAACTATACATCCAAATAATCTATTATTTAGGTATTTTAATGTCATTGGATAGAGCTTGGAGTTATGTTGTTTCTATACTTAATTAAAATAAATTCCCCCGTCGCAGCAGACCTGCGTACTCAGGGAATTTCCATTGGAGTTTTGGTATATTTTCTATTTCCCCATAAAACCCATGGGCATGAGAGTATGTAATTTGGCCACCATATGGGTATTTTTGGTAAATATAAGTTAAACCCTACCTAGTGAATGTACATACCAAATTTTATCAAGTTATGGTGTTATTTTCATTTTCCCCATACACCCCATAGGGGTGAGTACGTAGGTTTGCCGCCATATGGGTTTTGTAAGCAAATATAATTTAAACACTTGTAATGAATGTACATACCAAATTTTATCAAGATATGTCAATAAATAAGCAAGATAGAAGGTTTTGTTGATTTCCTATAAGCATAACATGGAAAACGTAGTTTTTGGATTTTCTCCATAACCTTTAAAGCTAAGTAAAAAATTCAAAATACTAGATTGTTTGTTTTTTTTTAAGCTCTTTTAAATGGTTTAAGTAAAATTGTTGAATTTTCTAAATAAAAGTATCAATCAATCAATCAAAAGTGCTTTATTGACACAATTAGTATTAACAACAATTACAGTTGAACATGCACAAAAACAATGGTTCTAGACCGTCTGTTTTGGTTAACAAAAACTGTCTGTATAATTAAACTATACACTGCACATAAAGAAAACAAAAAAATATAAAATAAAAGGTTTTGTGAGGACCCCTACATAAAAACCAATTTAGAAAAAAAAACATATTGACAAAAATGTTCAATTACTTAAATAAAATTATTTCTTTACAATAAAACTAGCGAACGGATATAAACACATAACCTTTAGTTTTAATCTAACTTTAATAAACTTATCTCGAATTAATGACAGTGCATATACAAAGAACGATAACACAGTAAAATAAAAGCCAAAAAATAAAATTAAAAAAAGCCAAAAACCCATTTTTTCTCAAAAAATGCAAAAAACCCATTTTTGACCCTTTTGAAACCCCATAAAACCCCGTTCCCATGGTCCGATTATTCTGGTTCGCGAACTCAACCTAGTAGACACCCCTGTACCAAATTTCATCAAAATCGGAGGTTCCGTTCAAAAGTTATTGTGTTCACGGACACGGACACACACACACACACACACACACACACACACACACACACACACACACACACACACACACACACACACACACACACACACACACACACACACATATATATATATATATATATATATATATATATATATATTAAACAATATTAATAAAAGAAACCGAGTATCCTTGTAAAACATTTTATAGAATTGCTACATGTTTCGGCACTAAGGCCATTGTCAAGCAAAATAAAATAAAATAAAAATAAAACTAAAAATAAATCTTAACTTAATACAATTTAGATAAACAAAAATTAGATAAACATAATAAAACAATATATATATATATATTGAGATGTTACAATTTAGGCCAATGAATGATGTGATATAGCCTTAGCCTAGAAATGTATAAATATCTGTAAATATTGTATAGTTAGTATAAGGTTTAAATGAATTTTGCAAATATGAAGTTAATGTATTTGTAATGTTTAGGAATAGAGAAATGTAATAAATATTATCATCCACTATTAAACTTAATTTGATTTAATTTATGTTGTAAACAAATGTACTTACTTACCGGTAGGCCTATAGGTTAGGTTACCCATTTACACAATGGATAAAGAAATAATAATAATTACCAGTTTAGTTAATAATTTTATTGATTACAGAAACAAAATAATACATTTTAATATATTGTAAATAAGTATAAACGCAATATAAAAATGCTTTATTGTAAAATAGTGTAATTGAGTTCACAGGTTAAGAAACTGACAACTGCTGGTCAGCTGGGCGACACGCACTGCAGCCTGGCGGCGGTGAGCAGCAACTGTGGTCAGCTGATTTGGGCTGCGGGTGAGCTACACCAGTATAAATAGCGGCACCGTCTCCGAGCCTGGACATTCGCTGGCCGACCACCAATCGCTGCGGGTCTAAGACCACTTGCTCTGCGATTGAAATAAGAAAGCAAATACGTTGTAAATATTGTAATTTGTGTTAACTGTTTTAAAGAGAAATTAAAGGTTAGTAAATTGTATTGAGTGTATATTTATTCCTTGGGTAACGGCACGGTAAGTTATTAGCGTAGACTTAATATTAATTCACATTTACACTAACACGCACACATAAACATTATACCAACAAGGGTACTTGCCTGCCCCGGCTGTCCGCTGGCGCTGCGACCCTAACACTTAACATTCACTTACACGGCATTTGCCTGCACGAAAGTGCTGCGGCCGAACACTACAATTAGTGACTCTCATTTACAAAACAATACCAACAAGGGTACTTGCCTGCCCCGGCTGACCGCTGGCGCTGCGACCCTAACACTTTACACGCATTTACACGGCACTTGCCTGCACGAAAGTGCTGCGGCCGAACACTACAATTAGTGATACTTTCACAGTAGGTGTAGTTAACAATACCAACAAGGGTACTTGCCTGCCCCGGCTGACCGCTGGCGCTGCGACCCTAACACTTTACACGCATTTACACGGCACTTGCCTGCACGAAAGTGCTGCGGCCGAACACTACACGTAGTGATGTAGTGATACAACATTTAAAACACACTTACTTAGAATCAGCCTACGGTCAAAGAACCACCCCTGAGATACACAAATACTGGGCAAAACGATTATAGCCTACGGGTAGAATTTATAATAGCCTATATTAATAATATTTTATTTATTTATAGCCTACGTTTCTTCTTATTTGGCGCCCAACGCGTGGCTGGATTCTAAGAGTAGGCTAAATTTTCATGCATAGATATAATTTGAGAAAAAATATAAAACCAACACTAAGAGCCCAAGAAGCCCAACTAAACATGAGTAGAGAAACAGATAGGCCTAATATGGATGAAGCTAATGTAAATGAACAAATTGTAATTGAAGACAATGATGAATTTGATCTCTATAGGCCTAGTCAAAATCTAGCTTCAGGTGATGGCATAAATGTTAGTAGGCCATCAAGTCCTAACAAATCTCCGTTGCTACTTAGTCCTAACAGATTACAGCCTAATGCAGAACCGAATATGGCAATGTTTTTGCAGGAAATTAAAGATGCAATTTTACTGGAAATAAGAGAATCACAGAAAATAATTGAAAACAAAGTGGACCTAATGAGGCTAGAGGTAGATAGGCTACATAAGGAGGTCTCTAGTGAAATTAAACGAATCGAACAAAAATTTGATGACCAGATTGAGGAATTACGATGGGAAATGCGTAATACCATAAACGAAGAGATCACTAAGGCTAAAGGAGAACAAGAAAGGCTTAGTAAAAATATCGAGGAGAAACTAAAATCCAGCCAAGGAGAAAACCAATTACCAGTAGGTCTACGCATAACTTGCCCAGGAAGCCAACCCAAGGAATTACCAAAATTCAACGGAAAGGCCATAAACCCTAATGAATTTTTATACAAATTAAAAAATTATTACAACAGAGAAAATGAACGCAGGGCTTTAAGAAATGATGAACAATTAGAGCTAGAGGAGTTATTAGAAAATTGCTTAGAGGGGACTCCAGCAAAATGGTGGGATATGATAAAACATCAGTGAAGGATTTTGAGGACTTCGAAAGGTTATTCATTAACAAATATTGGAATGAAGAAATCCAAGATGGATTAAAGAGGAAGCTAGATTTAGAGAAATTCATACCAAGAAGGGGACTAACAAGAGCAGAATATTTCATTGAAAGAGTTGTATTAATGCAACACATGACCCCAAAATATACTGAGAAGGAGATTATACAGCGGTTAGCTAAGCACTTCAATGAAACCATACAACAGGCATGCAAAGTGCAGAATATTGACTCCATACAAAGAATGGAAGAATAACTTAATAAGGAAGATATTGATGAAAAAAATGAAATTTTAAGAAAAGAAGCTGAGAGAAATAACTGCAGAGAGGAATACCAGCATAATGAACAACACAATAGGAACAGAAATCAGTTCATGAAATGGAATGATGATAGGCCTAATGTAAATAGAAGAGACAATTATCCCCATCAAAACAGTAAACAAAAATATGATGGAAAAAATGGATATCAGCATGACAGACAACCAAAAGATGGAACTCAGTCTGCAAGATGGAATGATGATAGGCCTAATAGAAGAGATAATTACCCCCAGCAAAACCATGCACAGAGATATAGTGGAAACAACAGATCCTGGGATAATTATGGAGGTAAATCCAGAAACCAAGATAGAATAGAAGACAACAAACAACAGTCAAACTAGGAAGCACTGGAAAAGGTATAGGCCTAGCAAATTCCAATACGTTACCGGTCGAGACAAATAAAACATTTCCAGTGCAGAACAAAATAAAAACAAATAGGCCTATAAATAACATTTATTGCGATAAAGAATTCCTAATGAAAGAAGATGAAGACAAAGTTGAAACAAAAAAAATTTATGCTATACCCGAAATAGACATACATTTTGAGAAAGTTAGTACAAAATGCATATTGGATACTGGAAGTACTGTTACTTGTATGCAGAAAGAATGGTTCATGAAAAATAAACACAATTTAGGGAAATATGAAGAATTTCCATTAACAAATACTACCATTACCACCGCTGTAAATCAAAAGTCTCAGCGGATTGCAAGTATAATATTGGTAAAAGCAAAAGTAGGCCTAAGCAAAACAAATATTCAGATTCAATGCCTGATCATACCACATTTAATAAAAGAGATAGTTATTGGAACCGATACCATGCAGGAACTAGATATGATTATCGACTTCAGCAGGAATTATGTATCAGTGGGAAATGAAAATATTGAGTTCCATCCTAGCTTAACAAAAGGAATAGGATGTAATATTCAATATTCAGAAGAGCCTATTATAAAAACAGAAACAAATGAAATTGAATTAATAAGTAAAGAAAATATTGAACAGGAGATCAATAAAATAGGACATTTAGACAATGAACAAAGGCAGCAGTTATCTACTCTATTATGGGAATATAAAGACATATTTTCAAATAAGGTTGGAAGATGTAACTTATATGAACATAAGATAGAAATAAAAGATGGTAAACCTTTCAATCAAATGAATTATCCAGTCCCAATAAGATATAAAGATGCTGTAAAGAAATAAATAAATAAAATGATGAAAGAAGGAATTATTGAGAGAAGTAATAGTCCATACATAAACCCTATTGTAGTGGTAATAAAGAAGAGTAATGAAATTAGGATATGCCTTGATGCAAGGAAAATAAATGATATAATTATTCCTGACCATGAATGTAATAGAGGAATAAATGAAATAATTGCGAAGGGAAGAAACACACGATGGCTTTCCACGCTTGACCTTACTTCGAGTTTTTGGCAAGTTCCATTAGCAGAGGACTCGAGAAAATATACAGCATTTATGTTTCATGGGAATGTTTACCAGTTCAAAGTAACACCATTTGGATTAGCTACATCTTCAGCGGCCTTAATTAGAGCATTAAGTCTGGTACTAGGGGACGAGGTTGAGGATTATACAATGGTTTACGTAGATGACATACTCTGCCATTCCGAAACATTTTCTGATCACCTTACGCATCTAAGAAGTATATTTAATAAATTCAGGAATGCTGGAATGACAATTAAGTTCAATAAATCACTGTTCTGTCGGGAAGAAGTCCCATTTTTAGGTTTCATAATCACAACAAATGGTATACAGGCAGATCAAAATAAAATTGAGGCTATTGAAAAATTTCCTAGGCCTCGTAATGCTAAACAACTAAAAGGATTTTTAGGAATGATTAATTATTATAATAAATTTGTTGAAAAATACTCCCAGACAATACAGCCATTATTAAAACTTACTTCTAAAAAGAGAAAGTTTATTTGGACAGACATTGAAGAAGAAGCTTTCTTAAACGCAAAGAAGTTGTTTTTAAATACTTGCGTGCTTAGCCATCCAGACCCTGATAAAGAATATATTTTACAAACCGACAGCTCACACTATGCAATTGGAGGTCATTTGTACCAAGAAAATGAACAAGGAGAGAAGAAAGCAATTATGTTCATGAGTAGAACACTTAAAGGATGTGAAATAAATTATTTCACAAGCGAAAAAGAACTACTTGCAATCGTTTACTGTTTAGAAAAGGCAAGACATCTAGTTTTAGGAGCCAAGCTTAGAATACTTACCAACCACCAAGCTTTAACATTTCTAAAAACTTGCAAACTATTAAATTCTAGATTGACCCGGTGGATTTTAGCAATACAAGAGTACAATTTCACAATAGAACATTGTAAGGGAAGTGATAATGTCGTAGCAGATGCTCTAAGTAGACAAAGTTATAATGGAAACAATTGTACGAATAAAATGACTCCAGAATTAGTTACTACCTTAATTATGAGACAGCCAAATGCAGAACTTATGGAAGAAATAACAAATATTAGGAGATATCAACAAGAAGACCCAAAAATCAAAGAAATTTATGACAATAAGATGGTCAATACAAATAACTATGAGAATTACCTAATATATAATGGAATACTACTACAAAAGCTTAGAAATGAATGGAAGATAATAGTTCCTGAACAAATAATAAATAAACTCGTATGGGAATGTCATATATATTACTTGCATTGTGGAGCTAAGAAATGTTTGTTAACGTTGCAAGAGACTTTTATTTTTAAAAATATGGCAAGGAGAGTAAGAAGATTATTAGCAACCTGTGATACATGTCAAAGAACAAAAACACCCAATTATACAAACCATGGGATAGCCAGGGGAATAAAATGTGAAAATAAAGGAGACCAATTAGCGATGGACTTTGTTGGCCCTCTACCTACAAGCAGAGGAGGCGTGAAATACATTCTTGTCATCATCGATATATTTACCAAATTTGTTAAATTATATCCAGTTAAAAGAGCCACAACTGCAATAGCCATTAAGAAATTGTTTGAAGATTATATTCCAAGTTATGGAAAACCCTTAAGAGTTCAGACGGATAATGGAACACAATTTAACAATAATAGATGGATAAATAAACTTGAAGAAAATAATATTCTTGCGATTTTTTCAGCTATAAGAAGGCCACAAAGTAATATAGCCGAAAGAGTAAATAAAGAAATCAATAGATGTTTAAGAACTTATTGTAGTCACAAACAAAAACAATGGGTAGTATACATACAAATGATAAATGAATTTTTCAATGAAATCACACATGAAACCACTGGATTTACACCAAATGAATTACAATTAAATATTAAAGACAAAAGATTTTGGTCTGATGTTTTACACATCCCTACACAACCTAACAAAACTTGGGAAGTAAAATGTGAAATTGCTAGAAATAAAATAATACAAAAACAAAACAAAAGGGCTAACAAAATAAATTCCAAAATTAAACATTCACATTTTAACATAGGAGACAAAGTTTTATTAAAAAGTAACTTACACTCAAACGCTGCATTTGGTGAAACAGCCAAACTTTTCAATGTATATGAGGGCCCGTATGAAATAATTGAAGCTATTGGTCAGAACACTTACAAATTACTCTGCCACTACACACATAACATCAAGGGACCATACCACATAAATCTGTTAAAAAAATACCATGAACTCATACTACTACAAAACACAAATACACACTTACCTTAACTTTTATTTGTCCTAATCCTGTCTGTCCCTTCCAGATGACTAAGAGAGGAGGAGTAAAACATGGAAGAGGAGCAAAATTATGGAAAAAGAACCACAAAAATAGGATATTTGCAGAAATGGTTCACAAATCTAAGAGTAATACCGATGAAAGAAAAATTACCTACGATGAAAGAAAATTTACCTACGATGAAAGAAAAATTACCTACGATGAAAGAAAAAATACCAACGATGAAAGAAAAATTTATCATGAAGAAAGAGAAAAAGCAAGAATCGAGAGGCAGAAAATGAAGGAGCAGTTAGAAGAACACATTGGTTGGAGAATGGAATGGAAGGAGTATGAAGAACTGATGGAAAATGAAGAGTTGAAAGAAATGGAATGTGAAGTAAACAAACTTAAAAACGAAGTGGAAAAGAAAAAGGCGGAGAAAAAGAGATTAGAAGAATGTGAAGCAAAGAAAAAAGAAGCAAGAAAAGAAGAAGCAAAGAAATTAGAAAATAAAGAAACGAAGAAAGAAAATTTAGAAACAAGTGAAGTCAAGAAAGAAGAAAATAAAAAGTTGGTGAAACAAATAGACAAAAGAAATGATATGGAGAAAGAATTACAAGACATTTTCAATGAAATGATTGTCGATGTTGAGATGGTTCACTGGCTTGAGCCGCAATTAAATGAATATAAATTAGTACCAATCGATATAGATGAGGACATTTTAGATATTTCAAACACATACATGGATATTGAAGAGTAAAAATTTAAAATGTATATATCAGTAGGATTTTTTAAAATTTATAATGTAAATAGTAAAAATAAAATAAAAAGAACATTAATTTTCATAAAAAATTTGTAAATTTGTAAAATATTCAATTTTTTATTCAAATTAGGGGACAATGAGATGTTACAATTTAGGCCAATGAATGATGTGATATAGCCTTAGCCTAGAAATGTATAAATATCTGTAAATATTGTATAGTTAGTATAAGGTTTAAATGAATTTTGCCAAATATGAAGTTAATGTATTTGTAATGTTTAGGAATAGAGAAATGTAATAAATATTATCATCCACTATTAAACTTAATTTGTTTTAATTTATGTTGTAAACAAATGTACTTACTTACCGGTAGGCCTATAGGTTAGGTTACCCATTTACACAATGGATAAAGAAATAATAATAATTACCAGTTTAGTTAATAATTTTATTGATTACAGAAACAAAATAATACATTTTAATATATTGTAAATAAGTATGAACGCAATATAAAAATTCTTTATTGTAAAATAGTGTAATTGAGTTCACAGGTTAAGAAACTGACAACTGCTGGTCAGCTGGGCGACACGCACTGCAGCCTGGCGGCGGTGAGCAGCAACTGTGGTCAGCTGATTTGGGCTGCGGGTGAGCTACACCAGTATAAATAGCGGCACCGTCTCCGAGCCTGGACATTCGCTGGCCGACCACCAATCGCTGCGGGTCTAAGACCACTTGCTCTGCGATTGAAATAAGAAAGCAAATACGTTGTAAATATTGTAATTTGTGTTAACTGTTTTAAAGAGAAATTAAAGGTTAGTAAATTGTATTGAGTGTATATTTATTCCTTGGGTAACGGCACGGTAAGTTATTAGCGTAGACTTAATATTAATTCACATTTACACTAACACACACACATAAACATTATACCAACAAGGGTACTTGCCTGCCCCGGCTGTCCGCTGGCGCTGCGACCCTAACACTTAACATTCACTTACACGGCATTTGCCTGCACGAAAGTGCTGCGGCCGAACACTACAATTAGTGATTCTCATTTACAAAACAATACCAACAAGGGTACTTGCCTGCCCCGGCTGACCGCTGGCGCTGCGACCCTAACACTTTACACGCATTTACACGGCACTTGCCTGCACGAAAGTGCTGCGGCCGAACACTACAATTAGTGATACTTTCACAGTAGGTGTAGTTAACAATACCAACAAGGGTACTTGCCTGCCCCGGCTGACCGCTGGCGCTGCGACCCTAACACTTTACACGCATTTACACGGCACTTGCCTGCACGAAAGTGCTGCGGCCGAACACTACACGTAGTGATACAACATTTAAAACACACTTACTTAGAATCAGCCTACGGCAAAGAACCACCCCTGAGATACACAAATACTGGGCAAAACGATTATAGCCTACGGGTAGAATTTATAATAGCCTATATTAATAATATTTTATTTATTTATAGCCTACGTTTCTTCTTATTTGGCGCCCAACGCGTGGCTGGATTCTAAGAGTAGGCTAAATTTTCATGCATAGATATAATTTGAGAAAAAATATAAAACCAACACTAAGAGCCCAAGAAGCCCAACTAAACATGAGTAGAGAAACAGATAGGCCTAATATGGATGAAGCTAATGTAAATGAACAAATTGTAATTGAAGACAATGATGATTTTGATCTCTATAGGCCTAGTCAAAATCTAGCTTCAGGTGATGGCATAAATGTTAGTAGGCCATCAAGTCCTAACAAATCTCCGTTGCTACTTAGTCCTAACAGATTACAGCCTAATGCAGAACCGAATATGGCAATGTTTTTGCAGGAAATTAAAGATGCAATTTTACTGGAAATAAGAGAATCACAGAAAATAATTGAAAACAAAGTGGACCTAATGAGGCTAGAGGTAGATAGGCTACATAAGGAGGTCTCTAGTGAAATTAAACGAATCGAACAAAAATTTGATGACCAGATTGAGGAATTACGATGGGAAATGCGTAATACCATAAACGAAGAGATCACTAAGGCTAAAGGAGAACAAGAAAGGCTTAGTAAAAATATCGAGGAGAAACTAAAATCCAGCCAAGGAGAAAACCAATTACCAGTAGGTCTACGCATAACTTGCCCAGGAAGCCAACCCAAGGAATTACCAAAATTCAACGGAAAGGCCATAAACCCTAATGAATTTTTATACAAATTAAAAAATTATTACAACAGAGAAAATGAACGCAGGGCTTTAAGAAATGATGAACAATTAGAGCTAGAGGAGTTATTAGAAAATTGCTTAGAGGGGACTCCAGCAAAATGGTGGGATATGATAAAACATCAGTGAAGGATTTTGAGGACTTCGAAAGGTTATTCATTAACAAATATTGGAATGAAGAAATCCAAGATGGATTAAAGAGGAAGCTAGATTTAGAGAAATTCATACCAAGAAGGGGACTAACAAGAGCAGAATATTTCATCGAAAGAGTTGTATTAATGCAACACATGACCCCAAAATATACTGAGAAGGAGATTATACAGCGGTTAGCTAAGCACTTCAATGAAACCATACAACAGGCATGCAAAGTGCAGAATATTGACTCCATACAAAGAATGGAAGAATTACTTAATAAGGAAGATATTGATGAAAAAAATGAAATTTTAAGAAAAGAAGCTGAGAGAAATAACTGCAGAGAGGAATACCAGCATAATGAACAACACAATAGGAACAGAAATCAGTTCATGAAATGGAATGATGATAGGCCTAATGTAAATAGAAGAGACAATTATCCCCATCAAAACAGTAAACAAAAATATGATGGAAAAAATGGATATCAGCATGACAGACAACCAAAAGATGGAACTCAGTCTGCAAGATGGAATGATGATAGGCCTAATAGAAGAGATAATTACCCCCAGCAAAACCATGCACAGAGATATAGTGGAAACAACAGATCCTGGGATAATTATGGAGGTAAATCCAGAAACCAAGATAGAATAGAAGACAACAAACAACAGTTAAACTAGGAAGCACTGGAAAAGGTATAGGCCTAGCAAATTCCAATACGTTACCGGTCGAGACAAATAAAACATTTCCAGTGCAGAACAAAATAAAAACAAATAGGCCTATAAATAACATTTATTGCGATAAAGAATTCCTAATGAAAGAAGATGAAGACAAAGTTGAAACAAAAAAAATTTATGCTATACCCGAAATAGACATACATTTTGAGAAAGTTAGTACAAAATGCATATTGGATACTGGAAGTACTGTTACTTGTATGCAGAAAGAATGGTTCATGAAAAATAAACACAATTTAGGGAAATATGAAGAATTTCCATTAACAAATACTACCATTACCACCGCTGTAAATCAAAAGTCTCAGCGGATTGCAAGTATAATATTGGTAAAATCAAGAGTAGGCCTAAGCAAAACAAATATTCAGATTCAATGCCTGATCATACCACATTTAATAAAAGAGATAGTTATTGGAACCGATACCATGCAGGAACTAGATATGATTATCGACTTCAGCAGGAATTATGTATCAGTGGGAAATGAAAATATTGAGTTCCATCCTAGCTTAACAAAAGGAATAGGATGTAATATTCAATATTCAGAAGAGCCTATTATAAAAACAGAAACAAATGAAATTGAATTAATAAGTAAAGAAAATATTGAACAGGAGATCAATAAAATAGGACATTTAGACAATGAACAAAGGCAGCAGTTATCTACTCTATTATGGGAATATAAAGACATATTTTCAAATAAGGTTGGAAGATGTAACTTATATGAACATAAGATAGAAATAAAAGATGGTAAACCTTTCAATCAAATGAATTATCCAGTCCCAATAAGATATAAAGATGCTGTAAAGAAATAAATAAATAAAATGATGAAAGAAGGAATTATTGAGAGAAGTAATAGTCCATACATAAACCCTATTGTAGTGGTAATAAAGAAGAGTAATGAAATTAGGATATGCCTTGATGCAAGGAAAATAAATGATATAATTATTCCTGACCATGAATGTAATAGAGGAATAAATGAAATAATTGCGAAGGGAAGAAACACACGATGGCTTTCCACGCTTGACCTTACTTCGAGTTTTTGGCAAGTTCCATTAGCAGAGGACTCGAGAAAATATACAGCATTTATGTTTCATGGGAATGTTTACCAGTTCAAAGTAACACCATTTGGATTAGCTACATCTTCAGCGGCCTTAATTAGAGCATTAAGTCTGGTACTAGGGGACGAGGTTGAGGATTATACAATGGTTTACGTAGATGACATACTCTGCCATTCCGAAACATTTTCTGATCACCTTACGCATCTAAGAAGTATATTTAATAAATTCAGGAATGCTGGAATGACAATTAAGTTCAATAAATCACTGTTCTGTCGGGAAGAAGTCCCATTTTTAGGTTTCATAATCACAACAAATGGTATACAGGCAGATCAAAATAAAATTGAGGCTATTGAAAAATTTCCTAGGCCTCGTAATGCTAAACAACTAAAAGGATTTTTAGGAATGATTAATTATTATAATAAATTTGTTGAAAAATACTCCCAGACAATACAGCCATTATTAAAACTTACTTCTAAAAAGAGAAAGTTTATTTGGACAGACATTGAAGAAGAAGCTTTCTTAAACGCAAAGAAGTTGTTTTTAAATACTTGCGTGCTTAGCCATCCAGACCCTGATAAAGAATATATTTTACAAACCGACAGCTCACACTATGCAATTGGAGGTCATTTGTACCAAGAAAATGAACAAGGAGAGAAGAAAGCAATTATGTTCATGAGTAGAACACTTAAAGGATGTGAAATAAATTATTTCACAAGCGAAAAAGAACTACTTGCAATCGTTTACTGTTTAGAAAAGGCAAGACATCTAGTTTTAGGAGCCAAGCTTAGAATACTTACCGACCACCAAGCTTTAACATTTCTAAAAACTTGCAAACTATTAAATTCTAGATTGACCCGGTGGATTTTAGCAATACAAGAGTACAATTTCACAATAGAACATTGTAAGGGAAGTGATAATGTCGTAGCAGATGCTCTAAGTAGACAAAGTTATAATGGAAACAATTGTACGAATAAAATGACTCCAGAATTAGTTACTACCTTAATTATGAGACAGCCAAATGCAGAACTTATGGAAGAAATAACAAATATTAGGAGATATCAACAAGAAGACCCAAAAATCAAAGAAATTTATGACAATAAGATGGTCAATACAAATAACTATGAGAATTACCTAATATATAATGGAATACTACTACAAAAGCTTAGAAATGAATGGAAGATAATAGTTCCTGAACAAATAATAAATAAACTCGTATGGGAATGTCATATATATTACTTGCATTGTGGAGCTAAGAAATGTTTGTTAACGTTGCAAGAGACTTTTATTTTTAAAAATATGGCAAGGAGAGTAAGAAGATTATTAGCAACCTGTGATACATGTCAAAGAACAAAAACACCCAATTATACAAACCATGGGATAGCCAGGGGAATAAAATGTGAAAATAAAGGAGACCAATTAGCGATGGACTTTGTTGGCCCTCTACCTACAAGCAGAGGAGGCGTGAAATACATTCTTGTCATCATCGATATATTTACCAAATTTGTTAAATTATATCCAGTTAAAAGAGCCACAACTGCAATAGCCATTAAGAAACTGTTTGAAGATTATATTCCAAGTTATGGAAAACCCTTAAGAGTTCAGACGGATAATGGAACACAATTTAACAATAATAGATGGATAAATAAACTTGAAGAAAATAATATTCTTGCGATTTTTTCAGCTATAAGAAGGCCACAAAGTAATATAGCCGAAAGAGTAAATAAAGAAATCAATAGATGTTTAAGAACTTATTGTAGTCACAAACAAAAACAATGGGTAGTATACATACAAATGATAAATGAATTTTTCAATGAAATCACACATGAAACCACTGGATTTACACCAAATGAATTACAATTAAATATTAAAGACAAAAGATTTTGGTCTGATGTTTTACACATCCCTACACAACCTAACAAAACTTGGGAAGTAAAATGTGAAATTGCTAGAAATAAAATAATACAAAAACAAAACAAAAGGGCTAACAAAATGAATTCCAAAATTAAACATTCACATTTTAACATAGGAGACAAAGTTTTATTAAAAAGTAACTTACACTCAAACGCTGCATTTGGTGAAACAGCCAAACTTTTCAATGTATATGAGGGCCCGTATGAAATAATTGAAGCTATTGGTCAGAACACTTACAAATTACTCTGCCACTACACACATAACATCAAGGGACCATACCACATAAATCTGTTAAAAAAAAATACCATGAACCCATACTACTACAAAACACAAATACACACTTACCTTAACTTTTATTTGTCCTAATCCTGTCTGTCCCTTCCAGATGACTAAGAGAGGAGGAGTAAAACATGGAAGAGGAGCAAAATTATGGAAAAAGAACCACAAAAATAGGATATTTGCAGAAATGGTTCACAAATCTAAGAGTAATACCGATGAAAGAAAAATTACCTACGATGAAAGAAAATTTACCTACGATGAAAGAAAAATTACCTACGATGAAAGAAAAATTACCAACGATGAAAGAAAAATTTATCATGAAGAAAGAGAAAAAGCAAGAATCGAGAGGCAGAAAATGAAGGAGCAGTTAGAA
The DNA here is from genome assembly GCA_030545055.2 of Neoaliturus tenellus. NCBI lineage: Eukaryota > Metazoa > Arthropoda > Insecta > Hemiptera > Cicadellidae > Neoaliturus > Neoaliturus tenellus. The sequence continues at coordinate 132,315,909 of CM061531.1, read as the reverse complement.
GAACACATTGGTTGGAGAATGGAATGGAAGGAGTATGAAGAACTGATGGAAAATGAAGAGTTGAAAGAAATGGAATGTGAAGTAAACAAACTTAAAAACGAAGTGGAAAAGAAAAAGGCGGAGAAAAAGTGATTAGAAGAATGTGAAGCAAAGAAAAAAGAAGCAAGAAAAGAAGAAGCAAAGAAATTAGAAAATAAAGAAACGAAGAAAGAAAATTTAGAAACAAGTGAAGTCAAGAAAGAAGAAAATAAAAAGTTGGTGAAACAAATAGACAAAAGAAATGATATGGAGAAAGAATTACAAGACATTTTCAATGAAATGATTGTCGATGTTGAGATGGTTCACTGGCTTGAGCCGCAATTAAATGAATATAAATTAGTACCAATCGATATAGATGAGGACATTTTAGATATTTCAAACACATACATGGATATTGAAGAGTAAAAATTTAAAATGTATATATCAGTAGGATTTTTTAAAATTTATAATGTAAATAGTAAAAATAAAATAAAAAGAACATTAATTTTCATAAAAAATTTGTAAATTTGTAAAATATTCAATTTTTTATTCAAATTAGGGGACAATGAGATGTTACAATTTAGGCCAATGAATGATGTGATATAGCCTTAGCCTAGAAATGTATAAATATCTGTAAATATTGTATAGTTAGTATAAGGTTTAAATGAATTTTGCCAAATATGAAGTTAATGTATTTGTAATGTTTAGGAATAGAGAAATGTAATAAATATTATCATCCACTATTAAACTTAATTTGTTTTAATTTATGTTGTAAACAAATGTACTTACTTACCGGTAGGCCTATAGGTTAGGTTACCCATTTACACAATGGATAAAGAAATAATAATAATTACCAGTTTAGTTAATAATTTTATTGATTACAGAAACAAAATAATACATTTTAATATATTGTAAATAAGTATGAACGCAATATAAAAATGCTTTATTGTAAAATAGTGTAATTGAGTTCACAGGTTAAGAAACTGACAACTGCTGGTCAGCTGGGCGACACGCACTGCAGCCTGGCGGCGGTGAGCAGCAACTGTGGTCAGCTGATTTGGGCTGCGGGTGAGCTACACCAGTATAAATAGCGGCACCGTCTCCGAGCCTGGACATTCGCTGGCCGACCACCAATCGCTGCGGGTCTAAGACCACTTGCTCTGCGATTGAAATAAGAAAGCAAATACGTTGTAAATATTGTAATTTGTGTTAACTGTTTTAAAGAGAAATTAAAGGTTAGTAAATTGTATTGAGTGTATATTTATTCCTTGGGTAACGGCACGGTAAGTTATTAGCGTAGACTTAATATTAATTCACATTTACACTAACACACACACATAAACATTATACCAACAAGGGTACTTGCCTGCCCCGGCTGTCCGCTGGCGCTGCGACCCTAACACTTAACATTCACTTACACGGCATTTGCCTGCACGAAAGTGCTGCGGCCGAACACTACAATTAGTGACTCTCATTTACAAAACAATACCAACAAGGGTACTTGCCTGCCCCGGCTGACCGCTGGCGCTGCGACCCTAACACTTTACACGCATTTACACGGCACTTGCCTGCACGAAAGTGCTGCGGCCGAACACTACAATTAGTGATACTTTCACAGTAGGTGTAGTTAACAATACCAACAAGGGTACTTGCCTGCCCCGGCTGACCGCTGGCGCTAGTAGGGGGACTTGGCCGGCTGTCCGCCTGCTGCGGGATGAGCGGGATGAGCCCCCCCCCCCGAATTAGTAGAGGTATTTGACTTTTTTTTTTTTTTTTTATTTATTCATTTTTGTTTATTTTCGTTTATTTCATTTATTTTCGTTTATTTCATTTATTTTCGTTTATTTCATTTTTCAATTTACATAATTTGCTTCCCGCCTAAACGCTACCCACGCCATCAACGTTAGTTACATAACCGACCGTCCGTCCTTGAAACCCGCGCGCTTTTTACAAAATGTCGTTCGACTCATACACTGTAAGTAAGCGATTCACTCAGTCTTACACAGTCACTCGTGCGGTACAGACATGAGCGCGTCCGGATTAATTGACGAATACTTGAATGCATTCATGGCCGACATCAACGCCGCGGACGACAACGCTACACTCGAGCAGATACCAGTTCCACCATCACCGAGGCCTAAGAAGAGGATAAGACCTACGCCTAAGCCTAAAGTGGAAGAAACAGCAAAACCAGGATGGGTTCCAAAACCTTCAGATGACTGCCCCATCGTGTCATGGCTTGAAAATGGACAATTTTACGCGGTACAAAATCCATCAAACAGCGGACCAGTGCTATTAAAAATGGAAATGTATGATGGTTCGGATATGGTGTACAGATGCGGATTATTTATAGACAAGAATAGTGAATTATACGAGAGCGTCAACCAGGTAGTGGACAAGTCAGAGAATATGTGGATTAATAAAGCTACGGGAGTACCGAAGATTAGCGGCTTGACACAAACAGTAACACGATACAGTAAGACAGTAGAGAAACCGAAAAAGCCAATGATAAAACCGAAAAAGCAAGCTGCGCGTAGAAGAGCCACCAAGAAAACATTGTAGGAACAACGTCTAGACACTGTGGAGTGCGACCTCGCCGAACACCTGCGCTCATAAAAAATCCATGATGGCCGCCACCCTTCTTGACCACCTGCGCAAACAAAAGATCCTTCTCAGAATTCATCGACCACCTGCACAAACAAAAGAAGCGGAACGACCCTTCTCAGATTACATCGACCACCTGCACAAACAAAAGATTGGACACCTGCGGGACGATCCTTCTCAGATTTCATCGACCACCTGCACAAACAAAAGAAGATTTATGATGTCTAGACATTGTGGAATGTGCCAAACACCTGCGGGACGACCCTTCTCACGTTTCATCGACCACCTGCGCACATAAAAAATTCCAAGATGGCGTCGCGGGCAACAAAAACCGAACGAACGGACCGACCGAGCATCATTCTTCGCCTGGAGACCACTTCGACTAGTCGCATCATCCGCATACTCTCTCATCATTACCATGTCGAGCATCAGCAGCAGCATGACTTCAGAGTCCGCACCTGGTGTAACGATGGACCTGCGGACATCATTGAACACCTGCAAGTCCAGCTCTCCGGCCTACACCCGCCTGTCTGATCTGCGAGAGGAGTGCAGCTATGCGATCAGCGGGATGGAGCGTGTGACCACTCCATTCGGAGAGACAGTCGTCGTCATTCTCGAGGGACAAGTCGGCGATGATTTCTTCCTACGAGTCTACCTGCCCAGGCGTTTCAACCAAGTCCTGAGCGATCACGACATCGAGCGGTACAACAGCGGCTTCGGAGATCGCCTACGTCTGGTGAAGCGCAGTCCACTTCCAGGCAGTAAATTCACACCGTTGGAATTTTTGTAAAGCAAGAAAAAGAAGACTCAAGATTTAATTAACCTTTATAAATTTTGATAGCTTTCGTAAGCAATAAATAATCCATGTACATTACAGCATAAACTAATGTCTTTTATTTTAAGATGAAACCCCAAACCTTTATTTTAAGAAAAGTGTATGGTATTTAGTGTCAGTAGCAGTCATGAGCTTGAAGTGGCAGCATCCATTCTCAGCCATTGTGGCGGGTCCATCGGGCAGTGGTAAATCACATTTTGTGTCCAAGTTTATTGAACACATAAATGAAATGTGTGATGTAAAATTTGCCAAAATTAACTGGCATTATGGTAATGGTGGAGGAGGAGGTGATGTAAGTAATTCCAAAATAAACCACATTGAGGGCTTACCAGACTTGAGTGATTATGATGGTAAGGAACCAATACTGGTTATAATTGACGATATGATGCGTGAGGCAGACGATAGAGTGGTGGATCTATTCACGAAGGGTTGTCATCACCGCAACATCAGTGTGTTTTTCATTACTCAAAATCTTTTTCATCAGGGTCGTGGGCAGAGAGACATCTCACTAAATGCTCACTACATTATATTTTTTAAAAATCCCAGAGACAGAGTACAAATCAGATATTTAGCCAGGCAGATATATCCAGACAGCCCAAAGTTCATAGAGGAAGCCTACAGTGACGCCACGAAACAGGCACACGGTTATCTACTTTTGGACTTGAAACAGTCGACATCTGAGGACATGAGAGTACGCACTTGCATATTCCCCGAGGATCGTGTAAACTACGTGTACTTACCAAAGAAAAAATAGCTAGTCAGTTGCAATCATGTCGTGCTTGAAGAAGGACGCACCGCTGCTCAGAGCGCTGATACACGCAACACCCAAGGAACGCAAGGCACTGCTAAAGGTTTGTGACAAGAGTCGCATTCGTTCAGTCTGCGAGTGTGCCTACAACGTGCTACGTGGGAACGTGCCTCTGTCGAGTAAGACTAAAAGTCAGTTGAGCAAACATAAAGTGACTCTGAGACGCTTAGTAAGACAAGGACAGTGTTGGGGACAGAAACGAAAGTATCTAGTGCAGAAAGGCGGCGGAGTTTTTATTCCATTACTGTTGGGCACAGTGTTACAGGCAGCAGTCAGTAGTGCATTGGGAAAGTGAAATGGATGTCCAGACGAAACCGTTTTATTTGACTTTACTTAGCGGCACGGGTCCCTCAATACATTATTATCCGAAAAATACTACACATGATTTTACTGTACAACTACCGAATTACATTTGCTTGGACGGTAGAGATTGGGAAGTAGCGCTCGTAGAAGCGCATTATTCATGTACGTTCGCAACAGTAGACTCCGATGCTCTACTAAAAATATTTGGTTACAAAAAGGAAAAAGACAAGAAGTCTGCAGGAAAAGAAGACAAACCATTCAACAAAAAAGAAGTATGGATCGTCGACGTTAAACCAAATCCCGGAAACTACACTTCAGCCGAAAATTTGTTGAAACATATCAACGGGTTGGAAAGTGTAAAGAAAACTGGAAGTGTATTCGATATTGACGAAGCAAAGCGTCTTAAAGTGACGTTGGGAACAAATACATTGGGATCTACCGAAGGAGTGGCTGGTTCCCCAAAAATCGGACTTCAGTTAGGAATAGTACGGGGAGACGAATTGGTTCATGTGCCAGGTTTACAAACGAGTACTAGACCGATTAATTTAAGTCTTGGTTTACCATCACATATGCTCGTGCACTGCGATCTGATTGAAGAACAAATATTAAGCGATGCCCGTACACCGTTATTGAGGATTATCAATATATCCCACACGATAGATGATTATGGGACGTACAAGGCAGCACACATTAATGATCCGCACTACGTCCCGGTGAGAAAGAAGACATTCGAAAGTGTGAGAATTTATGTGAAGGACATCTTAAAGCGAGATCTCTCATTCCGTCACGGAGCGTTGACCGTTAAACTACACTTCCGACCGGCCGCTGCTGCACATCAATAATGGAGCACGCAAAGAAGATGGCTATCGTCCCGCAAGAGCTTATTGAGCGTTTACAGGCTACATCATCAACGGAGAAGCCGTCAAGCAATTTGTCCACTACGGAAGGACTGGACGTGGAGATGCAGAAAATAATGAATAACAAGAGTATAGACGATAGTGAAAAATGGAAACTGTACAATCAGGCGTTGCAGCGTTTCTTACACTTTGCCTCTAATAATCGCCAGCCGATTAATATCCCAATTGTGGATGCGACATTCGGTGATGATGCCCAACACCCGACACGGGGTGCAGCGGAAGGACCAGTCGATGAGATTGTCGAAATGTTCTCAAAGACATACAGGAGTGATGCCCGCAATCTGTTACGATTTATGAAAAAACCCGATAGTCGAATCAGTTGGGATATCAACTACTCGGTGTTTATCGATGGTCGAAAACTGCCGAATGCGAATATAGTTGATATTTTGAATAACATAGTGAGAGTTCGAATAACCGAACGTATACCGCCAGGATGGATGGAAGTGATGACCGCTTTGAAAGAAATGAATGTACCTCTAGAATTTATAAATAATATCAGAGCGTTACGGGAATTGAATGACACATTCAAATCACCATCACGGCTGACCAGTTCACCGAGTGCGCCATCACCGCGCAGAACACCGATGCGAGAGCGGCTACGTTCATGGGCGACAGTGAAACGAGGAGCTAAGGAGCGTCGCGGTGAGACATCATTACAGAGAACATTACGCGAAGTCGATAATTATCTAGCGAAAACACCGATTGAAGAATCGGCGACTGGCGGCTATGCTACGTCAACTCCTGCAAACAGGGATGAATACCAGTGGGAAACGGAGCCGCTGGGCTTTCTAGACAGGTGGGAACCGTATCCGGCCAAGTGAGCATGGATCACCTCTATTACAACCCCGGCGAGCCCGGCGCGTTCGGCGGTGTCGCACCGCTAGTGCGAGCTGCACGCAAGAGAGATATTTCAAAGTCGAAAGTAATCGAATGGTTACAATCACAGGACACTTATACATTACACAAGCCGGCCCGTAAACGCTTCCCACGCAACCAGTACTCGGTTTTCGGCCCGTATGAACTGTGGCAAGCGGACTTGAATGATATGCGAGGATTGAGTAAATACAACGATGGAGTCAATTACCTGCTGACCGTGATAGACGTGTTCAGTAAACGTCTGTACATGAGAGCGTTGAAGAGAAAGGAAGGTGCAGAAGTGGCAGTTGCATTCGAAGAAATATTCAAAGAAGCGACTAAAACTCCGCGTTGCCTCCAGTCTGACAAAGGAACAGAGTTTACCGGCGCCAAGACCAGACAGTTATTCAAAAAGTACGGAATAAAATATGTGACTACGCAGAATCCCGATGTTAAAGCAGCAGTAGTGGAACGCGTGAATCGTACATTAAAGTCTCGCATGTGGCGTTACCTGACTTACAAAAACACTTACCGATATATCGATGTACTGAACAAACTGGTGAAAGCATACAATGCCAGTGAACACAAGAGTCTCGGTGGTGGATTGCGCCCCATCGATGTGAAAAATGATCGGACGATAGCACAAGTGCTACAACGCATGTACAGTAAAATTCCACGTCGTGTTAAGCCCAAACTCAAGATTGGTGACACGGTGCGCATAGCAAAGGAGAAGGGCACGTTTGCCAAAGGCTACGAGACCAATTGGAGTAACGAAGTGTTTACTATTCGTAAAGTGAACACTCTGATGCCGCTGCCCATGTACACGCTGGCGGACCTCAAAGGTGAAGTTTTGACCGGTCAGTTTTACGAACACGAATTACAGAAAGTAATCTATCGGAGTGATCAACTATTCAAGATTGACAAAATACTGGACACTCGTGGCAGAGGCACCAGTAAGCGTTATTACGTCAAGTGGCGAGGTTACGGAGACGAGTTTAACTCTTGGGTGAGAGCGCAAGACTTACAAAATGTCTAACTCGCAATTCTTCCTGACGCTGCCCAGCAACAGTTCTATGGAATATTTCCCCAACAATAAGGTCTCAAACTACACTACGCATCTTTCGAAACAGATACGATTGGAAGGCGCGTGGGAGATGGCTCTGGTGGAATCTCACTATCCATGCTCGTTTCCATTAGTGGGCAAGAACGAGATTATAATAATCGAACAGGATACTATTCTTTCCGCCATAGGTATGGAAGAGCCAGACAAGTACACGTTTACTCTGGACATGGGTTACTACAAGAATATAACCGAACTGCTGAATATGATCAATGATGCGAAGGACCTCATCGATTACGTAGAGTTCACCTATGATAAAGATGCGGACAGAGTGGAAATAAAAATACTGAAAGAAGATGTGGTTGCGATACATTTAGACTATAAACTGGCTTTACAGTTGGGATTCGATCCGCAGCAGAAGGACATTGTGAAAAACAATAAAGCGTCATGGCCGCCGAATCTGTCGATGGGGCTTCCAGCTAATATGTACGTGTACTGCGATCTGATTGAGCCGCAGCTGATCGGAGACGCTTCTGCCCCGCTATTGAAAATCATCAACATTGACAGAGGCGACTACGTGCACGGTGCCAATAAGACTGTACTGTACACCAGCCCGCATTACGTACCGATCACTAAAGGAGCATTCGAGACTGTGGAAATCGACCTCAGGGATCACACTGGACAAAACCTGTCATTCCTGTTCGGGACGTCGTACGTGAAGCTACATTTCAGAAGAGCTCTGCATAATTAACTGTAATAATGGCTTCGAACGATCCGTACATGGCGTACTACTATCGCCAACATTCGCAGACGGGTGGATCAATAGAAAAAGTCTTTCGAGGTGCCGCCTATCAAAGAGGACATGGAGTCGGCAGCTTCTTGGGCGGTATGTTTCGCACCGTATCTCCGATAATCAAGAGCGGAGTTGCGGCATTGGGCAGAGAAGCGTTAAAGTCTGGAATGGGTTTCCTCGGTGATGTCACTCTGCGTACGAAACATCCCAGAGATGCGGCGGAGGAGCGCATGAAAGAGTTTACCGGCTCGTTGAAACGCACAGCCGATGACAAGATTGAACGAGTTCTCCGTGGTGGTGGCAGTGTCAAGCGTCTGCGGCCGACATCCAAAAAGCGCGGATCGCGTAAGAGTGGCGCGAAACGCGCAACGCGCAAGACTTCCGCGAAGCGCGCAATGCGTGGCGGCAAGAAACAATCGAGTAGCGGTCGCACACTGCGTGTTACACCTCAGTCTCTGGCTAAACTCCTTAGAGGAAGGACGTCATCATCGCCGTCCAAGAAGAGAAAAGCAGCAGTTAAAAATAAAAGGAAAGTAGCAAAGGCAATAAGAGATATTTTTAATTAATCATGTCGTTCATACATCAAAGATCATGCGAATGCGTCAAGACGGAGCTGGACTTGTTTTCACTACCGCCCACACAGACGAGTATCGAAAATGGAAAATGGATTCAATACAAACCGATATCCACACTGACGGACGATTCACCGATAGAGTTTGTAGTACCCGGCAATGGCGAAGAGTACACCGATCTCTCGCAAACAATGCTGGAAGTCACAGCATCGATAATCAAGGCGGACGGAGCGGCGATCGCCGAGGCCGATGCAACAAAAGCCGGTCCGATAAATAACTGGCTACACTCGTTGTTCAGTCAAGTGGACATGTGCATGAATCAAAAATTGGTTACACCACAAAACAACACTTACGCCTATCGAGCGTACATCGAAACAGTATTGAACTACGGATTCGATGCCAGGAAATCACATCTATCGTCCGTGCTGTGGAACGCCGACGATTCAGGCCATATGGAAAACACCGAAGACGATAATGATGGATTGGAAAAACGACGGAAGCTAACGAAAGGAGGACGAGAAATCGATTTGGTCGATCATCTGCATTTGGACATGTGTAATCAGAATAAATATCTTTTGAACGGAGTCGAGCTACGCTTCAAGTTAAACAGGTCGAAAGATGCATTCTCCATAATGGTACACGAAGGTGACTACAAAGTGCATATCGTCGATGCAAACCTGTGGATTAGAAGATGCAAAGTCAGCCCGACCGTACTGTTGGCGCACAGCAAGATACTACAATCCGGCACCGCTAAATATCCAATCACACGAGTGGACGTGAAATCATTCACGCTCGCTTCCGGCATAAGGAGCAAAACTCTGGACAACGTATTTCTGGGACAAGTTCCGAAGCGCGTGATTGTCGGTATGGTAACCAATGCCGCATTCAACGGTGATGTCAAAAAGAATCCATACAATTTCAAGAATTTCGATTTGAACTACTTCTCACTGTACGTGGACGGTGAACAGGTGCCGGCCAAACCGCTCCAACCCAAGTTCTCTCCTGCCGGTAGCGCAAAGTTCATTATGGCGTACAACACAATATTCAGCGGCACGGGGATCCATTTCTCAGACGCTGGAAACGTGATCAGCAGAGAAGATTTCGAAAATGGCTACTGCCTTCTAGTGTTTGATCTAACACCCGACCTGTCTGCCAGCGATACCGGCCACTGGAATCTCGTACGCAACGGCAGCGTGCGCATGGAACTGGGATTCGGTACCGCGCTAACCGAGACAGTCAACTGTTTGGTGTACGCAGAGTTTGACAACGTAATTGAAATCGATCGACACCGCAACGTGATGGTCGACTTTGGTGGTTAGTCTCTCATCAACACTCGTACGAGATGGATCGCTTACGCAGAGTACGTTGCAGGAATTTGGCTGCTCCCATCATTATTGATTTCCAGAGTTTCAAAGACAACATCAATGATTACATAATGAAGGAAGTCTGCGTTATGGAAGTGGACAGCGGGATACTACTGATGCATCACATCGCCAAACCGCCATTCAACAGGGACGAACTGACCATCGACAAACACCGAGAATCACACTGGCTATCGAAACACTATCACGGATTAAAATGGGATCAAGGGGACATCGGCTACTACGACTTGGAACAAAAGCTACGAAAGATAATCGCCAAACGACACACCGTCTATGTCAAAGGATCGGAAAAGAAGAGTTTTATATACAGACATTTAGTTATTGATCACTGCATTACCAACGTTATCGACTTGGACGATATCGGATGTGGTTCACTGGCTACAATCAACAATCTACTATCGAAATCCACGCTGCGATGCCGTCATCACAGATCACCGAACCATCGATGTTCACTATCCAATTGCATAGCATTACACGGATGGTTGTTTTTGACTAACAATATTGACGATGAATTGGAATCTACTGATGAGACGAGCTCGTATTTCTGCTCTTGTTTTCACACGTCTACGAGCACTACAACGAGTACTACCGCTGCAACTGTTGGCATCGACACCGTAGAATGAATACCAATCAGATTGAGGAATATCTATCGACTCTGCCAGTACACAATCATGGGGTCTACGCCGCCGACCGACTACCGCATCGCATCTCACCGTCTACAGCAATCGTTGTGAATACCGATCCACACAATGAAGCCGGTACACACTGGGTTGCATTCTACCTGGACCGAAAGAGTGATGTCATTGAATTCTTCGACAGTTACGGACAGCCCCCACATCTGTACTTCTATCAAGGATTCCTGAGACGTAACGCTCGTCGTTACCTGTACAACGAGTATCGCCTACAAGATGATGACAGCACAGTCTGCGGCCACTACTGTCTGACTTACCTGTACTACCGAACTCACCATGATATGAGGATGATGGACTTCGTGCAGCTCTTCGACGACACCTCCACTGCTCACAATGATGCGATGATCAGAAAACTATTCACCAGATTGTATAAACACTTGTAGCAATGTTTGCTCTGTTCTTTGTAAAAATCTTTTTATATTTTTCTTTGTATTGTAAAATCTTTTTCATTTGTCTTGTAATGATATTTTTTTTTCTTGTAATAAAAATGAGTACTCAACAAACACCAATCTTTTCATTTCCTTTTAGTATGTTAGTTTTCATTTTTGAATAGGCTCAATATTTCAAAGTGCATTTAGAAAAATCAGATAGTTTAATCTTTGTGCAGACTCGACATTAGATTTTTACTTTCAAAGACCAGAGGGTCTAGTAACTCAGTATTTCAAAAGAGTCTGATAATTTACTCATTGCACATATTTGACATAATAGTTCAAAGTGAAAAGAGCCTATTAGTTTAACCTTTATACAGACTCGACATTACATTTTTACTTTCAAAGACCAGAGAGTCCAGTAACTTGATATTTCAAAAGAGTCTGATAGTTTAAGTATTTGTACACCTCTGTGCAGACTCGTCATTTATATTTTACTTTCAAAGTGAAAAGAGTTTGATATCTTAGTATTTTTAAAAAAGCAAAGAGTCTGACAGTGAATGATCTTATTACTATGTGTAAAACTGGAAAATGAAAACAAGTATGTCAATACAAATTACTAGATTTATTGAATCAATCTTAAACCTAACATCGAGTATTCTGAAATTATTCGACACAATAGAAACTTTATACAATATTTGAAAAAATTAAATTAGAAAAAAAAATGAACTTGATACAATATTTTACAAGATCAATACAAATGAGTAGATTTATTGAAACAATCTTAAAACTTTCTTTGAGTGTATTAAAAGAAATGATTCAACAGAATAGAATTTTATACGATATTTACAAACATTAATTTACAAGAATGAAGTGCCTACAATATTTACAAAAAAAAAAAAAATATCAGTACGAATGACTAGATTTCTGGAAACAATCTTAAAAGAATTGAATCATCAGAATAGAATTTTATACAATATTTACAAACATTAATTTACAAGAATGAAGTTTATACAATATTTTCAAAAGATCAATACAGATGACTAGATTTATTGAAACAAATGTTTGCAAGAAATAATTTACAAGAACTTTATACAATATTTACAAAAGAATAAAATTTAAAATAGACAACAAAGATAAAGAATTATAAAATAGTCAAGAAAATGAATTTGATTCATTAATAAAATTTACATACAAGCACAACAAGAAAAATGTACACACAAAATAAATAAAAGTTCATATCACAGTCCACACCAGTCCATAAACAGTCCATATCACAGTCCATCACACACTCCCGAGATCCGAACAGAGCCTACCCGATTACACTCATGCGACTTAAATTATATCGTCTATTCGTCTACGTCCATTGGCGCTGGTAGAGCTGGAGGTAACGGTGGCGCCCTGGGGGGAATAGCATAGTGCCCCCACGGAAGCGTGTTTATTCCGTCCTCTGGCATTACGTAACGTTTGTCATCATAGGGTGCCAGGGACCGCTTCCTTACCACAACGGTGTAGATTATGTGGTGTTTGCTTTGGAACCTCTGATTGTCCGTGCATTTGATTGTCTTGTTGTATAAACAATCCAGGTAATCTTGCACGGAGAGGTCCTTTGCAACTACGGCGCGGTTGACGCCCTTTGCCCGCTTTATCGGCGGAGGCGCACCACAGTCGTCGTCATCTCCGTTACCAACAGCACACGTAAAGCCTCCGGACAACATACAATATAATTTTGCCATCAAGCCGACGAATAACCTAATAACTCTCCCACCGACTTCGTCCTTGAATTTCCCCAAAACCCTAGCGTTGCGCCCGTCGTAGCACATGTGGTTCTGGGGATAGTTGCTGGTGTCGAAGTCGTCCAGGTGCGTCATCATGTCGCGGTAGACGTCTAGGGTACGGATGGCGTAGACGATACCATCTGTGTCCATGTAGGCCATCTTTATATTCTCGATGCCGTACCTTTCTACCATATCGTAGTGAAAACCGTACATCCACCGTTTACTGTGGTCCAGAATGCACATTCCCGCATAGACTGGCTTGTTGAGTACAACTCGTACTTTCGCCATATTTAGTAGGGCCAAGTTCTCATCGTACCAAATTCGATCGTTGAAATTCGCCTTGGCCACGTACTTCGTGTATGTCTTGCGGGATGTGGCGATCTTCATGTTTTGGTGTTTTCTCACATTCTGGAGACTCATACCGTAGACAGCATTGACCATCAATTTAAACATTTCTACTTCAAATTTATTGTTGGCCAGCCGTCTCAGTTCGGTATTCAGCATCACGTACGGTTTTAACCACGGCGACTGTTTAAAACGCATAACCCGGTGAACACGGCGAACACGCAGTCCATTCTCGATCGCTTGTTGTAAGTAACGATAGTGGATCACGTATTCATCCTTGTCCGTGAGAGTAGCCATTAGTTTGCTGGATTGTCCTGCTCCGCTATTAATGATGTCTTCTGATGAGTAGGGCAGCTGGTAAGCCGGCGACTTTCGTACTTCCGGACAGAACGGGAGATCGCGGTGTTTGTCGTGGAGTGCCTGGTCTCTTGGGTACTCCAGATCAACCTCCAAAACGTATCCATACTCACCGTCTGCCGGTATGTCCATGATGTTTAAGTCGTCGATTTCCTGCTGCGAAAGCCACTCGAAATCTTTATAGGGAAGTGGTTCTGACATGGCCCATCCGTAGAGGTTATTTGCATCATAATACATTATAAATGTATCGTTGTCGTGTTCTACGACACCTCCACTTGTCGATGCGCCCTGGCCGTCTCGGTTGCCGCCATCTTCAGCTCTTGTGTATTTGTTGTTGGCGACAACGTGCCTAGTGACGCATTGGGTCAGTCCACCTCGGATGCCCTTCTCAAAGAACAAGTACATATCGACATCTCGCAAGGTATCGAGCACCACTCCAGTCTTGAGTAGCATTACGTCCCACGCGTATGAAGGCAGAGTAAGATAATGCGCAGGATCCAAGTTGTAATGCGTCATGCACATTTCTCTGAATCCCTCGAAGACGTCGGCGAGTAGCAGAACATCGGTCATCAGATATATTTCTGCGTACTGCCCGAGGGATGTGCAACTGAACTTATCCCATACGCGTTGGGCGTATGCGTAGTCCTCGTCGGTGACATTTTCTCCGAAGACATCTTTAGGTGGCAGGTGATCATCATTAAGTACCTCCATGGACGTGACGTACTCGTAGGGGAAGATTCCCTTCCTTCGAAGCAAATCAAAGTCTTCTTGGTCTTGGTGCCGGGCGCGCGTAAGGTGCATTTTGTTGGCCGGCAGAATAGACGCCAATGTGCCTAATGCCTTAGACATGAGGCGGTACGAATCGACGAACTGTAATTTAATACTGTTCCGCCGGCCCGCGCCCGGATATTTGAAGCGCTTCGAGAAAGTTATGTACTTCTCCTCGGTGTTGGCGAGTACCTCAACGTCTCCCTTGTCCACGCCTAACTCACGCACGATGAAGTGGGCGTCGTAGTTTGACAAATTATGGAAATACATATTGACGGTCTCCTGTTCCCTGTAGCGGAGGTTGCACGAACGATGAGCAGCTCCTCTGTAGTTGTACGGAGGCGAGTGTTGGTGATCCCTAACTTTCATCTTATCTTCACCATCGTTAGGGCCGCATTCCCGTTTACAGATGTGACAGACAGTGGCACGTCGGAATTGAAGTTCTTCCTGCTCTGTCAACTGAGGTGGGTCTCCGGGCATGCGCTGGCCGTAAAGGATGTCGCCAATCTTCCGTACGTCATCCCGTACAGCGTTGATAAAATGCTGCGCAGCATCCTCGCCTCTGTACATCCGCAGCTTGGAGAAGGTGTTGGAATCCTGGTCATCGTCGTCGCAGTCTCCCTCGTCGGCTGTTCTTAGGTCGTCGCGAATGTAATACGCATAAGCGTACGGTCTGTGGACATTCCTAACATTGTTTGGTAAACCACCCACGCGCTGTTGGCCAATCGTTCGATTAGTTGCTGGGTCCCAAGCAGGCGGTCGAACAGTTGGTGCGGGATGAATTGGCCTTTCGGCCTCAAAGGGTACGAGCATACTCTCAAAGTCGGCATAGATTGTAAATCGGCTTCTCTTTGTACGCTCGGGCCGATTGAACATGATGTGCTCTTCTTCCGCAACATCGGTTCGCAATGGCGCGTTTTTGGAGCAGTAGCGTCTGTGTTCTTCTAACCGCTGCTCTCCTGTGAGACCCAGTTTGTTTGGACGGTTGTCAAAATGCGCGAAGCATCTCTTGCACATAAACAATCGATGTGCACGGCGTGTAATTTGACTAGCAACTAGCCTCTCAAAGTCGGCGATGTATGCGTAGTGAGTGGTTCGTTCATCGGTTAGGAATAGCAGATCGAAGTGGTTCGGTAGCTCTTGATCCACGACGCGAAGAGGGAAGACATAGTGTTCTTCTTTATTTTGGTGCTTCTTCTGCTTCTTTTTGTCCAGACCGTACACATTTATGCTTACGCCGGGGTTGTTGCGTTCAAACGTGCGGATTTTGTCTAACCTCACTGGAAATTCCAATCCATCAAAATTTAGGTTTGCTCGTGTCCTGACCTCTGCCGTAAAGTGGTTAGCAGTAAGCCGGTCACGACGAACATTTTCAACGAATTTAGTAAGGATAGCATACTCGAAACAACGATCATCCGCAACGTTATACACATTAACCACGGCTCTTTTCATGGCGATGTCTTGAGGAAGGAGGATGAAGGAGCTACCTCTGATAGGGCTGTAGACATTGACTCTCACTTCCATATCTAAAACCCTAACAAAACTCCATCCTGAGCCCTTCATTTCACAAGTCTCTTTCTCCAACAAGATTTTGTTGATGAACTCCTGACAAATTTCATCAACGTCACTTGTGTGGAAGATCTCGACATTCTTTGTCTTAAAGGCCCGCCTACAAGTCTCGCCATGAATATTTACAAATTCGCATTCGACCCAGATGTTAACTTTGATGGCATGAGTGTTACGTAATATCTGTCGCATGAGTGTAATTACCTGTGTCCTGAGAGACAGTAGAAACTCCTGCAGGGTAACTGACTCGTCCACGGGCTCTGCCAGGCGGTAGGTTTTAAGCCGCCCACGGAACGCTGTCTCGACCTCCTCGAAACCTGCAGGAGCTAAGCCGCCAGGGATCACAGGCGCCTCGTCGTCTTCGCTCGATGTTGCCACTGATGCTGGCGATGAGGGGGCAGGCGAAGGTGGTTGGACTCCGATGGTCTGCTCAGGCTGGCGTTCCGCACGGAGGGCTTTACAGTGTTTGCGGGCGTGGATCTGCACATTGGACTTCCTCGTGAAGCTTTTGCCACACCCACCGCACGTATGGCCTGAAATAATACAAAATGCTGTAGTCTCATGTATAATTATCATGCTCAATCTGAAAAGATTCAGTTTTCAAACCAATATGAAAGTTTAAGTTCAATGTCTAATAAGTTATTTTGCATTGGAAATCATTGAAAGATATAATTGATAAAAGTTAAATATTTTTCTGAACGTTTATACATTGTGACTGAGATTCAATATTAAAATGTTTAGTCTTTACAATAGAACTCTTTGACAGTGCGATCCATTTAGTGTGGATGAAATATCTGAATAAATATTTACATTTGAGGTAAGTTTGTAAATTAATAGATAAGTACATACCTGTTGTGGGAACTCCAGCAGGCTCTGGGGCTTGAACCAGTTCCGGAGCATTGGACGGACCCGGTCTCGGCTCGACGTCGGGAGCGGAGGAGGGGCCGGGCCTCGGCTCAAAGACAGGAGCGGATGATGGTCCGGGCCTCGGCTCAATGAGAGGAGCAGAAGAGGGGCCGGGTCGCGGTTCCGCTGGACTCGGTGTTGGCACAAAATCTATAAAGAAGAACAGAAACATGATTAGTATATGTATCTCAGATTTGTAAAGACAATGAAAAATGCGTGTGTTTTCAACATAAATCGATTGACTTGTTCAAAGCGCTACAAACGCCATAGAAATTCAACTCTGAATAATGCTTCACGTTTGATATAAGAGTGTACAACAAAGATTTATTCAAACAGAATAATACATTATTAAATTTGGTATTCAAGCAATAGTACAAACGCTACAGAAATTCAAAACTGAGCAATGGTTCGTGTTTTATAGAGAGTGTATAGCAAAATGTTTAATTCAAACCGAAGAATGCATTAGTAAATGTGTTAATCAAGTGGAAAAGCAGTTACTAGTTTGATTTATTTTCATTCATGTTAATGAGTAAAGTTTGGTCTACGAGTAGTAAAACTAACCTGGTCTAAATGCAGGGTTGATTGTTGGTTGAGGTCGATGTACATTGGCGATGTGACGGCGCAGAACATCTTGCCTGGAGAAAGGTTTGTCGCACTCCGGACACGTGAAGCTGACTCCGCCATGGACGAAGCGAACGTGCCTGGTGACATGGCATCTGTTCTTGAACGCCTCACCGCACTGGGTACAGGAAAAACGACGCTCAACGTTGTTCATGATGATCTGTAAACAAATAACGCTGCGTATTAGGACTCTAGCACTATTCTCAGAGAATAAGGTACAGAGCGGGGGGGGGGGGGGGTCACAAGAAATCCATTTATGTCTTCACTCTACTAAGTACAAATAAAAGTAAAGGTTTAAGTTCTAAACTAAGTCTTTAAACTGCTCCAACATCGAATAAACAGTTTTCTTGAATATAAAGTCTCATAATATGTTACTGTCGCACATTCGTTACAGCTTACGTTACAGAAACTTAATATCTTTGTTAAAATTTACATGCAATATGAACAAATCAGGTAGATGTTTAAACTATTTGAGCTACGAAACATAGTCTATAAGTGACCAAACCAATCTACTATTTTAAAAGTTTTTATAAAATTAAAAAATATTTTTTCGCATATGGTTAGCATTTTGTGTATGATGTAGTGTAAAACTATAGCCAACCTGCTCTTTCAGTTTATAGACAAAGGTAAAATTATAAAAAAAAAAAATAATAAAATAAATAAAAAAAAAAAATAAAATGTGTTACAGAGACTCAATAATGGATTTATAATTTATGTTCAATATGATAGAATGTAACAAGATGTTTAAAGAGTTGCGCTGCAATTCATAGTCTATGTGGGATAAAAGCTAACTACTATTTTGAATAGTTTAGTAAAATTAAAAATATTTATTTGCATATGTTTAACATTTTGTGTGTGAAGCAGTGAAAACTATTATCATCGTACACTTTGAGTTTCTTGACAAAGTCAAAATTTACTGAAATCTAATAAAAAGTAAAAACTACATTTAATTATAACTAGTTATTGTAAATTAGAAATAATACTTACATTTGAAGTGAGAAGTATCCATAGAAGACAGTGGCGTAGACAGAGGCGCAAGGAAGCAGCAAGCGGAGCGAAGTGCAGGAACGTCCGGTCACTACGGCAGCTAGGCAACTACTGATGCCGGGGAGTGTAGAAAATGGCCGACGACGCTCGGTTTGGTTATCCTGTGTAAGGTGACGGTCGGAGAAGGGACGCGCAGCTGCGTGGGGTGATGGGTAATATAAGACGCGCTATTGTGTAACATCGTCGGGCGGACGTTCCCACGCAGGGGTGAGGTTTTATTGTGCCGGCTCCCCTAGGTGTGGAATGTCGCACCTGGCCAAGGGTCGGTACCTTTACGCCGTGGGTGGTCTCGGGGGGGGGGGGGGCGGGGTCCGCAACTTGGGTGGTCTTCGGGGGGGTGGGGGGGGGGGTCCGCAACTTGGGTGGTCTCGGGGGGGGGGGTCCGCAACTTGGGTGGTCTCGGGGGGGGGGGGGGTCCGCAACTTGGGTGGTCTCGGGGGGGGGGGGGGGGGCTCATCCCGCTCATCCCGCAGCAGGCGGACAGCCGGCCAAGTCCCCCTACTGGCGCTGCGACCCTAACACTTTACACGCATTTACACGGCACTTGCCTGCACGAAAGTGCTGCGGCCGAACACTACACGTAGTGATACAACATTTAAAATACACTTACTTAGAATCAGCCTACGGCAAAGAACCACCCCTGAGATACACAAATACTGGGCAAAACGATTATAGCCTACGGGTAGAATTTATAATAGCCTATATTAATAATATTTTATTTACTTATAGCCTACGTTTCTTCTTATTTGGCGCCCAACGCGTGGCTGGATTCTAAGAGTAGGCTAAATTTTCATGCATAGATATAATTTGAGAAAAAATATAAAACCAACACTAAGAGCCCAAGAAGCCCAACTAAACATGAGTAGAGAAACAGATAGGCCTAATATGGATGAAGCTAATGTAAATGAACAAATTGTAATTGAAGACAATGATGATTTTGATCTCTATAGGCCTAGTCAAAATCTAGCTTCAGGTGATGGCATAAATGTTAGTAGGCCATCAAGTCCTAACAAATCTCCGTTGCTACTTAGTCCTAACAGATTACAGCCTAATGCAGAACCGAATATGGCAATGTTTTTGCAGGAAATTAAAGATGCAATTTTACTGGAAATAAGAGAATCACAGAAAATAATTGAAAACAAAGTGGACCTAATGAGGCTAGAGGTAGATAGGCTACATAAGGAGGTCTCTAGTGAAATTAAACGAATCGAACAAAAATTTGATGACCAGATTGAGGAATTACGATGGGAAATGCGTAATACCATAAACGAAGAGATCACTAAGGCTAAAGGAGAACAAGAAAGGCTTAGTAAAAATATCGAGGAGAAACTAAAATCCAGCCAAGGAGAAAACCAATTACCAGTAGGTCTACGCATAACTTGCCCAGGAAGCCAACCCAAGGAATTACCAAAATTCAACGGAAAGGCCATAAACCCTAATGAATTTTTATACAAATTAAAAAATTATTACAACAGAGAAAATGAACGCAGGGCTTTAAGAAATGATGAACAATTAGAGCTAGAGGAGTTATTAGAAAATTGCTTAGAGGGGACTCCAGCAAAATGGTGGGATATGATAAAACATCAGTGAAGGATTTTGAGGACTTCGAAAGGTTATTCATTAACAAATATTGGAATGAAGAAATCCAAGATGGATTAAAGAGGAAGCTAGATTTAGAGAAATTCATACCAAGAAGGGGACTAACAAGAGCAGAATATTTCATCGAAAGAGTTGTATTAATGCAACACATGACCCCAAAATATACTGAGAAGGAGATTATACAGCGGTTAGCTAAGCACTTCAATGAAACCATACAACAGGCATGCAAAGTGCAGAATATTGACTCCATACAAAGAATGGAAGAATTACTTAATAAGGAAGATATTGATGAAAAAAATGAAATTTTAAGAAAAGAAGCTGAGAGAAATAACTGCAGAGAGGAATACCAGCATAATGAACAACACAATAGGAACAGAAATCAGTTCATGAAATGGAATGATGATAGGCCTAATGTAAATAGAAGAGACAATTATCCCCATCAAAACAGTAAACAAAAATATGATGGAAAAAATGGATATCAGCATGACAGACAACCAAAAGATGGAACTCAGTCTGCAAGATGGAATGATGATAGGCCTAATAGAAGAGATAATTACCCCCAGCAAAACCATGCACAGAGATATAGTGGAAACAACAGATCCTGGGATAATTATGGAGGTAAATCCAGAAACCAAGATAGAATAGAAGACAACAAACAACAGTTAAACTAGGAAGCACTGGAAAAGGTATAGGCCTAGCAAATTCCAATACGTTACCGGTCGAGACAAATAAAACATTTCCAGTGCAGAACAAAATAAAAACAAATAGGCCTATAAATAACATTTATTGCGATAAAGAATTCCTAATGAAAGAAGATGAAGACAAAGTTGAAACAAAAAAAATTTATGCTATACCCGAAATAGACATACATTTTGAGAAAGTTAGTACAAAATGCATATTGGATACTGGAAGTACTGTTACTTGTATGCAGAAAGAATGGTTCATGAAAAATAAACACAATTTAGGGAAATATGAAGAATTTCCATTAACAAATACTACCATTACCACCGCTGTAAATCAAAAGTCTCAGCGGATTGCAAGTATAATATTGGTAAAATCAAGAGTAGGCCTAAGCAAAACAAATATTCAGATTCAATGCCTGATCATACCACATTTAATAAAAGAGATAGTTATTGGAACCGATACCATGCAGGAACTAGATATGATTATCGACTTCAGCAGGAATTATGTATCAGTGGGAAATGAAAATATTGAGTTCCATCCTAGCTTAACAAAAGGAATAGGATGTAATATTCAATATTCAGAAGAGCCTATTATAAAAACAGAAACAAATGAAATTGAATTAATAAGTAAAGAAAATATTGAACAGGAGATCAATAAAATAGGACATTTAGACAATGAACAAAGGCAGCAGTTATCTACTCTATTATGGGAATATAAAGACATATTTTCAAATAAGGTTGGAAGATGTAACTTATATGAACATAAGATAGAAATAAAAGATGGTAAACCTTTCAATCAAATGAATTATCCAGTCCCAATAAGATATAAAGATGCTGTAAAGAAATAAATAAATAAAATGATGAAAGAAGGAATTATTGAGAGAAGTAATAGTCCATACATAAACCCTATTGTAGTGGTAATAAAGAAGAGTAATGAAATTAGGATATGCCTTGATGCAAGGAAAATAAATGATATAATTATTCCTGACCATGAATGTAATAGAGGAATAAATGAAATAATTGCGAAGGGAAGAAACACACGATGGCTTTCCACGCTTGACCTTACTTCGAGTTTTTGGCAAGTTCCATTAGCAGAGGACTCGAGAAAATATACAGCATTTATGTTTCATGGGAATGTTTACCAGTTCAAAGTAACACCATTTGGATTAGCTACATCTTCAGCGGCCTTAATTAGAGCATTAAGTCTGGTACTAGGGGACGAGGTTGAGGATTATACAATGGTTTACGTAGATGACATACTCTGCCATTCCGAAACATTTTCTGATCACCTTACGCATCTAAGAAGTATATTTAATAAATTCAGGAATGCTGGAATGACAATTAAGTTCAATAAATCACTGTTCTGTCGGGAAGAAGTCCCATTTTTAGGTTTCATAATCACAACAAATGGTATACAGGCAGATCAAAATAAAATTGAGGCTATTGAAACATTTCCTAGGCCTCGTAATGCTAAACAACTAAAAGGATTTTTAGGAATGATTAATTATTATAATAAATTTGTTGAAAAATACTCCCAGACAATACAGCCATTATTAAAACTTACTTCTAAAAAGAGAAAGTTTATTTGGACAGACATTGAAGAAGAAGCTTTCTTAAACGCAAAGAAGTTGTTTTTAAATACTTGCGTGCTTAGCCATCCAGACCCTGATAAAGAATATATTTTACAAACCGACAGCTCACACTATGCAATTGGAGGTCATTTGTACCAAGAAAATGAACAAGGAGAGAAGAAAGCAATTATGTTCATGAGTAGAACACTTAAAGGATGTGAAATAAATTATTTCACAAGCGAAAAAGAACTACTTGCAATCGTTTACTGTTTAGAAAAGGCAAGACATCTAGTTTTAGGAGCCAAGCTTAGAATACTTACCGACCACCAAGCTTTAACATTTCTAAAAACTTGCAAACTATTAAATTCTAGATTGACCCGGTGGATTTTAGCAATACAAGAGTACAATTTCACAATAGAACATTGTAAGGGAAGTGATAATGTCGTAGCAGATGCTCTAAGTAGACAAAGTTATAATGGAAACAATTGTACGAATAAAATGACTCCAGAATTAGTTACTACCTTAATTATGAGACAGCCAAATGCAGAACTTATGGAAGAAATAACAAATATTAGGAGATATCAACAAGAAGACCCAAAAATCAAAGAAATTTATGACAATAAGATGGTCAATACAAATAACTATGAGAATTACCTAATATATAATGGAATACTACTACAAAAGCTTAGAAATGAATGGAAGATAATAGTTCCTGAACAAATAATAAATAAACTCGTATGGGAATGTCATATATATTACTTGCATTGTGGAGCTAAGAAATGTTTGTTAACGTTGCAAGAGACTTTTATTTTTAAAAATATGGCAAGGAGAGTAAGAAGATTATTAGCAACCTGTGATACATGTCAAAGAACAAAAACACCCAATTATACAAACCATGGGATAGCCAGGGGAATAAAATGTGAAAATAAAGGAGACCAATTAGCGATGGACTTTGTTGGCCCTCTACCTACAAGCAGAGGAGGCGTGAAATACATTCTTGTCATCATCGATATATTTACCAAATTTGTTAAATTATATCCAGTTAAAAGAGCCACAACTGCAATAGCCATTAAGAAACTGTTTGAAGATTATATTCCAAGTTATGGAAAACCCTTAAGAGTTCAGACGGATAATGGAACACAATTTAACAATAATAGATGGATAAATAAACTTGAAGAAAATAATATTCTTGCGATTTTTTCAGCTATAAGAAGGCCACAAAGTAATATAGCCGAAAGAGTAAATAAAGAAATCAATAGATGTTTAAGAACTTATTGTAGTCACAAACAAAAACAATGGGTAGTATACATACAAATGATAAATGAATTTTTCAATGAAATCACACATGAAACCACTGGATTTACACCAAATGAATTACAATTAAATATTAAAGACAAAAGATTTTGGTCTGATGTTTTACACATCCCTACACAACCTAACAAAACTTGGGAAGTAAAATGTGAAATTGCTAGAAATAAAATAATACAAAAACAAAACAAAAGGGCTAACAAAATAAATTCCAAAATTAAACATTCACATTTTAACATAGGAGACAAAGTTTTATTAAAAAGTAACTTACACTCAAACGCTGCATTTGGTGAAACAGCCAAACTTTTCAATGTATATGAGGGCCCGTATGAAATAATTGAAGCTATTGGTCAGAACACTTACAAATTACTCTGCCACTACACACATAACATCAAGGGACCATACCACATAAATCTGTTAAAAAAATACCATGAACCCATACTACTACAAAACACAAATACACACTTACCTTAACTTTTATTTGTCCTAATCCTGTCTGTCCCTTCCAGATGACTAAGAGAGGAGGAGTAAAACATGGAAGAGGAGCAAAATTATGGAAAAAGAACCACAAAAATAGGATATTTGCAGAAATGGTTCACAAATCTAAGAGTAATACCGATGAAAGAAAAATTACCTACGATGAAAGAAAATTTACCTACGATGAAAGAAAAATTACCTACGATGAAAGAAAAATTACCAACGATGAAAGAAAAATTTATCATGAAGAAAGAGAAAAAGCAAGAATCGAGAGGCAGAAAATGAAGGAGCAGTTAGAAGAACACATTGGTTGGAGAATGGAATGGAAGGAGTATGAAGAACTGATGGAAAATGAAGAGTTGAAAGAAATGGAATGTGAAGTAAACAAACTTAAAAACGAAGTGGAAAAGAAAAAGGCGGAGAAAAAGAGATTAGAAGAATGTGAAGCAAAGAAAAAAGAAGCAAGAAAAGAAGAAGCAAAGAAATTAGAAAATAAAGAAACGAAGAAAGAAAATTTAGAAACAAGTGAAGTCAAGAAAGAAGAAAATAAAAAGTTGGTGAAACAAATAGACAAAAGAAATGATATGGAGAAAGAATTACAAGACATTTTCAATGAAATGATTGTCGATGTTGAGATGGTTCACTGGCTTGAGCCGCAATTAAATGAATATAAATTAGTACCAATCGATATAGATGAGGACATTTTAGATATTTCAAACACATACATGGATATTGAAGAGTAAAAATTTAAAATGTATATATCAGTAGGATTTTTTAAAATTTATAATGTAAATAGTAAAAATTAAATAAAAAGAACATTAATTTTCATAAAAAATTTGTAAATTTGTAAAATATTCAATTTTTTATTCAAATTAGGGGACAATGAGATGTTACAATTTAGGCCAATGAATGATGTGATATAGCCTTAGCCTAGAAATGTATAAATATCTGTAAATATTGTATAGTTAGTATAAGGTTTAAATGAATTTTGCCAAATATGAAGTTAATGTATTTGTAATGTTTAGGAATAGAGAAATGTAATAAATATTATCATCCACTATTAAACTTAATTTGTTTTAATTTATGTTGTAAACAAATGTACTTACTTACCGGTAGGCCTATAGGTTAGGTTACCCATTTACACAATGGATAAAGAAATAATAATAATTACCAGTTTAGTTAATAATTTTATTGATTACAGAAACAAAATAATACATTTTAATATATTGTAAATAAGTATGAACGCAATATAAAAATGCTTTATTGTAAAATAGTGTAATTGAGTTCACAGGTTAAGAAACTGACAACTGCTGGTCAGCTGGGCGACACGCACTGCAGCCTGGCGGCGGTGAGCAGCAACTGTGGTCAGCTGATTTGGGCTGCGGGTGAGCTACACCAGTATAAATAGCGGCACCGTCTCCGAGCCTGGACATTCGCTGGCCGACCACCAATCGCTGCGGGTCTAAGACCACTTGCTCTGCGATTGAAATAAGAAAGCAAATACGTTGTAAATATTGTAATTTGTGTTAACTGTTTTAAAGAGAAATTAAAGGTTAGTAAATTGTATTGAGTGTATATTTATTCCTTGGGTAACGGCACGGTAAGTTATTAGCGTAGACTTAATATTAATTCACATTTACACTAACACACACACATAAACATTATACCAACAAGGGTACTTGCCTGCCCCGGCTGTCCGCTGGCGCTGCGACCCTAACACTTAACATTCACTTACACGGCATTTGCCTGCACGAAAGTGCTGCGGCCGAACACTACAATTAGTGACTCTCATTTACAAAACAATACCAACAAGGGTACTTGCCTGCCCCGGCTGACCGCTGGCGCTGCGACCCTAACACTTTACACGCATTTACACGGCACTTGCCTGCACGAAAGTGCTGCGGCCGAACACTACAATTAGTGATACTTTCACAGTAGGTGTAGTTAACAATACCAACAAGGGTACTTGCCTGCCCCGGCTGACCGCTGGCGCTAGTAGGGGGACTTGGCCGGCTGTCCGCCTGCTGCGGGATGAGCGGGATGAGCCCCCCCCCCCCGAATTAGTAGAGGTATTTGACTTTTTTTTTTTTAATTTATTCATTTTTGTTTATTTTCGTTTATTTCATTTATTTTCGTTTATTTCATTTTTCAATTTACATAATTTGCTTCCCGCCTAAACGCTACCCACGCCATCAACGTTAGTTACATAACCGACCGTCCGTCCTTGAAACCCGCGCGCTTTTTACAAAATGTCGTTCGACTCATACACTGTAAGTAAGCGATTCACTCAGTCTTACACAGTCACTCGTGCGGTACAGACATGAGCGCGTCCGGATTAATTGACGAATACTTGAATGCATTCATGGCCGACATCAACGCCGCGGACGACAACGCTACACTCGAGCAGATACCAGTTCCACCATCACCGAGGCCTAAGAAGAGGATAAGACCTACGCCTAAGCCTAAAGTGGAAGAAACAGCAAAACCAGGATGGGTTCCAAAACCTTTAGATGACTGCCCCATCGTGTCATGGCTTGAAAATGGACAATTTTACGCGGTACAAAATCCATCAAACAGCGGACCAGTGCTATTAAAAATGGAAATGTATGATGGTTCGGATATGGTGTACAGATGCGGATTATTTATAGACAAGAATAGTGAATTATACGAGAGCGTCAACCAGGTAGTGGACAAGTCAGAGAATATGTGGATTAATAAAGCTACGGGAGTACCGAAGATTAGCGGCTTGACACAAACAGTAACACGATACAGTAAGACAGTAGAGAAACCGAAAAAGCCAATGATAAAACCGAAAAAGCAAGCTGCGCGTAGAAGAGCCACCAAGAAAACATTGTAGGAACAACGTCTAGACACTGTGGAGTGCGACCTCGCCGAACACCTGCGCTCATAAAAAATCCATGATGGCCGCCACCCTTCTTGACCACCTGCGCAAACAAAAGATCCTTCTCAGAATTCATCGACCACCTGCACAAACAAAAGAAGCGGAACGACCCTTCTCAGATTACATCGACCACCTGCACAAACAAAAGATTGGACACCTGCGGGACGATCCTTCTCAGATTTCATCGACCACCTGCACAAACAAAAGAAGATTTATGATGTCTAGACATTGTGGAATGTGCCAAACACCTGCGGGACGACCCTTCTCACGTTTCATCGACCACCTGCGCACATAAAAAATTCCAAGATGGCGTCGCGGGCAACAAAAACCGAACGAACGGACCGACCGAGCATCATTCTTCGCCTGGAGACCACTTCGACTAGTCGCATCATCCGCATACTCTCTCATCATTACCATGTCGAGCATCAGCAGCAGCATGACTTCAGAGTCCGCACCTGGTGTAACGATGGACCTGCGGACATCATTGAACACCTGCAAGTCCAGCTCTCCGGCCTACACCCGCCTGTCTGATCTGCGAGAGGAGTGCAGCTATGCGATCAGCGGGATGGAGCGTGTGACCACTCCATTCGGAGAGACAGTCGTCGTCATTCTCGAGGGACAAGTCGGCGATGATTTCTTCCTACGAGTCTACCTGCCCAGGCGTTTCAACCAAGTCCTGAGCGATCACGACATCGAGCGGTACAACAGCGGCTTCGGAGATCGCCTACGTCTGGTGAAGCGCAGTCCACTTCCAGGCAGTAAATTCACACCGTTGGAATTTTTGTAAAGCAAGAAAAAGAAGACTCAAGATTTAATTAACCTTTATAAATTTTGATAGCTTTCGTAAGCAATAAATAATCCATGTACATTACAGCATAAACTAATGTCTTTTATTTTAAGATGAAACCCCAAACCTTTATTTTAAGAAAAGTGTATGGTATTTAGTGTCAGTAGCAGTCATGAGCTTGAAGTGGCAGCATCCATTCTCAGCCATTGTGGCGGGTCCATCGGGCAGTGGTAAATCACATTTTGTGTCCAAGTTTATTGAACACATAAATGAAATGTGTGATGTAAAATTTGCCAAAATTAACTGGCATTATGGTAATGGTGGAGGAGGAGGTGATGTAAGTAATTCCAAAATAAACCACATTGAGGGCTTACCAGACTTGAGTGATTATGATGGTAAGGAACCAATACTGGTTATAATTGACGATATGATGCGTGAGGCAGACGATAGAGTGGTGGATCTATTCACGAAGGGTTGTCATCACCGCAACATCAGTGTGTTTTTCATTACTCAAAATCTTTTTCATCAGGGTCGTGGGCAGAGAGACATCTCACTAAATGCTCACTACATTATATTTTTTAAAAATCCCAGAGACAGAGTACAAATCAGATATTTAGCCAGGCAGATATATCCAGACAGCCCAAAGTTCATAGAGGAAGCCTACAGTGACGCCACGAAACAGGCACACGGTTATCTACTTTTGGACTTGAAACAGTCGACATCTGAGGACATGAGAGTACGCACTTGCATATTCCCCGAGGATCGTGTAAACTACGTGTACTTACCAAAGAAAAAATAGCTAGTCAGTTGCAATCATGTCGTGCTTGAAGAAGGACGCACCGCTGCTCAGAGCGCTGATACACGCAACACCCAAGGAACGCAAGGCACTGCTAAAGGTTTGTGACAAGAGTCGCATTCGTTCAGTCTGCGAGTGTGCCTACAACGTGCTACGTGGGAACGTGCCTCTGTCGAGTAAGACTAAAAGTCAGTTGAGCAAACATAAAGTGACTCTGAGACGCTTAGTAAGACAAGGACAGTGTTGGGGACAGAAACGAAAGTATCTAGTGCAGAAAGGCGGCGGAGTTTTTATTCCATTACTGTTGGGCACAGTGTTACAGGCAGCAGTCAGTAGTGCATTGGGAAAGTGAAATGGATGTCCAGACGAAACCGTTTTATTTGACTTTACTTAGCGGCACGGGTCCCTCAATACATTATTATCCGAAAAATACTACACATGATTTTACTGTACAACTACCGAATTACATTTGCTTGGACGGTAGAGATTGGGAAGTAGCGCTCGTAGAAGCGCATTATCCATGTACGTTCGCAACAGTAGACTCCGATGCTCTACTAAAAATATTTGGTTACAAAAAGGAAAAAGACAAGAAGTCTGCAGGAAAAGAAGACAAACCATTCAACAAAAAAGAAGTATGGATCGTCGACGTTAAACCAAATCCCGGAAACTACACTTCAGCCGAAAATTTGTTGAAACATATCAACGGGTTGGAAAGTGTAAAGAAAACTGGAAGTGTATTCGATATTGACGAAGCAAAGCGTCTTAAAGTGACGTTGGGAACAAATACATTGGGATCTACCGAAGGAGTGGCTGGTTCCCCAAAAATCGGACTTCAGTTAGGAATAGTACGGGGAGACGAATTGGTTCATGTGCCAGGTTTACAAACGAGTACTAGACCGATTAATTTAAGTCTTGGTTTACCATCACATATGCTCGTGCACTGCGATCTGATTGAAGAACAAATATTAAGCGATGCCCGTACACCGTTATTGAGGATTATCAATATATCCCACACGATAGATGATTATGGGACGTACAAGGCAGCACACATTAATGATCCGCACTACGTCCCGGTGAGAAAGAAGACATTCGAAAGTGTGAGAATTTATGTGAAGGACATCTTAAAGCGAGATCTCTCATTCCGTCACGGAGCGTTGACCGTTAAACTACACTTCCGACCGGCCGCTGCTGCACATCAATAATGGAGCACGCAAAGAAGATGGCTATCGTCCCGCAAGAGCTTATTGAGCGTTTACAGGCTACATCATCAACGGAGAAGCCGTCAAGCAATTTGTCCACTACGGAAGGACTGGACGTGGAGATGCAGAAAATAATGAATAACAAGAGTATAGACGATAGTGAAAAATGGAAACTGTACAATCAGGCGTTGCAGCGTTTCTTACACTTTGCCTCTAATAATCGCCAGCCGATTAATATCCCAATTGTGGATGCGACATTCGGTGATGATGCCCAACACCCGACACGGGGTGCAGCGGAAGGACCAGTCGATGAGATTGTCGAAATGTTCTCAAAGACATACAGGAGTGATGCCCGCAATCTGTTACGATTTATGAAAAAACCCGATAGTCGAATCAGTTGGGATATCAACTACTCGGTGTTTATCGATGGTCGAAAACTGCCGAATGCGAATATAGTTGATATTTTGAATAACATAGTGAGAGTTCGAATAACCGAACGTATACCGCCAGGATGGATGGAAGTGATGACCGCTTTGAAAGAAATGAATGTACCTCTAGAATTTATAAATAATATCAGAGCGTTACGGGAATTGAATGACACATTCAAATCACCATCACGGCTGACCAGTTCACCGAGTGCGCCATCACCGCGCAGAACACCGATGCGAGAGCGGCTACGTTCATGGGCGACAGTGAAACGAGGAGCTAAGGAGCGTCGCGGTGAGACATCATTACAGAGAACATTACGCGAAGTCGATAATTATCTAGCGAAAACACCGATTGAAGAATCGGCGACTGGCGGCTATGCTACGTCAACTCCTGCAAACAGGGATGAATACCAGTGGGAAACGGAGCCGCTGGGCTTTCTAGACAGGTGGGAACCGTATCCGGCCAAGTGAGCATGGATCACCTCTATTACAACCCCGGCGAGCCCGGCGCGTTCGGCGGTGTCGCACCGCTAGTGCGAGCTGCACGCAAGAGAGATATTTCAAAGTCGAAAGTAATCGAATGGTTACAATCACAGGACACTTATACATTACACAAGCCGGCCCGTAAACGCTTCCCACGCAACCAGTACTCGGTTTTCGGCCCGTATGAACTGTGGCAAGCGGACTTGAATGATATGCGAGGATTGAGTAAATACAAAGATGGAGTCAATTACCTGCTGACCGTGATAGACGTGTTCAGTAAACGTCTGTACATGAGAGCGTTGAAGAGAAAGGAAGGTGCAGAAGTGGCAGTTGCATTCGAAGAAATATTCAAAGAAGCGACTAAAACTCCGCGTTGCCTCCAGTCTGACAAAGGAACAGAGTTTACCGGCGCCAAGACCAGACAGTTATTCAAAAAGTACGGAATAAAATATGTGACTACGCAGAATCCCGATGTTAAAGCAGCAGTAGTGGAACGCGTGAATCGTACATTAAAGTCTCGCATGTGGCGTTACCTGACTTACAAAAACACTTACCGATATATCGATGTACTGAACAAACTGGTGAAAGCATACAATGCCAGTGAACACAAGAGTCTCGGTGGTGGATTGCGCCCCATCGATGTGAAAAATGATCGGACGATAGCACAAGTGCTACAACGCATGTACAGTAAAATTCCACGTCGTGTTAAGCCCAAACTCAAGATTGGTGACACGGTGCGCATAGCAAAGGAGAAGGGCACGTTTGCCAAAGGCTACGAGACCAATTGGAGTAACGAAGTGTTTACTATTCGTAAAGTGAACACTCTGATGCCGCTGCCCATGTACACGCTGGCGGACCTCAAAGGTGAAGTTTTGACCGGTCAGTTTTACGAACACGAATTACAGAAAGTAATCTATCGGAGTGATCAACTATTCAAGATTGACAAAATACTGGACACTCGTGGCAGAGGCACCAGTAAGCGTTATTACGTCAAGTGGCGAGGTTACGGAGACGAGTTTAACTCTTGGGTGAGAGCGCAAGACTTACAAAATGTCTAACTCGCAATTCTTCCTGACGCTGCCCAGCAACAGTTCTATGGAATATTTCCCCAACAATAAGGTCTCAAACTACACTACGCATCTTTCGAAACAGATACGATTGGAAGGCGCGTGGGAGATGGCTCTGGTGGAATCTCACTATCCATGCTCGTTTCCATTAGTGGGCAAGAACGAGATTATAATAATCGAACAGGATACTATTCTTTCCGCCATAGGTATGGAAGAGCCAGACAAGTACACGTTTACTCTGGACATGGGTTACTACAAGAATATAACCGAACTGCTGAATATGATCAATGATGCGAAGGACCTCATCGATTACGTAGAGTTCACCTATGATAAAGATGCGGACAGAGTGGAAATAAAAATACTGAAAGAAGATGTGGTTGCGATACATTTAGACTATAAACTGGCTTTACAGTTGGGATTCGATCCGCAGCAGAAGGACATTGTGAAAAACAATAAAGCGTCATGGCCGCCGAATCTGTCGATGGGGCTTCCAGCTAATATGTACGTGTACTGCGATCTGATTGAGCCGCAGCTGATCGGAGACGCTTCTGCCCCGCTATTGAAAATCATCAACATTGACAGAGGCGACTACGTGCACGGTGCCAATAAGACTGTACTGTACACCAGCCCGCATTACGTACCGATCACTAAAGGAGCATTCGAGACTGTGGAAATCGACCTCAGGGATCACACTGGACAAAACCTGTCATTCCTGTTCGGGACGTCGTACGTGAAGCTACATTTCAGAAGAGCTCTGCATAATTAACTGTAATAATGGCTTCGAACGATCCGTACATGGCGTACTACTATCGCCAACATTCGCAGACGGGTGGATCAATAGAAAAAGTCTTTCGAGGTGCCGCCTATCAAAGAGGACATGGAGTCGGCAGCTTCTTGGGCGGTATGTTTCGCACCGTATCTCCGATAATCAAGAGCGGAGTTGCGGCATTGGGCAGAGAAGCGTTAAAGTCTGGAATGGGTTTCCTCGGTGATGTCACTCTGCGTACGAAACATCCCAGAGATGCGGCGGAGGAGCGCATGAAAGAGTTTACCGGCTCGTTGAAACGCACAGCCGATGACAAGATTGAACGAGTTCTCCGTGGTGGTGGCAGTGTCAAGCGTCTGCGGCCGACATCCAAAAAGCGCGGATCGCGTAAGAGTGGCGCGAAACGCGCAACGCGCAAGACTTCCGCGAAGCGCGCAATGCGTGGCGGCAAGAAACAATCGAGTAGCGGTCGCACACTGCGTGTTACACCTCAGTCTCTGGCTAAACTCCTTAGAGGAAGGACGTCATCATCGCCGTCCAAGAAGAGAAAAGCAGCAGTTAAAAATAAAAGGAAAGTAGCAAAGGCAATAAGAGATATTTTTAATTAATCATGTCGTTCATACATCAAAGATCATGCGAATGCGTCAAGACGGAGCTGGACTTGTTTTCACTACCGCCCACACAGACGAGTATCGAAAATGGAAAATGGATTCAATACAAACCGATATCCACACTGACGGACGATTCACCGATAGAGTTTGTAGTACCCGGCAATGGCGAAGAGTACACCGATCTCTCGCAAACAATGCTGGAAGTCACAGCATCGATAATCAAGGCGGACGGAGCGGCGATCGCCGAGGCCGATGCAACAAAAGCCGGTCCGATAAATAACTGGCTACACTCGTTGTTCAGTCAAGTGGACATGTGCATGAATCAAAAATTGGTTACACCACAAAACAACACTTACGCCTATCGAGCGTACATCGAAACAGTATTGAACTACGGATTCGATGCCAGGAAATCACATCTATCGTCCGTGCTGTGGAACGCCGACGATTCAGGCCATATGGAAAACACCGAAGACGATAATGATGGATTGGAAAAACGACGGAAGCTAACGAAAGGAGGACGAGAAATCGATTTGGTCGATCATCTGCATTTGGACATGTGTAATCAGAATAAATATCTTTTGAACGGAGTCGAGCTACGCTTCAAGTTAAACAGGTCGAAAGATGCATTCTCCATAATGGTACACGAAGGTGACTACAAAGTGCATATCGTCGATGCAAACCTGTGGATTAGAAGATGCAAAGTCAGCCCGACCGTACTGTTGGCGCACAGCAAGATACTACAATCCGGCACCGCTAAATATCCAATCACACGAGTGGACGTGAAATCATTCACGCTCGCTTCCGGCATAAGGAGCAAAACTCTGGACAACGTATTTCTGGGACAAGTTCCGAAGCGCGTGATTGTCGGTATGGTAACCAATGCCGCATTCAACGGTGATGTCAAAAAGAATCCATACAATTTCAAGAATTTCGATTTGAACTACTTCTCACTGTACGTGGACGGTGAACAGGTGCCGGCCAAACCGCTCCAACCCAAGTTCTCTCCTGCCGGTAGCGCAAAGTTCATTATGGCGTACAACACAATATTCAGCGGCACGGGGATCCATTTCTCAGACGCTGGAAACGTGATCAGCAGAGAAGATTTCGAAAATGGCTACTGCCTTCTAGTGTTTGATCTAACACCCGACCTGTCTGCCAGCGATACCGGCCACTGGAATCTCGTACGCAACGGCAGCGTGCGCATGGAACTGGGATTCGGTACCGCGCTAACCGAGACAGTCAACTGTTTGGTGTACGCAGAGTTTGACAACGTAATTGAAATCGATCGACACCGCAACGTGATGGTCGACTTTGGTGGTTAGTCTCTCATCAACACTCGTACGAGATGGATCGCTTACGCAGAGTACGTTGCAGGAATTTGGCTGCTCCCATCATTATTGATTTCCAGAGTTTCAAAGACAACATCAATGATTACATAATGAAGGAAGTCTGCGTTATGGAAGTGGACAGCGGGATACTACTGATGCATCACATCGCCAAACCGCCATTCAACAGGGACGAACTGACCATCGACAAACACCGAGAATCACACTGGCTATCGAAACACTATCACGGATTAAAATGGGATCAAGGGGACATCGGCTACTACGACTTGGAACAAAAGCTACGAAAGATAATCGCCAAACGACACACCGTCTATGTCAAAGGATCGGAAAAGAAGAGTTTTATATACAGACATTTAGTTATTGATCACTGCATTACCAACGTTATCGACTTGGACGATATCGGATGTGGTTCACTGGCTACAATCAACAATCTACTATCGAAATCCACGCTGCGATGCCGTCATCACAGATCACCGAACCATCGATGTTCACTATCCAATTGCATAGCATTACACGGATGGTTGTTTTTGACTAACAATATTGACGATGAATTGGAATCTACTGATGAGACGAGCTCGTATTTCTGCTCTTGTTTTCACACGTCTACGAGCACTACAACGAGTACTACCGCTGCAACTGTTGGCATCGACACCGTAGAATGAATACCAATCAGATTGAGGAATATCTATCGACTCTGCCAGTACACAATCATGGGGTCTACGCCGCCGACCGACTACCGCATCGCATCTCACCGTCTACAGCAATCGTTGTGAATACCGATCCACACAATGAAGCCGGTACACACTGGGTTGCATTCTACCTGGACCGAAAGAGTGATGTCATTGAATTCTTCGACAGTTACGGACAGCCCCCACATCTGTACTTCTATCAAGGATTCCTGAGACGTAACGCTCGTCGTTACCTGTACAACGAGTATCGCCTACAAGATGATGACAGCACAGTCTGCGGCCACTACTGTCTGACTTACCTGTACTACCGAACTCACCATGATATGAGGATGATGGACTTCGTGCAGCTCTTCGACGACACCTCCACTGCTCACAATGATGCGATGATCAGAAAACTATTCACCAGATTGTATAAACACTTGTAGCAATGTTTGCTCTGTTCTTTGTAAAAATCTTTTTATATTTTTCTTTGTATTGTAAAATCTTTTTCATTTGTCTTGTAATGATATTTTTTTTTCTTGTAATAAAAATGAGTACTCAACAAACACCAATCTTTTCATTTCCTTTTAGTATGTTAGTTTTCATTTTTGAATAGGCTCAATATTTCAAAGTGCATTTAGAAAAATCAGATAGTTTAATCTTTGTGCAGACTCGACATTAGATTTTTACTTTCAAAGACCAGAGGGTCTAGTAACTCAGTATTTCAAAAGAGTCTGATAATTTACTCATTGCACATATTTGACATAATAGTTCAAAGTGAAAAGAGCCTATTAGTTTAACCTTTATACAGACTCGACATTACATTTTTACTTTCAAAGACCAGAGAGTCCAGTAACTTGATATTTCAAAAGAGTCTGATAGTTTAAGTATTTGTACACCTCTGTGCAGACTCGTCATTTATATTTTACTTTCAAAGTGAAAAGAGTTTGATATCTTAGTATTTTTAAAAAAGCAAAGAGTCTGACAGTGAATGATCTTATTACTATGTGTAAAACTGGAAAATGAAAACAAGTATGTCAATACAAATTACTAGATTTATTGAATCAATCTTAAACCTAACATCGAGTATTCTGAAATTATTCGACACAATAGAAACTTTATACAATATTTGAAAAAATTAAATTAGAAAAAAAAAATGAACTTGATACAATATTTTACAAGATCAATACAAATGAGTAGATTTATTGAAACAATCTTAAAACTTTCTTTGAGTGTATTAAAAGAAATGATTCAACAGAATAGAATTTTATACGATATTTACAAACATTAATTTACAAGAATGAAGTGCCTACAATATTTACAAAAAAAAAAAAAATATCAGTACGAATGACTAGATTTCTGGAAACAATCTTAAAAGAATTGAATCATCAGAATAGAATTTTATACAATATTTACAAACATTAATTTACAAGAATGAAGTTTATACAATATTTTCAAAAGATCAATACAGATGACTAGATTTATTGAAACAAATGTTTGCAAGAAATAATTTACAAGAACTTTATACAATATTTACAAAAGAATAAAATTTAAAATAGACAACAAAGATAAAGAATTATAAAATAGTCAAGAAAATGAATTTGATTCATTAATAAAATTTACATACAAGCACAACAAGAAAAATGTACACACAAAATAAATAAAAGTTCATATCACAGTCCACACCAGTCCATAAACAGTCCATATCACAGTCCATCACACACTCCCGAGATCCGAACAGAGCCTACCCGATTACACTCATGCGACTTAAATTATATCGTCTATTCGTCTACGTCCATTGGCGCTGGTAGAGCTGGAGGTAACGGTGGCGCCCTGGGGGGAATAGCATAGTGCCCCCACGGAAGCGTGTTTATTCCGTCCTCTGGCATTACGTAACGTTTGTCATCATAGGGTGCCAGGGACCGCTTCCTTACCACAACGGTGTAGATTATGTGGTGTTTGCTTTGGAACCTCTGATTGTCCGTGCATTTGATTGTCTTGTTGTATAAACAATCCAGGTAATCTTGCACGGAGAGGTCCTTTGCAACT
Organism: Neoaliturus tenellus; assembly: GCA_030545055.2. Taxonomy (NCBI): domain Eukaryota; kingdom Metazoa; phylum Arthropoda; class Insecta; order Hemiptera; family Cicadellidae; genus Neoaliturus; species Neoaliturus tenellus. Next base: position 132,278,574 of record CM061531.1, on the reverse strand, counting down.
ACGGCGCGGTTGACGCCCTTTGCCCGCTTTATCGGCGGAGGCGCACCACAGTCGTCGTCATCTCCGTTACCAACAGCACACGTAAAGCCTCCGGACAACATACAATATAATTTTGCCATCAAGCCGACGAATAACCTAATAACTCTCCCACCGACTTCGTCCTTGAATTTCCCCAAAACCCTAGCGTTGCGCCCGTCGTAGCACATGTGGTTCTGGGGATAGTTGCTGGTGTCGAAGTCGTCCAGGTGCGTCATCATGTCGCGGTAGACGTCTAGGGTACGGATGGCGTAGACGATACCATCTGTGTCCATGTAGGCCATCTTTATATTCTCGATGCCGTACCTCAGCCATTCCATTAGTTCCGGGTGTGACTTGAGAGTGTTTTATTATTAATTTCTGAAAAAAAAACTATTTATCAAACATATTAGAGTATACCTTAATAAAGCCAACACAATACTCAACTTCTAACATAAATTACAAATTAAAAAATGAACTGGTATTTTTGTCATAGAAGGAAAACACCGGTTCCGGGTGTGACACACACAAGTTGTACTTAATGACATTCATTACATTGACCTAAAATCTCTCTGACTATGTTACAGTTTTTATAATGAAATAAACACTGAAAAAACTAGAACAGCTGTAAATTTTTTTGAACTAATGATCAAATGTCCAAGGGGTTTACTTTTTAAGCTATAAAATTATTTAAAAGTTCCGGGTGTGACATACTAATGTTCCGGGTGTGACCTAACAACTCTCTTTGTTACAAATCATGAGAAAAACTGATGTTTTTGCTTTTTAACTTGGATAGTACTTAAATGTATTTGAGCAAGAGCTTCATATAGATCTAGATTGACTATATAAGTGAATGGAATTTTATAATGTGGGATAAGAAAATTATAAAACACTTGGGTCGAAAGTATTACAAAAGTTTTATTTTACAATAAATAAAAACTAAGCCTAAAAATGTATAAGTATAAAATAATTAGGCCTATGTCAGGTATACAATGAAATTTGATGTTATAATATCACTATAATTGAAATGTCTCTCTTGGATGTTTCTTACTTAAGGTTTTCAACATTCTATGTTGGGCTCTAAATGAGGAACTTTTGACAGGGGGATTGTAAAATAATGCATCTTGTCCTTAAACTCTAAGGCCTTCAATAAAATTAAAATTATTAGGTTAGGCCTAGGGCGTCACTTCTAAATTGAAATGTCTTTCTTAAATTTATAGACAAGTCTTGATCCAGTTTGTTCCATTTCTGGGTTTGGCATTATGGAAAGAACCTCCGTCAAAGGAATGTCATAATCCTTGTTTCCGTCAATTATAAAGTGTTTCAGTGAGTTACCATATGGTTTTAAAAATGTAACTCTAACATCATCTTCTTCAGAAACTTCAGTTTGACAGATGGCAAGGTACTTTTGTTTCAACTTTTTCTTTTGACTAGTCAAGGTTACCAAAAGGAAAACTCCTGGTTTTATTTTTGTTTCGTCAACAGGATCATCTATGTCCTCAGGCTCATCTTCAGGCTGAGATTCTTGCTCAGAATCAGTGTAAACGTCATCAACATTTAGTTTACTTTTCAACTGTTCCATTTCTTCACCAAACACCCGTCTTCTCTCAACTGACGATCTTGCTGTTTTTCCAATAATAATGAATTCATCATCGCAGTGGCTAAAAAAATGATGTGCCTGAATTCCAATGATAGGTTGCAGAGTGAGCCATCGTGTTGTTAGTTTGTCTTCATTTGTAGCAACAACAGCTTTAGAAACATACAAACACTTGATGCCTTTACATTGTGATGAAGCACAAGCATAAAAGGATTCTGCAGAATCTACGTTGAATCGTCTTGAACGAACTGCATCCCACACCACTCGTTTTATGGTGCCTCCAACACCATCTACAGCCCCTTTACCATGGGAGGCAGCAAAGAAGTTCCACGTAGCACTGATTATCCCGTAGTCTTGGGCGATAAAACAAAGATTAGAAATTGTGTATCGACTCTTGAATTGTGCAGCGCAATTGTCAGAAAAAAAGTTGATGTGTGACAAATTTGGATAAATTTCCTTAACATCATCAATAATGGCTTTCAGAAACGTCCAGGTTGAAAACTTACTGTGATCATGGTCGTCACTTATCACACAATATGAATATTTACAATTTTCAATCCAAACGCAACATGTAAAGATGGTTACACGGTCATGAGTCCAATGAGCAGACTGTATTTCATCTTGCTGTAACACAGTATAATTTTCAGCATAATCTACTTGGATTGTTGCTATGCCAGGCGATGCAGATTTTTTCATACTGTCAAAGTGGTCAGCTTGTACTCTTTTTACATAAACATGGGTTTTAAAGGGAGGTAATTGTTCATTTATAGAGTTTAGGGCTGCTCCAAGAGTTGAAATGGTTTGAATTTTCTTAGGTACCCCACCAGCTGTTTCCCATGTGTTGTAGGTTATCGGTTTATTAGGGTTAAAATCACTTATTATGACATCATTGATTTTTTTATCCTTACAGTCAGGGCATAGACCATACATGCAAAGTTCTTTATTATGATCACAAACTATTTTTTCAAAGAGCTTGTTATGATCAGCTGGTACTTCAGGCAAATCTTTAGCCACAGCTTCAAGAATGTAACTGAAGTTTAGGTGATATTTGCATACGCAAACATTATGAGGCACGCATGAAACGTACAAAATGTTTTCTGGTCTGAGTTCATAAAATTTCGCTTTCCCAATTTTTACATCAGGATTTTCTAATTTAAACTGTTGATACACTTCAGATATTGTCATTGTTAAGTGGCGAATTTGTCTCTTTTCTTTCAGTTTAGTTTTAGGATCCCTCATAGATTTACAATCCCGTTTACCTGGGGCTTGTCTGCTAATGCTGTCTTTATGGTAGAATTCAACAACCAAGTTTTGAACTTCCTCAGATATTTTATAATGTGGTTTTAACAAGGGAAGATCAAGTTTTTTTGTGATGCTTGGCCCAAAAGTTTCATCAATAAGTTTTTTTACAACTGCCTTTTTCTTACTTGGGCTAGAAGGAAGTAAACGTTTAACTCGATTTACTGCTTTTCCTAGTGATTGAGGTCGTTTATAAGACCCAAGTGTAGTTGTTACCTCATCATGAGAAGATATCCCAGATAGTTTCTTCTTTTCTCTGCTTTTCTGCTTCCTTAACCTAGCCTTTTCCCTAGCTTCTTCCATCAATATAGGATCTGTCACAAGTTTTTCTTTCATCTTCCGTCTTCTTTCTCTGTCGCGGTCCCTCTCTTTTTCAAGATGAGCTTTCCATCTATCTTCATCATTCTCCTTCATCTTTTTCCTACTCTTTGAGGCTTTTGAAATTGGGGCCATTGTTCAACCTTCTGAAACAAACCTCTTGTTTTAGAATTGAACTATTATGCTAAGTTTGAGCAAGTTTGAATAATGTAAAATACTAAACGAAAAAGTAAAAATGCATAAAAAAGTTTAAATATTTATTAGGTACCGTAATTTATTAGGTGTTAAATGAAGTAAGGTTGGCCTAGGCCTACAAATGTAATGCAACAGAAAATATAATCTAATTCTCCAAAACCAGAGATGATATAACTGTTGGTCACACCCGGAACACAATCAAATGTCACACCCGGAACCATTAAAACACGGGTTATGAACATTTATATAATATTTTTAAGTGACCAAAACCTAATGTAACCTAAAAAAGTCACTTTCCCAAAAAAGTGTACTTATATTCCACATATAACTTATTTTATAGAGACTTTTTGATGTTTTATGTTCCGGGTGTGACCAGTGAACATATGTTTAGAATTTTGGTATAAATGTCTTTAAAACTTACCTTAAAAAATCCAATCTTCTGTTATGGCAATTACAAAAGTAGCATAACCTCTTCTTCTGGTGATGGAGGGAAACAGTTTAACAACAATGGAGTCATTTAGAACCCAAAAAAGGCAAATTAACAGCTGACTGTCTGTCTAAATACAGCCAGAAGAAAACAGTATATTTTATGATTAATAACAATAAAAATTAGGAGAAAAATATATAGTTTGTTATACTTGAGGGTTTTATCTTTCAGAATATCTTATATATAATAGTTTAATTTAATTTTTATTTTTTTATAATTAAGGCTCACTTTAAATGGAATGGCTGACCTTTCTACCATATCGTAGTGAAAACCGTACATCCACCGTTTACTGTGGTCCAGAATGCACATTCCCGCATAGACTGGCTTGTTGAGTACAACTCGTACTTTCGCCATATTTAGTAGGGCCAAGTTCTCATCGTACCAAATTCGATCGTTGAAATTCGCCTTGGCCACGTACTTCGTGTATGTCTTGCGGGATGTGGCGATCTTCATGTTTTGGTGTTTTCTCACATTCTGGAGACTCATACCGTAGACAGCATTGACCATCAATTTAAACATTTCTACTTCAAATTTATTGTTGGCCAGCCGTCTCAGTTCGGTATTCAGCATCACGTACGGTTTTAACCACGGCGACTGTTTAAAACGCATAACCCGGTGAACACGGCGAACACGCAGTCCATTCTCGATCGCTTGTTGTAAGTAACGATAGTGGATCACGTATTCATCCTTGTCCGTGAGAGTAGCCATTAGTTTGCTGGATTGTCCTGCTCCGCTATTAATGATGTCTTCTGATGAGTAGGGCAGCTGGTAAGCCGGCGACTTTCGTACTTCCGGACAGAACGGGAGATCGCGGTGTTTGTCGTGGAGTGCCTGGTCTCTTGGGTACTCCAGATCAACCTCCAAAACGTATCCATACTCACCGTCTGCCGGTATGTCCATGATGTTTAAGTCGTCGATTTCCTGCTGCGAAAGCCACTCGAAATCTTTATAGGGAAGTGGTTCTGACATGGCCCATCCGTAGAGGTTATTTGCATCATAATACATTAAAAATGTATCGTTGTCGTGTTCTACGACACCTCCACTTGTCGATGCGCCCTGGCCGTCTCGGTTGCCGCCATCTTCAGCTCTTGTGTATTTGTTGTTGGCGACAACGTGCCTAGTGACGCATTGGGTCAGTCCACCTCGGATGCCCTTCTCAAAGAACAAGTACATATCGACATCTCGCAAGGTATCGAGCACCACTCCAGTCTTGAGTAGCATTACGTCCCACGCGTATGAAGGCAGAGTAAGATAATGCGCAGGATCCAAGTTGTAATGCGTCATGCACATTTCTCTGAATCCCTCGAAGACGTCGGCGAGTAGCAGAACATCGGTCATCAGATATATTTCTGCGTACTGCCCGAGGGATGTGCAACTGAACTTATCCCATACGCGTTGGGCGTGTGCGTAGTCCTCGTCGGTGACATTTTCTCCGAAGACATCTTTAGGTGGCAGGTGATCATCATTAAGTACCTCCATGGACGTGACGTACTCGTAGGGGAAGATTCCCTTCCTTCGAAGCAAATCAAAGTCTTCTTGGTCTTGGTGCCGGGCGCGCGTAAGGTGCATTTTGTTGGCCGGCAGAATAGATGCCAATGTGCCTAATGCCTTAGACATGAGGCGGTACGAATCGACGAACTGTAATTTAATACTGTTCCGCCGGCCCGCGCCCGGATATTTGAAGCGCTTCGAGAAAGTTATGTACTTCTCCTCGGTGTTGGCGAGTACCTCAACGTCTCCCTTGTCCACGCCTAACTCACGCACGATGAAGTGGGCGTCGTAGTTTGACAAGTTATGGAAATACATATTGACGGTCTCCTGTTCCCTGTAGCGGAGGTTGCACGAACGATGAGCAGCTCCTCTGTAGTTGTACGGAGGCGAGTGTTGGTGATCCCTAACTTTCATCTTATCTTCACCATCGTTAGGGCCGAATTCCCGTTTACAGATGTGACAGACAGTGGCACGTCGGAATTGAAGTTCTTCCTGCTCTGTCAACTGAGGTGGGTCTCCGGGCATGCGCTGGCCGTAAAGGATGTCGCCAATCTTCCGTACGTCATCCCGTACAGCGTTGATAAAATGCTGCGCAGCATCCTCGCCTCTGTACATCCGCAGCTTGGAGAAGGTGTTGGAATCCTGGTCATCGTCGTCGCAGTCTCCCTCGTCGGCTGTTCTTAGGTCGTCGCGAATGTAATACGCATAAGCGTACGGTCTGTGGACATTCCTAACATTGTTTGGTAAACCACCCACGCGCTGTTGGCCAATCGTTCGATTAGTTGCTGGGTCCCAAGCAGGCGGTCGAACAGTTGGTGCGGGATGAATTGGCCTTTCGGCCTCAAAGGGTACGAGCATACTCTCAAAGTCGGCATAGATTGTAAATCGGCTTCTCTTTGTACGCTCGGGCCGATTGAACATGATGTGCTCTTCTTCCGCAACATCGGTTCGCAATGGCGCGTTTTTGGAGCAGTAGCGTCTGTGTTCTTCTAACCGCTGCTCTCCTGTGAGACCCAGTTTGTTTGGACGGTTGTCAAAATGCGCGAAGCATCTCTTGCACATAAACAATCGATGTGCACGGCGTGTAATTTGACTAGCAACTAGCCTCTCAAAGTCGGCGATGTATGCGTAGTGAGTGGTTCGTTCATCGGTTAGGAATAGCAGATCGAAGTGGTTCGGTAGCTCTTGATCCACGACGCGAAGAGGGAAGACATAGTGTTCTTCTTTATTTTGGTGCTTCTTCTGCTTCTTTTTGTCCAGACCGTACACATTTATGCTTACGCCGGGGTTGTTGCGTTCAAACGTGCGGATTTTGTCTAACCTCACTGGAAATTCCAATCCATCAAAATTTAGGTTTGCTCGTGTCCTGACCTCTGCCGTAAAGTGGTTAGCAGTAAGCCGGTCACGACGAACATTTTCAACGAATTTAGTAAGGATAGCATACTCGAAACAACGATCATCCGCAACGTTATACACATTAACCACGGCTCTTTTCATGGCGATGTCTTGAGGAAGGAGGATGAAGGAGCTACCTCTGATAGGGCTGTAGACATTGACTCTCACTTCCATATCTAAAACCCTAACAAAACTCCATCCTGAGCCCTTCATTTCACAAGTCTCTTTCTCCAACAAGATTTTGTTGATGAACTCCTGACAAATTTCATCAACGTCACTTGTGTGGAAGATCTCGACATTCTTTGTCTTAAAGGCCCGCCTACAAGTCTCGCCATGAATATTTACAAATTCGCATTCGACCCAGATGTTAACTTTGATGGCATGAGTGTTACGTAATATCTGTCGCATGAGTGTAATTACCTGTGTCCTGAGAGACAGTAGAAACTCCTGCAGGGTAACTGACTCGTCCACGGGCTCTGCCAGGCGGTAGGTTTTAAGCCGCCCACGGAACGCTGTCTCGACCTCCTCGAAACCTGCAGGAGCTAAGCCGCCAGGGATCACAGGCGCCTCGTCGTCTTCGCTCGATGTTGCCACTGATGCTGGCGATGAGGGGGCAGGCGAAGGTGGTTGGACTCCGATGGTCTGCTCAGGCTGGCGTTCCGCACGGAGGGCTTTACAGTGTTTGCGGGCGTGGATCTGCACATTGGACTTCCTCGTGAAGCTTTTGCCACACCCACCGCACGTATGGCCTGAAATAATACAAAATGCTGTAGTCTCATGTATAATTATCATGCTCAATCTGAAAAGATTCAGTTTTCAAACCAATATGAAAGTTTAAGTTCAATGTCTAATAAGTTATTTTGCATTGGAAATCATTGAAAGATATAATTGATAAAAGTTAAATATTTTTCTGAACGTTTATACATTGTGACTGAGATTCAATATTAAAATGTTTAGTCTTTACAATAGAACTCTTTGACAGTGCGATCCATTTAGTGTGGATGAAATATCTGAATAAATATTTACATTTGAGGTAAGTTTGTAAATTAATAGATAAGTACATACCTGTTGTGGGAACTCCAGCAGGCTCTGGGGCTTGAACCAGTTCCGGAGCATTGGACGGACCCGGTCTCGGCTCGACGTCGGGAGCGGAGGAGGGGCCGGGCCTCGGCTCAAAGACAGGAGCGGATGATGGTCCGGGCCTCGGCTCAATGAGAGGAGCAGAAGAGGGGCCGGGTCGCGGTTCCGCTGGACTCGGTGTTGGCACAAAATCTATAAAGAAGAACAGAAACATGATTAGTATATGTATCTCAGATTTGTAAAGACAATGAAAAATGCGTGTGTTTTCAACATAAATCGATTGACTTGTTCAAAGCGCTACAAACGCCATAGAAATTCAACTCTGAATAATGCTTCACGTTTGATATAAGAGTGTACAACAAAGATTTATTCAAACAGAATAATACATTATTAAATTTGGTATTCAAGCAATAGTACAAACGCTACAGAAATTCAAAACTGAGCAATGGTTCGTGTTTTATAGAGAGTGTATAGCAAAATGTTTAATTCAAACCGAAGAATGCATTAGTAAATGTGTTAATCAAGTGGAAAAGCAGTTACTAGTTTGATTTATTTTCATTCATGTTAATGAGTAAAGTTTGGTCTACGAGTAGTAAAACTAACCTGGTCTAAATGCAGGGTTGATTGTTGGTTGAGGTCGATGTACATTGGCGATGTGACGGCGCAGAACATCTTGCCTGGAGAAAGGTTTGTCGCACTCCGGACACGTGAAGCTGACTCCGCCATGGACGAAGCGAACGTGCCTGGTGACATGGCATCTGTTCTTGAACGCCTCACCGCACTGGGTACAGGAAAAACGACGCTCAACGTTGTTCATGATGATCTGTAAACAAATAACGCTGCGTATTAGGACTCTAGCACTATTCTCAGAGAATAAGGTACAGAGCGGGGGGGGGGGGGGTCACAAGAAATCCATTTATGTCTTCACTCTACTAAGTACAAATAAAAGTAAAGGTTTAAGTTCTAAACTAAGTCTTTAAACTGCTCCAACATCGAATAAACAGTTTTCTTGAATATAAAGTCTCATAATATGTTACTGTCGCACATTCGTTACAGCTTACGTTACAGAAACTTAATATCTTTGTTAAAATTTACATGCAATATGAACAAATCAGGTAGATGTTTAAACTATTTGAGCTACGAAACATAGTCTATAAGTGACCAAACCAATCTACTATTTTAAAAGTTTTTATAAAATTAAAAAATATTTTTTCGCATATGGTTAGCATTTTGTGTATGATGTAGTGTAAAACTATAGCCAACCTGCTCTTTCAGTTTATAGACAAAGGTAAAATTATAAAAAAAAATAATAATAATAAAATAAATAAATAAAAAAAAAATAAAATGTGTTACAGAGACTCAATAATGGATTTATAATTTATGTTCAATATGATAGAATGTAACAAGATGTTTAAAGAGTTGCGCTGCAATTCATAGTCTATGTGGGATAAAAGCTAACTACTATTTTGAATAGTTTAGTAAAATTAAAAATATTTATTTGCATATGTTTAACATTTTGTGTGTGAAGCAGTGAAAACTATTATCATCGTACACTTTGAGTTTCTTGACAAAGTCAAAATTTACTGAAATCTAATAAAAAGTAAAAACTACATTTAATTATAACTAGTTATTGTAAATTAGAAATAATACTTACATTTGAAGTGAGAAGTATCCAAAGAAGACAGTGGCGTAGACAGAGGCGCAAGGAAGCAGCAAGCGGAGCGAAGTGCAGGAACGTCCGGTCACTACGGCAGCTAGGCAACTACTGATGCCGGGGAGTGTAGAAAATGGCCGACGACGCTCGGTTTGGTTATCCTGTGTAAGGTGACGGTCGGAGAAGGGACGCGCAGCTGCGTGGGGTGATGGGTAATATAAGACGCGCTATTGTGTAACATCGTCGGGCGGACGTTCCCACGCAGGGGTGAGGTTTTATTGTGCCGGCTCCCCTAGGTGTGGAATGTCGCACCTGGCCAAGGGTCGGTACCTTTACGCCGTGGGTGGTCTCGGGGGGGGGGGGGGGTCCGCAACTTGGGTGGTCTTCGGGGGGGTGGGGGGGGGGTCCGCAACTTGGGTGGTCTCGGGGGGGGGGGGGTCCGCAACTTGGGTGGTCTCGGGGGGGGGGGCTCATCCCGCTCATCCCGCAGCAGGCGGACAGCCGGCCAAGTCCCCCTACTGGCGCTGCGACCCTAACACTTTACACGCATTTACACGGCACTTGCCTGCACGAAAGTGCTGCGGCCGAACACTACACGTAGTGATACAACATTTAAAACACACTTACTTAGAATCAGCCTACGGCAAAGAACCACCCCTGAGATACACAAATACTGGGCAAAACGATTATAGCCTACGGGTAGAATTTATAATAGCCTATATTAATAATATTTTATTTATTTATAGCCTACGTTTCTTCTTATTTGGCGCCCAACGCGTGGCTGGATTCTAAGAGTAGGCTAAATTTTCATGCATAGATATAATTTGAGAAAAAATATAAAACCAACACTAAGAGCCCAAGAAGCCCAACTAAACATGAGTAGAGAAACAGATAGGCCTAATATGGATGAAGCTAATGTAAATGAACAAATTGTAATTGAAGACAATGATGATTTTGATCTCTATAGGCCTATTCAAAATCTAGCTTCAGGTGATGGCATAAATGTTAGTAGGCCATCAAGTCCTAACAAATCTCCGTTGCTACTTAGTCCTAACAGATTACAGCCTAATGCAGAACCGAATATGGCAATGTTTTTGCAGGAAATTAAAGATGCAATTTTACTGGAAATAAGAGAATCACAGAAAATAATTGAAAACAAAGTGGACCTAATGAGGCTAGAGGTAGATAGGCTACATAAGGAGGTCTCTAGTGAAATTAAACGAATCGAACAAAAATTTGATGACCAGATTGAGGAATTACGATGGGAAATGCGTAATACCATAAACGAAGAGATCACTAAGGCTAAAGGAGAACAAGAAAGGCTTAGTAAAAATATCGAGGAGAAACTAAAATTCAGCCAAGGAGAAAACCAATTACCAGTAGGTCTACGCATAACTTGCCCAGGAAGCCAACCCAAGGAATTACCAAAATTCAACGGAAAGGCCATAAACCCTAATGAATTTTTATACAAATTAAAAAATTATTACAACAGAGAAAATGAACGCAGGGCTTTAAGAAATGATGAACAATTAGAGCTAGAGGAGTTATTAGAAAATTGCTTAGAGGGGACTCCAGCAAAATGGTGGGATATGATAAAACATCAGTGAAGGATTTTGAGGACTTCGAAAGGTTATTCATTAACAAATATTGGAATGAAGAAATCCAAGATGGATTAAAGAGGAAGCTAGATTTAGAGAAATTCATACCAAGAAGGGGACTAACAAGAGCAGAATATTTCATCGAAAGAGTTGTATTAATGCAACACATGACCCCAAAATATACTGAGAAGGAGATTATACAGCGGTTAGCTAAGCACTTCAATGAAACCATACAACAGGCATGCAAAGTGCAGAATATTGACTCCATACAAAGAATGGAAGAATTACTTAATAAGGAAGATATTGATGAAAAAAATGAAATTTTAAGAAAAGAAGCTGAGAGAAATAACTGCAGAGAGGAATACCAGCATAATGAACAACACAATAGGAACAGAAATCAGTTCATGAAATGGAATGATGATAGGCCTAATGTAAATAGAAGAGACAATTATCCCCATCAAAACAGTAAACAAAAATATGATGGAAAAAATGGATATCAGCATGACAGACAACCAAAAGATGGAACTCAGTCTGCAAGATGGAATGATGATAGGCCTAATAGAAGAGATAATTACCCCCAGCAAAACCATGCACAGAGATATAGTGGAAACAACAGATCCTGGGATAATTATGGAGGTAAATCCAGAAACCAAGATAGAATAGAAGACAACAAACAACAGTTAAACTAGGAAGCACTGGAAAAGGTATAGGCCTAGCAAATTCCAATACGTTACCGGTCGAGACAAATAAAACATTTCCAGTGCAGAACAAAATAAAAACAAATAGGCCTATAAATAACATTTATTGCGATAAAGAATTCCTAATGAAAGAAGATGAAGACAAAGTTGAAACAAAAAAAAATTATGCTATACCCGAAATAGACATACATTTTGAGAAAGTTAGTACAAAATGCATATTGGATACTGGAAGTACTGTTACTTGTATGCAGAAAGAATGGTTCATGAAAAATAAACACAATTTAGGGAAATATGAAGAATTTCCATTAACAAATACTACCATTACCACCGCTGTAAATCAAAAGTCTCAGCGGATTGCAAGTATAATATTGGTAAAAGCAAGAGTAGGCCTAAGCAAAACAAATATTCAGATTCAATGCCTGATCATACCACATTTAATAAAAGAGATAGTTATTGGAACCGATACCATGCAGGAACTAGATATGATTATCGACTTCAGCAGGAATTATGTATCAGTGGGAAATGAAAATATTGAGTTCCATCCTAGCTTAACAAAAGGAATAGGATGTAATATTCAATATTCAGAAGAGCCTATTATAAAAACAGAAACAAATGAAATTGAATTAATAAGTAAAGAAAATATTGAACAGGAGATCAATAAAATAGGACATTTAGACAATGAACAAAGGCAGCAGTTATCTACTCTATTATGGGAATATAAAGACATATTTTCAAATAAGGTTGGAAGATGTAACTTATATGAACATAAGATAGAAATAAAAGATGGTAAACCTTTCAATCAAATGAATTATCCAGTCCCAATAAGATATAAAGATGCTGTAAAGAAATAAATAAATAAAATGATGAAAGAAGGAATTATTGAGAGAAGTAATAGTCCATACATAAACCCTATTGTAGTGGTAATAAAGAAGAGTAATGAAATTAGGATATGCCTTGATGCAAGGAAAATAAATGATATAATTATTCCTGACCATGAATGTAATAGAGGAATAAATGAAATAATTGCGAAGGGGAGAAACACACGATGGCTTTCCACGCTTGACCTTACTTCGAGTTTTTGGCAAGTTCCATTAGCAGAGGACTCGAGAAAATATACAGCATTTATGTTTCATGGGAATGTTTACCGGTTCAAAGTAACACCATTTGGATTAGCTACATCTTCAGCGGCCTTAATTAGAGCATTAAGTCTGGTACTAGGGGACGAGGTTGAGGATTATACAATGGTTTACGTAGATGACATACTCTGCCATTCCGAAACATTTTCTGATCACCTTACGCATCTAAGAAGTATATTTAATAAATTCAGGAATGCTGGAATGACAATTAAGTTCAATAAATCACTGTTCTGTCGGGAAGAAGTCCCATTTTTAGGTTTCATAATCACAACAAATGGTATACAGGCAGATCAAAATAAAATTGAGGCTATTGAAAAATTTCCTAGGCCTCGTAATGCTAAACAACTAAAAGGATTTTTAGGAATGATTAATTATTATAATAAATTTGTTGAAAAATACTCCCAGACAATACAGCCATTATTAAAACTTACTTCTAAAAAGAGAAAGTTTATTTGGACAGACATTGAAGAAGAAGCTTTCTTAAACGCAAAGAAGTTGTTTTTAAATACTTGCGTGCTTAGCCATCCAGACCCTGATAAAGAATATATTTTACAAACCGACAGCTCACACTATGCAATTGGAGGTCATTTGTACCAAGAAAATGAACAAGGAGAGAAGAAAGCAATTATGTTCATGAGTAGAACACTTAAAGGATGTGAAATAAATTATTTCACAAGCGAAAAAGAACTACTTGCAATCGTTTACTGTTTAGAAAAGGCAAGACATCTAGTTTTAGGAGCCAAGCTTAGAATACTTACCGACCACCAAGCTTTAACATTTCTAAAAACTTGCAAACTATTAAATTCTAGATTGACCCGGTGGATTTTAGCAATACAAGAGTACAATTTCACAATAGAACATTGTAAGGGAAGTGATAATGTCGTAGCAGATGCTCTAAGTAGACAAAGTTATAATGGAAACAATTGTACGAATAAAATGACTCCAGAATTAGTTACTACCTTAATTATGAGACAGCCAAATGCAGAACTTATGGAAGAAATAACAAATATTAGGAGATATCAACAAGAAGACCCAAAAATCAAAGAAATTTATGACAATAAGATGGTCAATACAAATAACTATGAGAATTACCTAATATATAATGGAATACTACTACAAAAGCTTAGAAATGAATGGAAGATAATAGTTCCTGAACAAATAATAAATAAACTCGTATGGGAATGTCATATATATTACTTGCATTGTGGAGCTAAGAAATGTTTGTTAACGTTGCAAGAGACTTTTATTTTTAAAAATATGGCAAGGAGAGTAAGAAGATTATTAGCAACCTGTGATACATGTCAAAGAACAAAAACACCCAATTATACAAACCATGGGATAGCCAGGGGAATAAAATGTGAAAATAAAGGAGACCAATTAGCGATGGACTTTGTTGGCCCTCTACCTACAAGCAGAGGAGGCGTGAAATACATTCTTGTCATCATCGATATATTTACCAAATTTGTTAAATTATATCCAGTTAAAAGAGCCACAACTGCAATAGCCATTAAGAAACTGTTTGAAGATTATATTCCAAGTTATGGAAAACCCTTAAGAGTTCAGACGGATAATGGAACACAATTTAACAATAATAGATGGATAAATAAACTTGAAGAAAATAATATTCTTGCGATTTTTTCAGCTATAAGAAGGCCACAAAGTAATATAGCCGAAAGAGTAAATAAAGAAATCAATAGATGTTTAAGAACTTATTGTAGTCACAAACAAAAACAATGGGTAGTATACATACAAATGATAAATGAATTTTTCAATGAAATCACACATGAAACCACTGGATTTACACCAAATGAATTACAATTAAATATTAAAGACAAAAGATTTTGGTCTGATGTTTTACACATCCCTACACAACCTAACAAAACTTGGGAAGTAAAATGTGAAATTGCTAGAAATAAAATAATACAAAAACAAAACAAAAGGGCTAACAAAATAAATTCCAAAATTAAACATTCACATTTTAACATAGGAGACAAAGTTTTATTAAAAAGTAACTTACACTCAAACGCTGCATTTGGTGAAACAGCCAAACTTTTCAATGTATATGAGGGCCCGTATGAAATAATTGAAGCTATTGGTCAGAACACTTACAAATTACTCTGCCACTACACACATAACATCAAGGGACCATACCACATAAATCTGTTAAAAAAAATACCATGAACCCATACTACTACAAAACACAAATACACACTTACCTTAACTTTTATTTGTCCTAATCCTGTCTGTCCCTTCCAGATGACTAAGAGAGGAGGAGTAAAACATGGAAGAGGAGCAAAATTATGGAAAAAGAACCACAAAAATAGGATATTTGCAGAAATGGTTCACAAATCTAAGAGTAATACCGATGAAAGAAAAATTACCTACGATGAAAGAAAATTTACCTACGATGAAAGAAAAATTACCTACGATGAAAGAAAAATTACCAACGATGAAAGAAAAATTTATCATGAAGAAAGAGAAAAAGCAAGAATCGAGAGGCAGAAAATGAAGGAGCAGTTAGAAGAACACATTGGTTGGAGAATGGAATGGAAGGAGTATGAAGAACTGATGGAAAATGAAGAGTTGAAAGAAATGGAATGTGAAGTAAACAAACTTAAAAACGAAGTGGAAAAGAAAAAGGCGGAGAAAAAGTGATTAGAAGAATGTGAAGCAAAGAAAAAAGAAGCAAGAAAAGAAGAAGCAAAGAAATTAGAAAATAAAGAAACGAAGAAAGAAAATTTAGAAACAAGTGAAGTCAAGAAAGAAGAAAATAAAAAGTTGGTGAAACAAATAGACAAAAGAAATGATATGGAGAAAGAATTACAAGACATTTTCAATGAAATGATTGTCGATGTTGAGATGGTTCACTGGCTTGAGCCGCAATTAAATGAATATAAATTAGTACCAATCGATATAGATGAGGACATTTTAGATATTTCAAACACATACATGGATATTGAAGAGTAAAAATTTAAAATGTATATATCAGTAGGATTTTTTAAAATTTATAATGTAAATAGTAAAAATAAAATAAAAAGAACATTAATTTTCATAAAAAATTTGTAAATTTGTAAAATATTCAATTTTTTATTCAAATTAGGGGACAATGAGATGTTACAATTTAGGCCAATGAATGATGTGATATAGCCTTAGCCTAGAAATGTATAAATATCTGTAAATATTGTATAGTTAGTATAAGGTTTAAATGAATTTTGCCAAATATGAAGTTAATGTATTTGTAATGTTTAGGAATAGAGAAATGTAATAAATATTATCATCCACTATTAAACTTAATTTGTTTTAATTTATGTTGTAAACAAATGTACTTACTTACCGGTAGGCCTATAGGTTAGGTTACCCATTTACACAATGGATAAAGAAATAATAATAATTACCAGTTTAGTTAATAATTTTATTGATTACAGAAACAAAATAATACATTTTAATATATTGTAAATAAGTATGAACGCAATATAAAAATGCTTTATTGTAAAATAGTGTAATTGAGTTCACAGGTTAAGAAACTGACAACTGCTGGTCAGCTGGGCGACACGCACTGCAGCCTGGCGGCGGTGAGCAGCAACTGTGGTCAGCTGATTTGGGCTGCGGGTGAGCTACACCAGTATAAATAGCAGCACCGTCTCCGAGCCTGGACATTCGCTGGCCGACCACCAATCGCTGCGGGTCTAAGACCACTTGCTCTGCGATTGAAATAAGAAAGCAAATACGTTGTAAATATTGTAATTTGTGTTAACTGTTTTAAAGAGAAATTAAAGGTTAGTAAATTGTATTGAGTGTATATTTATTCCTTGGGTAACGGCACGGTAAGTTATTAGCGTAGACTTAATATTAATTCACATTTACACTAACACACACACATAAACATTATACCAACAAGGGTACTTGCCTGCCCCGGCTGTCCGCTGGCGCTGCGACCCTAACACTTAACATTCACTTACACGGCATTTGCCTGCACGAAAGTGCTGCGGCCGAACACTACAATTAGTGACTCTCATTTACAAAACAATACCAACAAGGGTACTTGCCTGCCCCGGCTGACCGCTGGCGCTGCGACCCTAACACTTTACACGCATTTACACGGCACTTGCCTGCACGAAAATGCTGCGGCCGAACACTACAATTAGTGATACTTTCACAGTAGGTGTAGTTAACAATACCAACAAGGGTACTTGCCTGCCCCGGCTGACCGCTGGCGCTGCGACCCTAACACTTTACACGCATTTACACGGCACTTGCCTGCACGAAAGTGCTGCGGCCGAACACTACACGTAGTGATACAACATTTAAAACACACTTACTTAGAATCAGCCTACGGCAAAGAACCACCCCTGAGATACACAAATACTGGGCAAAACGATTATAGCCTACGGGTAGAATTTATAATAGCCTATATTAATAATATTTTATTTATTTATAGCCTACGTTTCTTCTTAATATATATACGGTGTTTTTGGCTTCTAGGGACCTCAAAACGAAAATGTATCATGGTCCCGGGCATAAATCTTACCGTGACTACTACCGTAATAGTGTATTCCCTACAGGGAAATTCGCTAAAAATAACCATTGAGGGCCCTACTAGCCTTAAAAGGTTGTAATTTTCCAAAGTTAATGGAAATTTATTGATTTTCCTGTTAACAGCTGTAAAGCATAAATACGGACATCAGCAACTGTACATTTCTACGTATTCACACGAAAGAGGTTGAAATGCTAAACCACAGAGTGTACCTGGTTAACAAACTGCGTAAAGTAAGCATGGAAAATATTTAAAGCAAAATTGTGAGCATCTTACAAATAGTAGTATCATTTTAGTGGTCTCAAATAAAAAAAGGTTTTGGCCAAGGGTACCCGGGAAAAATAACGGCATTTCAAAAAAGCTCCGAGGAATTGATGAATAACGTAAAACGTCCTCCAGTGAAAAGCGTGGAGATAAAAAATAAATATTCTTTGGTTTCATTAACATCAAAACAAGTTCTTTTTAAAACGATAACCAGTTGATGGCAATGAGTGAAGACGGCCTTTGAATTAGGTACACTAGTTGGATGTTATTGATGTAAAATATTACTTTAAAAGATAATTTTTATAATCATAAAGATTTGATTTCCCTATACCTACCTTTTGCCTAAGCCTACCTTTTGTAGAAGCTTCCTTTGTAGAAGCTTGTTAAGAAAGAACAAACAAGGATGATGGTACGCTGTGGGCTGGTGAACCTTTATTCAATTCCTCTGATGATTCACCCCTGTTTTGGGGAGAAAGAACAAATGACGAGGTTGGTAATCTGTGGGCTGGTGATCGTTTATTCAAATTGGTTGGTGAAAGCCTTGGTGACTTATTGTTTGCTGGAGACACATTTGATTCTTTTTCTCTGTTTTCAATATTAATAATTGTCTTCGGTTTGAATGACGGATAAGGGGAATTTGGTTTTGACTTTCGAAGTTTTGGTTCCTCGGTGTCCGATTCACTGGTGTAAGTAAGTAGTTTCTTCACCAGGGTATTGCAGCCTTGTGTTTGCTTTTCGTTTTCTTGGTTTGGTCATTTCCTGATCAGATTCTAAATTTGACGTCAACTCTGCATCCCTTAACTTGACTCTGTGTACTGTCTTTTATTACCAGTACCAGGGGGACCGAGCTTAAGCTCGGTAAAATTATTACTTTCTTTCTCATACAAAGCTCGTTCGCTCCGCTCACTCGCCCTATTCCTTTTTAAGAGGAGCTCGTTCGCTTCGCTCACTCGCCAGGCCAGAGGGTGCTGCACTTTGATATAATTTTCCTAAACTACAGATTAAAGATGTAACACATTGGTTACATTGGTTTATATCTACAGTTATCAGCTGATTTTTGTTCAATTTGAAAATCTCCATAAGGATAACATAGAAACTTTAAAGGGCTCTAGCACGAAAACCGGATTTTTCCCAGCTATGGGACCAGTTCCAATCGATTTCTGGTGGCCAAAACCCCCATATTCAATCAAAAAATCAAAAATCCTTGGAGCGAGAAAAAACTTTGCCCGGACAAACGGAGCTTGTTTTAGAGTATAAGATGTGTTGTTTATATCATATGATAATTGTAGGTTGTCAATTGTTCTATATACAAACATGATTATTATTCTAATGTGTTCAATAAATTAAGTTCAAATATCAACTTCAATCTATCTATTTATTATCGTGTAAAATACCAGGACACAACAGTTTTTGGCGACGAGTGTGAACCAGAAAAAAATACAATGGACAACAAACAATTCAAAGAATTTATGAGGTTTCAAAGGGAAATTATGGCAACTCTGGTGGATCAGATAAAGACTTCAGAAATTAAGGCCTGATAAACTTTGAACATTTCGATCCAAATAAAGAATCCTTCACTAATTATAAGTTACGTTTTGAAAATTATTTGGAGATTAAGAACCTCACAAGGGACAAAACTTATAGTTCCAGACTTTTACTCAACTCTATAGGTTCCAAATACCTATAGAGATCTATAGGTATAATAATTTTTGGCTATAGAGATCAATTCTATATTTTATGTACACTTGCATCGCCCAGTAAACCTACAGAATTAGATTATGACACTTTGATAACGCTGATAGAGGAACATCTTTGTCCAAAGAAAAACCCTATTGTAGCTCAACACCAGTTTTTGTCAATTTATCAACAAGACAATCAATCAATAACTTCTTTTGGTACAACCTTAAAACGTGAAGCATCAGACTGTAACTTTATTAGCTCTTGTTTATGTAAGAATTCAATCGCGGATATTTTCCTCCGAGCCCAGTTTATTAGAGGATTAAGAGACAACACAATTCGTGAGAAGCTCTTACAGTCTGATTCAACAGTATTCAAGGACATTGTTTCTGAGGCAATTAGTCTTGAAGCATCTAAACTTAATTCCAAATTGATTTCACAATCAGCCATATCGTCAAACCCGTCTGTTGTAGAGGTAAATCAGATTAATTACAGTAACAGATTTGATAAGAAGCGCAGTAGTAGATCAAACATTGATTTCTATTCATTAGGACTAGATGGAGTATGCGTAAGATGTGGAAAACGTGATCACATGTCGAACAATTGTCACACCAACAAAAGTAAATTAAAATGTTCATTGTGTGGCAAAACTGGTCATATTTCAAGAGTATGCATTTCATCAAAACTCAAAGGTAAGTCAAGCAGAGGCCAGGCAAATAAAATCCAAAGTTATTCATTGCACAATGAGATCTCAAATTCTTGCCAAGAGACAATAAATCTAAATGCAATTAATCATGTAGAAGATATTTTTCAAGTGTCTCATCAAACTCCTTCTAAACATGATGCATTGGAACCTGTGTTTGAACAAGGAAATTACTCTCTGAAAACGCGTACGCGACATTTTAAGCGTGGGAGAGAGTGTCCAAGCTCGATACTATTCAAAGAATAAACTATTCTGGAAAACGAAAAATCGTACTTAAGAAATTAGGTAAGTTATATTATGTAATTAAATTCAAAAATGGATTCATCTGCAAACGACATATTAATCAAATGCGCAAATTGGAAGTCCAGACACCAGATGATAAAAGAGTTAAAGAGTACAACGAATATAGTGAAGTACTATACAGCCAAAGCCACAATGGCATTACTCAAAATATCTTCGGAACTCCAGTACTAAAAAGTAAAATAGCAACACCAGTCAGTATGCCACCAATTGACAACAGAAATGAAACACCACCAATCAATTTTGGAATTGAACAGAAAGAGATGAGAAGACATCAACTGACAACTAGAGAAATTCAATCATTCTACACAACCTCCCGTTAAGAAACCAATCTACTTAATGATGCAGACGGATTTAACTGCAGTTGAAATAGCGTGGGAGAACTGTACTGTCTTTTATTACCATATGTTGTTTATATCATATGATAATTCTAGGTTGTCAATTGTTCTATATACAAACATGATTATTATTCTAATGTGTTCAATAAATTAAGTTCAAATATCAACTTCAATCTATCTATTTATTATCGAGTAAAATACCAGGACACAACACTCTGGCTTCGGCATAAGTTTCTGAAAACCCCAAACATTGTACTAATGTGATATAAATTTCAAAAATGGTATTTATTAATGTAATTTTTTTATTACAGGACAATATTTACACACTTTGGACTATTCACTCAAATTTTTTGGATTCAGCATTATTCAGACGAGCTAACCAGAATCCCTTTCACAGCAGACCTGTGTCCTCAGAAAATATCCAATGGAATTTTGGCATTTGTTCACCCTTCTACCTAATTTTAGTTCGGAAGTTCCATTAAAAAGTTATCACGCTAGAAACGTGGTTTTATACACTATCCCTCACAAATTAAATAATAAACAAAATTACAATATTTTAGTTTAAAGTTAAAAGCACTCATAAAAATTTTGGAACATAGTATTAAAATTCAGCCCTGGTAATCCAAAATTTCGGATATAAGAACTGAGCTTGAGTTGTGTACAAAATTTACATTTTAGCGATTTTCCTGTGTAGGGGATACACCATTACAGTATTTTTTATTTCATTTGATAAAATGAAGATTGTTTAAATATTAGCAAAAACATGAATAAAAATGAAAACTTACCATAACTTTTCAGCACGTTGATTTTATGTTTTTTCCAATCCTCCGTTGGCTTACTTCTGTTCTTAATATGAAAGTCCAACATCTCATTGGTTTTAGCATTTGGGTACAAACTCCGTCCCTTTTCTATATTCATCCAACTTACAGGGATGATTCCCCTAGCATCGTCTTCATCTGGGAATTTCACAATAGCAAATTGGGCCATCTACAAGTTGAAAACATGATTGATATAACTAAGCTTATTTATATCGGTACTATTTTTTATGCACACACACACCACATAAATGCAGTTTTTTTCTCTTTTTTCTATTTCACATTTACACACATATAAATGCAGTTTTATTTTATTTTATTTTATTTTTATTTTTAGGGATTCTGGTTTTTGACTGGTGCTAACTATTTATAAAATGCATGAAAATAATGTAACAATTTTTTTATAAATTTTGAAATGCAGGCAAACCATTAGGTTCTTCCACTTTTTTAGAAAATAAAAGTAATAAAATGTAGGCTACTTGTTTTGGAGAATAAAATCTTGAGTGATTAATTGCTTTCTTCTAAATTTTGTAGGCTATTCCCTGTGTAATAAGGGAACAACTACATTATGGTCATCTAATGAAAGAAAAACTAACTTATGGGATATGAGTGAAACTTCTATGGTGATATAATCGGGAGATAGATTCTCAACTTTAAAAATTCCAAGGGAGGAGCTTGGACAGAAAGGTTCTTCATAAAAGTTACTAATTTTTTCAAACTTCCGACACACGATAACCATGGTTTTATGGATATTAGAGAAAATGAAATTCGATATAAGAACAATAGAGCCGTCAGATATGCAACAACAGTTATCAGGGTTCGAGTTAGTTAGCCAAAATGATTGAAACTGGGATATTTGGAATTGTCTAGATGAATCACAGTCAGTAGAAAGAGGTCCTAGGCAATGAGATTTCATATACTGAGGGAGGGTAGTGTGGTTAATATGAGTATTCATTTTAGAAAATGGGTGAAAATTAATATCTGTACTAAACATCTCGTAAAGTCTCTTAACAATTTGTTGCAGGGGTTTATCTCCTTTCCTAACAAGTTTCTTCACTGTGCACAACAAATTTTCAAATTTTAAAGCACTGCATGAATCTAATGGACCAAATGTTGAGGTGTCATCAGCAATATGAGTCAAGCCATGGAAATTATGAGTTATGAATTGTCTTCCATAAATTTCTTCGAATGTCTTGACAAAATGATGCAATAGATTCTTTGCATAGTGTTTATACTGATTAAAGAGAGAAGGGCTTAGAAGAATTGTCATTGAGACATGAAGTTGTAATTGTCATTGAGATGAAAAGGTTGTAAATATTTTGGTTCTCTCCTGCCAACGGCTATTATAGAAGATGCCTGTGAAGCTGGAAAGGTGGCCACAAAACGAAAAGTAACATGGTCCCGGGCTTTAATAATTTCATTTATTTTTTATAAAGGGAAATCATAACACATCTAACGGTTTCAATATTTTAGGGCAATGTTCAAACTAGTCACAACTGATTGTGAGCATGGCTTTAAATGTCTGTGAAGCTGGAAAGATGGTCACACAAATAACATAGGTGGCAGCATCAGTTGAACCCCTCAGGTCCACACAGCTAATTCAAAAGCACATAAAATTATGGGGACATGGCTGATGTCCACATAATTTTAAATGTCCACATAGTCTGGCCATTTTCAGGAAGATGTCCCAAGAGCTAATGGCGCGCGCACACGCACACGCACACGCACGCACGCCGCGTCGTCATGGAACTAGGACAGGAACGGAATCAGCGCAACAAAATAGCACCGGTAAACTTGTCACCAGCTGGTTGTACAAGTACAATTTGAGGTATGTAAAGTATTTTGCTCATTTTGTACAGCGTATTGTGTTCACCAAATGTCCCAAAGAAGGTCTTTTAACCTCGCTCATTTTCGTCCAATATTTTCTAATGGAAGCTTCTAAATCTATTAGTTGATTTTCAATCACATTTGTTTGAAATTCTAGGTTGCCGTTATACTTAAGAGACTTACTCAACATTTCAGTTTCTTCTTCGTTGAAGTCAATATCTGTCATGTTTTGTATTGTAGGTGGAAAGAGTCTACTTTTTTCGTTATCTTGATTAGGTTTTTGTTTTTTTATTAGCGTCTGTATTTTTTCATTTGTTTCTGTTTCTTTTTGGCCAAAACTATTTCAGTTATCAAAATTATTTTGAGTTTCAAAAACAAACAAATAATGCTATATCAAAGACGAAAATAATACCAGATAAAGAAAAACATAAACTGAAGATGATTAAACCTCAAGCTCCTATACTTAAGGGACAACCAAAAACCCACAAAATGAATGTACCCATCAGACTTGTGGTAAATTATCGTAATGCTCCATGTTATAATCTTTCAAAACTTTTAAATGATAAGATAAAATATAATATACACATAGAAAATAACTGTAGCCTCTCTACAGCTTAGAACTAATAGATAACATAACAAATTTAAATTTACCAGAAAACGCAATATTCGTTTCTTTTGATGTCACGAATATGTATTCGAATATACCTGTGAATGAAACCATAACCATATGATAACCTATCAAAGAACCCAAATCTACGCCCTGATAACATAAAAGACATCTTTTCATTGACAAAAGTAGCTATGAATCAAAATCATTTCAGATTCAATTCACAATTTTATACACAAAAAGAAGGACTTGCTATGGGCTCGTCCTTGTCTGGTATAATGGCTAACCTGTACATGCAAAATTTAGAGGCAATAAAAATAATAAATAATTCAAATCCTTTAAAGAATAAAATTATCTTTTGGCGAAGGTATGTAGATGATGTACTTTGTATTTTTTTTTTTTATGATGATGACCATAAACCTGATGATCTATTGACTTACTTAAATAGCATTTCGGACACTATTAAATTTACTATGGAAGTTCAAAACACAGAAATAAATTATTTAGACTTAACAATTAGGAAAGAAAATAACAAGGTTGCTTTTAAAATATATAGAAAACCAACCCATACAGACCTCATCATACCAGCAAAATCGAACCATCCATGGCAGTACAAAATGGCCACTTTCCATTCACTGATTAACCGTTTGATAAAAATTCCAATGAACAAACAAGACTATGAAAAAGAAGAAAAGACAATCAAAAGTATTGCTTAAAATAATGGATATCAAACTAAACTTATAGATAACATAATAAGAAAGAAGAAACAAAAAAAACAAAAAAACTGCAAGCAAACATTCAAGGAGCAAACCCAAAATCTGAGTATTTATGCGTACCATACAGTTCAGCACTCAATAAAGCAATTCGAAAAACTTTTATTAATTCAAATTACAAACTTTCATATAGAACCAGAAAGAACTCATTCGACCTGATAAACAAACAAGCAAACAAAGACAACAAATGTAATTATTCAAACGATTATGAAAAATCTGGTATCTATAAAATAAATTGTAATGAGTGCTCAAAGTATTACATAGGTCAAACAGGTAGGAGCTTTCGAAAAAGGTACAACGAGCACATTCAAGCTATCAAGTCAAATAACATAACCACTCAGAAATCCACCTTTGCTGACCACATACTCAAAACAGACCAAACTTATAAAAGTTACAAAGATAACATGACCATTCTGGATTTTATGGGAAAAGGCAAGAAAATGGATATCAAAGAAGAAATACACATTTATCAAAGCTACCTGAACGACAGAGATAACCTACTTAATGCAATCCAGTTCCCTGCAAAAAATCAAATATTCGAAAAAATATTAGATATAAAAAAGACAAAAACGAATTTCACCACTAAAATTTAATTTAATTTAATAATTTTATAATATCATATGAATTTTGTTATTAAATTATAAATTATTGGGTGAAGTACAAAAAGCACTTTGAAATGACTTTAAGTCGAAGCATGTCAGTGCAATAAAAAAATTTATGTTTCAAAAAGGGTACCTATGGGTATTATTTACATATTAAAATATATATACATAAGAAATCACTACAATGTCTAAAATTGGAATTTTTCATTGAATTTGTTGCCTAGCAAAAAAAAGATAAATAAAAAATATATAAAACCACATATAGTATACATATTATGTAATATACATATGCATGTATGTATATTATATATATGTACATATACATGTACATTACATAAATGTATATGTATACACACATATGTTTGTACATATATGTATATTTGTATATGTAAATATACAAATACATTTATTGTACAAACATATATTTATGTATAGTAACATACTTATATATGTAGTAACATATATAATTAAATCATTTATACAGGGTGGTAATAAAGTCCGAAGACAGTTAAATATTAAAAAAAATAATGTAGATAGAGCAAATGTATACTTGGAACAAAGTTACAGGGCATAAAACTCTATTTTAACACATATTCAGTGATCCAATAACTCTTCAGGGGAACGGCCCACAA
Source organism: Neoaliturus tenellus (assembly GCA_030545055.2). Classification (NCBI taxonomy): domain Eukaryota; kingdom Metazoa; phylum Arthropoda; class Insecta; order Hemiptera; family Cicadellidae; genus Neoaliturus; species Neoaliturus tenellus. The sequence goes on along the minus strand of CM061531.1, from coordinate 132,252,539 downwards.
GGAGTCGAAAGAAAATCTTAAATGGAAGCATAGGTCGAAATGCAAATCAAATTAAAGGTCTTACTTGGCAGAGTACAATGCTGTAATCTAGACTTAAAATGGATAACCCAGACAGAAATGGTAGGCATTCAAAGTTTCCATTAAAATCATATGGAAAAAACTTAAAAATGCAATAACTTTCTTAATACTCAACCTTTTGACGTCGGATTTGCGGCTAATTATTCCAAATGCAAAGACGTTTAAAATGATGTATGATGTGACAGAGGCTAAAGAAGTTTCAACATAAACATCCTCTATGGGAAGTCCCCCCAATGAAGTCTTACAGAAATATGCTTTGGCTTTTGTCACATAATATGACAAAAGCCAAAAGTTGTGTGAACAGCATATTTACTGTTGCTGTTAAGGTATCTGAGACTACCATTGTAAATGTCTACAAACCGCCGAACATCCAGTAGTCAGATACAGTTCTCCCAACTTTTGAATATCCTGTGGTATATATAGGTGACTTTAACAGTCATCACACCCAGTGGGGATATTCGTCCGATGATGACAACGGCACTCGTCTTTCAAGCTGGGCTGAAAATAACAACTTTTTCCTGGTATTTAATGCCAAATACCCACACACTTTCCATTCAGCTTGATGGCGTCTTGGGTACTCTCTAGACTTGTGCTTTTGTTCATGTGACCGATCAACAACACTTACACCAACTTGCAGGAGGGTCCTAGGTGCCTTTCCTCATTCTCAGCATAGGCCTGTACTAATATCAGTGGGAATCCAAATTCCTCTCGTAAGATCTTTTCCTCGGCCTAGGTGGAACTTTAACAAAGCTGAGTGGGAGGCCTTCTCCACCAGGCTTGACAAAGGCATCAGGTTCATCCCTCCTAAAATAATAAACTACGATTGGTTCACACAACTTGTTCTATCTTGCGCTAAAGCTTCTATTATAAGAGGTTTCAGGAAAGAGTATATACCAGGATGGAGTCAAGAGTGCGAAGACCTTTGCAGTGAGTTCACTGATACTGCTGACAGAGATGTAGCGGACCAACTGCTTTACTCTCTCGACAACACCAGGAGAGAGAAATGGGTGAAAACTGTTGAGAACATGAACTTCACCCAAAGCAGTCGCAAAGCCTGGTCTCTTCTCAGAAAGCTCTCCACTGGTAAAACAAATGATAAAAACACTTATCATTAAACTGTCTCGCAACCTCGCCCTTGTGATATTGCAAAACGCCTCTCCTGTTTGTCTAAACCCGTGCGTACGTCTGCGGACAGGAAGGTGAAGTTTAAGCTAAATGAAATAAAGCAAAGTCGACAAGAACCATTGGAAGTCTCTAGACCTTTCACTATGGATGAGCTAGATGCGGGGATTGATGCGATGCCAATTGGCAAAGCAGCAGGCTTGGATGAAATCTTCCCGGAGTTTATAAAACACTCGGGTAAAAAGGCTAGACAGTGGCTTCTTGCAGTTTTTGACAACATAATGGAAACCGGCGACTTGCCGGTAATATTCATAGAAGATAATATTCATCTTTATTTTTAAAATTTACACAACATTTTTTATTCTTAATTTCAGTTGGTAATTCTATATATGATCCAGCATTTAATGAATTATTTTTAGATAATTTTAGATTTAATTCAACACATCTTTTTAATGACCAACCGGAGCCTTTTGATGGTTGATTTAGTTGTTCTCTAACTATTAATTTCTTAATTAATTAATTAATTAATTTGATCATCAATAAAATCATCTATATTTAAAATATCTGAACTTTTTATGCAAAAATACATATTACTATTTTGAATTTCACCATTTACTAATTTTCTTTCATATTCACATTCTAAAGCCATCTGGCCTTTAATATTTTTGAATTTTTGTTTTTCTATCAATTTTTTTATTTCATTTCTTTGAGTTTCTAAATAATCATTAATATCTAAATCATCATTTGAATTTGTTAAAATATAATCTTGAAAATATCCTTTTAATGACGAAGCTTCTTGAATATTTATTATATTTTCTTTTGGAATTGGTTTATTTTTAAAATAATCATTTAATAATCCAATCAATTCTTTTCTAGTTTTATTAACAATTTTAATACTATTTTTAATTGCTAAATTTTGAATATATTTTAATGATCTATATTTTAAATTATTTGGATTTTTTTTAAATTTTGTTTAATCTTTTAATTAGTTCATCTCTAGATAAATTTTCATAATTTCTAACGGATAATTTTTTTGCAGTTTCATTTAATTTTTCTATATTAAATAATGAATAATTTGTAGGATCATATATATTTTTAATTTCAATTAATTGATCAATATTTTTGTTATTATAATCATAAATATTATTACTTTTAGCCCATAATAATAAATAATTATATTCTCTAATTTTTATCTCTTTATTTTTTAAATGAAGTTTTGAATTTAAATGTTTTGTAAACATATTAGCAGATATATATTTATTACAGTCATGACAATAAATTTTATTTTTTTCATTCGCCATTTATTAAGGGAAAATTTTTTTTATAAAAATCAGTAGTCAACTTTTCATAAGTCAATTTAAGTTTTCTAGAGTATTTTTTCAATAAAATCAATAGTCAACTTTTTATAAGTCAATTTAAGTTTTCTATAGTATTTTTTCAATAAAATCAATAGTCAACTCTTCATATAAATTCTTTTCTAGTTTTATTAACAATTTTAATACTATTTTTAATTGCTAAATTTTGAATATATTTTAATGATCTATATTTTAAATTATTTGGATTTTTTTTAATTTTGTTTAATCTTTTAATTAGTTCATCTCTAGATAAATTTTCATAATTTCTAACAGATAATTTTTTTGCAGTTTCATTTAATTTTTCTATATTAAATAATGAATAATTTGTATTATCATATATATTTTTAATTTCAATTAATTGATCAATATTTTTGTTATTATAATCATAAATATTATTACTTTTAGCCCATAATAATAAATAATTATATTCTCTAATTTTTATCTCTTTATTTTTTAAATGAAGTTTTGAATTTAAATGTTTTGTAGACATATTAGCAGATATATATTTATTACAGTCATGACAATAAATTTTATTTTTTTCATTCGCCATTTATTAAGGGAAATTTTTTTATAAAAATCAGTAGTCAACTTTTCATAAGTAAATTTAAGTTTTCTAGAGTATTTTTTCAATAAAATCAATAGTCAACTTTTTATAAGTCAATTTAAGTTTTTTATAGTATTTTTTCAATAAAATCAATAGTCAACTTTTCATAAGTCAATTTAAGTTTTCTAGAATATTTTTTCAATAAAATTAATTTTTTTTAAAACTAGTAAATTTTTTATTATTTTAGTTATTTAACTCTTTAATTTCTCAATATTTGTGTTATGAATTTTAGTTTCCAAATGTTTTGGATAGTGATAAAGATAATTAATTTCTCTTCCACATTCACACAACTGTGGTTTTAACAACATTTGTCTAATACATTGTTTACAAAATGCCTGTTTTCTATCTTTACTACAATACTTGTTATAATAATTTGATATATCTTTTGTTTCTTTACAATTTGTACATTTCTTTTCAGTTTTTTCTTCTATTTTAATATTATCAAATAATTCTTTTTCATAAATTTTATCACATTCTTTACATTTTGAATGTAACTTATTTTTATTACATTTATAATATTGAGTTTCATTTTTATACAATTTACATCTTGTACATTTCTTTTCCATTTATGTAGAAAAAAATATACAAATTATTTTTTTTCAATTCATATTCAAAAAAATTTAAAAATTACTTGAGTATAATATAATCAAAAATAATATACAAATTAATTAAAATTATTAAAATATAATCAAAATTATCACTATTTTAGTAAAATTTTATTAAAAAAATACTATTAAAATTTTAAATTGACTTATGAAAATTCAACTGTTGATTTTATTGAAAAAATACTCTAGAAAACTTAAATTGACTTATGAAAAGTCGACTACTGATTTCATTAAAAAAAATACTCTATAAAATGTGATAATTTTACTTGTTTTAAAAAAATGTTATTTAGTATGAAATTTTATAAAAATTTTGGCATATTTGTTAAAAAATTTCATTAAAATTGCATATTTTTTATGACAATTTGACAAAAGCTGAAAATTTCCCAAAAAATATCAAAAATATTGCATAATTGTATTAAAAAACTGTGAAATTTGTTTGATTTTCTTTGAGTATCCAAAGTGAGCCAGGAACCCCATATTACTATCTACTTATATATATATATATATATATATATATATATATATATATATATATATATATATATATAGTCCAGTTTGCGGCATTGTACTCTGCCAAGTAAGACCTTTAATTTGATGTGCATATCAACCTCTGCTTCCATTTAAGATTTTCTTTCGACTCCTTGGGCGCTGTCCCTTCGAAGAGTTATTGGATCACTTAATATGTGTTAAAATAGTGTTTTATGCCCTGTAACTTTGTTCCAAGTATTGTGGCTCTATCTACACTATTTTTTTTTTAATATTTAACTGTCTTCGGACTTTATTACCACCCTGTATAATTTAATTTATACAAGTGTTTGTCGGGTCAGGCTTGACATGCGACAACGTCACTAAAAACGGTGGGCGGGGCTGAACTGACTTACGAGAGGAAAGGGTTAAGTTATACTTCGAATTACAGTCTAAGTTGGACGTTCCAAAACTTTCACTTGTAACTCTTTCAAGAGCACTAGTGAAAGTCAAGCTGTATATGTCTAATTAGTAATTATGAGCCAGGATATATGCATCCCAAGTAGCTCAGTTGGTAAAGGCATCTGTACAGAAAGTGAAAGGTCGCTTGTTCAAGTCCTGGGAAGGGCATATAATTTTTGATAGATTTTATTTACATGTTTTCAATCAATTGTTTAAAAGAAATACATTCTGTTATAAATTTTGGGACAAAACTATGATTTTCAATTTATAAATATATTTTTGTCATATAAAATTTGACGTAAATCTTGTTCATAACTCGTATTAAAATTGTTTTGAAACAATTTGAAACTCGTATAAAAATTGTTTTGATGTAGTTTAAATGCTGCTTGGGAACTTTTTATTTATACACCTTGGCTTGGGAAGTCTTATTGAAATATTTTAAGAGCAAGACAGAGATAGGAAAATGTCATTACAAAATGCAAAATCAATATAAACAAACTCCGTGAAGTTGTAAGTAAACTGCAACTTAACAATAATTCAAGAACAGTGACAGACTCTGCTACTAATAATAATAATAATAATAATAAAATAATAATAACATTTATTCCTCTGACAATATTTAACATTGTATGAGAATGTACATAGTTTGGGGAATTTACGCAAGTCCTTTTTTTTTGTTTCACAATCTAAACATTTCATTGCCAAATTTTATTTCACTAAGTCTTTTCAATTATTTTTCCATAGTATTCCTTAATTCTTCTTTCTTCTATCTCTTTCTTCTTTCTTCCTTCTTCTTTCTTCTAACTTCTTCGTTGACTTTTCGATGTCTCCTTCCACGCCTGCGAAGTCTAGTTTGTTACAATTTTGTTTCCAGTTTGGGCGGCTTAAGTGGATACCGAGAACAGAAAATACAGGACGAAAGAGTGTGTAGCATTGTTGTTTAATCTTTAAAGATTATTATGAATATAATTTTTATTTGTGGATAAGATTATTATTATGTTGTTAGGTTATACCTCTAATGATGCAATAACACCTAATGATGAAACTTGCACCTTTGAGCAACCAGCCCAAAAACCCTCATTGCCCATCTTGCTTCATTGTAAATATTCAAAATTGCAGTAACACTCATGTAATGTAACAAATAGGCTTAGCCTAATTTTGACACTATCATTTTGTTTGTTTACCTCATATTGCATTACAAACAGGCCTAGCCTATGGGTTAATTTGATAATATTGTTAATTTACCCAATATAATATCACAATAGGCCTAGCCTGGGGAACATAATTTGTTTTTCATAAATGAAAATAATTGCCAAACGTAGCAGTAAAAGTAGGCCTAGCCTAGACAAATTTGGTCAGAGTTGTAAATAGATAGACTAGATTGGATTTCTGTGATATGAACATTTTATTAGTTGAAAGTATGATGAATTATTCATTGTTAATTGTAAATATTATACTGAGTTTTGTTAATACGAAAAATTATTATTTCTTTTATAATTATTTCAAGAACTAGTTATAGTATGTATGTATCTAGAAACGATTGGAGTGTTTAACTGTTGCAATGATTATCTGATTTTGTTATGTTGGCCAAACTGGAATTTAAAAGTTTTAAATAAAATTTTCATAACGTTCCGTAAAAATCTGGCATCTCTCGTTGAATCAAGCAGGTAGACAAATTGTAAGTAATTATATTTCGAAATATGTTTATTATTATTATTATTGTTCATTAGTAAAAATAAATTGTAATATTTCTGTAAAGATCTTTTTTTATCTTATAGAATGGAAGTTGTAAAAAGACGTTTGATTGTTAAAATATTAAATGAGTAAACTTTTACCAAGACTCCATCTAGTAGATTGCTTATGAGAAATGTAAATTAAAATTAATTAAAAAATAATTTTAATACTTTTATTTGGTAGTAAACAAAAACTTTGATTTACAGACCTGCTTCGAGGTTTCACTATACTGAGACTGATGCTGAGATGTCCAGGGTTGGAATACTTTAAAGTAAGATCAATCCATATTTGAGGTGTTGGTTATTATAATAATACTGACATAGTATAAAATTAATAAATGTGATGTATTCACTGAGATGTGTTAATTTAATTGAGGATCCAGAACCAAGGAAGTCCATACAGGCTAATCACGGGAAACTCCCTACATAATTGCACAATTAATAATAAAACCTTTAAGTACAAACTTGCTCAAGAATTGGCCATAATTGAGTAGAGATTTTGCGCGACTCTGCTAATTTAATTGTCAGTTATTATAGGCTAAATAGCTTACAGGGAAGTTCATTCTCTATAGGCCTAAGCATAACCTATAGCCTACTCTGCAGCAACTATAGCCTACTCTGGACAGCCTTGGTTATGAAGCACCAGGAAATGAAACATTTCTAATTTGGTACATAATCATTGGATCAAATTTATTAAAAGGCACACCAATCCGAAATGGAAAAATACAATCTCAATTACCTTAGTAAGGACGAGTTACAATATGAGTTATTAGCTAGGGGCCAAGAAATAAGTCAAGATAATGTTGAAGCATTAAGAAAACAATTTAAGGCATCATGTACCATTGAAGCTAAGGTTACTAATTTAAATGGAAAAATTAGCTTGAGTCAAGAGTTTGAAAATGTAGACACTAAGTTACAAGCTCTAGAGTTGTTAATTGAAGGTTCAAGTGAAAATCCTACTAACCTACAAGTTGCTAAAATAAAGGCTAAGTGTTGTCACTTGCATCACAGAATCGAGAATTTGAGTTCATGTAAGTTAGATCCTAATTATGTAGCTCTTTTAGAGAAAGTTAAGGTTAAAAGGGACGAACTAGTCACTAAATTTGAGGTTATAAAGGCAAAAATATCAGAAGAAGAGTTAGAAAAATTTGAATCCAATTTAAACAAATCCTTGATTGAAGATGAAGAGATCAGCAAGAAATTAGATGATCAATTGTTACTAAATCCTGATAAAACCTCTACACCAGTTAAGCCTATTCAGCCTTCTCAAGAATATCCCAAATCCCCCGGTGGAGGCCTACCAGTTGTATATAATGCAAATAACCAGGAACCAATCGATTCTAATCAGATATCTCAGCGTAGGCCTGTCACAAACATTTTTTCAGTAACCGAAAGGAATCAGGAAGGGAATAAAGCACCTAGTCTCAAAATATTTAATAAGTTATCAAATCCCCTTGAAAGTTACTTAAAGAAATTTACCACTTGCAATGGGCTAGAAATTAGACCTCTATTGGATTTCCTCCGTAATGTAGTCCGAATCAAGAATGAAACGAGTTTAACTGATAGTCAGCTATACGACATCCTCCCAAGTTACTGTACGCCTCCTCTCGTGTCAAAAATTTTGGAAAGTAAACGCAAAGGTTTCTCCGTAGAAATGTTACATTTAGAAATTGTACAAACCTTCATCCCAATCAACATACGAGAGAAATTGAAGCAGGAGCTCATTTATAGACCACAACTGCCTCGAGAACCCTTATCGCTTTATATCAACGATGTTAAAATTAACAACGATGTTTTAAAATGTGGATTAAGCGAACGTGAGTTGGTTTCCTTCATAAAAAACTGTATTAGGCCTGAGCTTCGAAATCAGCTTGTCTTCGAGAACAACCCTCAGTCATTCTACGACTTGGAACTGCTATGCATAAACGTCAACAATGTGCAATACAATGATTATTTGCGTAGCCAAATGTTTTCGAGTCAATCGACTTCTCAGCAGCCAACGAACTCCTTCGGAACTTCATCAGGCCAAGCCGGATATTATAAGCCACAGACATCTTACCGAGGGGAAAATAAAGACTCCCATAAAAGCAAACCTCGAGCTACGAATTCTTACGATAACCGCCCATCCCAGAACAAAGTTTGTTACAACTGTAATCGACCGGGTCATTTGGCTAGACACTGTTACAGGACTCCAAAAAATGCGTAAGCCAGGGAGTATTGTGTACATTAAATACAATTACTCCCGAGGAACAAAAACTTACGAACGAACATTCACCTGGATTTAAGAGTGAGTTACTTCAAATTGTGAAAGGATGGAATAAACTGAAGAAACTAAAATTCACCAAGGTCAAGGTCAATTTAAAAAACAAGTTGCCATGCATAACTGTGAAATTCCACGAAAAGATAAACAGATTAGCCTTAATAGATTCAGGAGCTAGTAAGAACTTTATAACCAAACAATTGTATAATCGATTATCCATGTTAAAATGTATTAAATCGACTAAAACTTGGCATGGAAGTATTTTAGCCGCAAATGACTCGGAAATCAATATCGTATCTGAATGTGAAGCGCAAATAAAAATTAACAATTATTCATGGAGAGAAAAATTCCTGGTTATGGACAAAAATCAGTATTATGTAATTTTAGGTGTACCATTTATCAGAAACAGAGGGCTAGTGATTGACTTAAATGAAGAAACATGTTATTTTAAATTCAAGCCAAATGCTAAGATAAATATTCAATTACCTGATAAGGATTTATCTGTAAATGAAATCAAAATAGGTTGCTCTGATATGAAAGCGGAAGTCGAAGAGTTAATAAAAGCCTACCCTAACGTATTCACAACGCGTATAGGAAAGGCATTAGATCTTAAAGTTCATCTCCAAGTAACCGATGACAAGCCGATTTGTATTAAGCCTTATTACCTTAGCCCACCTGCCGTCAAGAAAATGAAAGCCATCATAGACGATTGGTTATCCCAAGGAATAATAGAAATTTCAACCTCGCCATACAGTGCTCCAGCTTTTTTAACAAATAAGGACAGACTGGTAGTGAACTATACTGAACTTAACAAGAAATTAGTGAAAATGAATTACCCCATTGGTGACCTCAATAACCTATATCAACATCTTCAAGGAGCCAGGATATATACAGTCATAGACCTCAACAAGGCATTTTTACAATGTCCACTTTCCGAAGAGTCTAAACAATTAACTTCATTCAGCACATCATTCGGAAAGTATTGCATGAATAGAGTCTGTTTTGGATTGCAGGTTGGAAGTGGCGTATTGTCTAGCTACCTAGATAGGATATTCCATGATATTAAATTTGATTATTTAATTTTCTTCTGTGATGATCTTGTGGTTTTCAGCAAAGATAAGACTAGCCATTTGAAACATGTGAAAGAAGTTGTAAGAAGATTGGACCAACACAACCTAACTGTAAACCCGGAGAAGGTAAAATTTTTCTGCCGAGAAATAAGCTTTTTGGGTCATCTGATTAAGGATAATACCATCACAATAGATCCGGAACGCACAAAGAGTATCAGAGATTTCCCTGTGCCAAGGAACATAAAACAAACTCGCCAATTCGTCGGCATGTGCCAATACTGGAGTAAGTACATTCAGAACTACGCCGAAATATGTCTTCCGTTACACAGACTGAAGCGTAAAGGTGTGAAATTTCGTTGGACAGTTGAATGTCAGAAATCTTTCGAGAAGCTAAAGGAATGTATCTCCAATCCTCCGGTACTTCAGCTAGCCAACTTCAATAAGCCCTTCGTACTTCAGACCGACGCATCCAACTATGGAGCAGGAGGTGTTCTGTTACAGCGAAATGAAGAAAACGACCTACTACCAGTTGCCTTTTACTCAAAAAAATTCACAGACGCTGAACTGAAGTATTCGACTTATGAAAAGGAAGCTTTAAGTGCAATTTTATGCATGGAATTTTGGCATCAATATCTTGAAGTTAGACCCTTCACGCTCATCACCGACAACCAAGCGTTGAGCTACGTGCTTAATACCAAGCGGAAATTAGGGCGGCTTGCACGATGGGTTGAGCGACTCATGAACTTGGACTACACCGTTGAACATCGGAAATCATCAGAAAATCTTTTGGCCGACTGTCTCTCCAGACTATACGGAGAAGATACAGATGAAAACGAACCTGGATGTAATGAACCTAAGGGACATAATAATTTAGAGGATGGAAGAGACGCAGAAATAAATTTTAGTCGGAAAACAGAAAATGTAAATAGGCCTAATGTGTCCAACCAAGGTGCTGTAAATAATTACTATAATTTGACTGAAAATATCAGCAATAAGGTTACGAGAAAGGATAAAGTAGAGGAAATAAATTTTTGTAAATTGCTGGACGAAATACCAATTGCATTCACTCAACTATAAAAACAACAAGGTCAGGACGAAAAATGCCGGGAGATTATTGATAGTGTCAAAAATAAGCAAAATAATCACTGCTATTATATGAAGAATAATGTACTTATGCATAAAGGAGCCCGAGGAAAATGCAGAATTTACCTGCCGGAAATATTGTTTAATGTGGTATTCACCTTCTATCACAATACGATATTTGGAGGCCACTTCGGTATTGCCCGTACCTTAAGCCGTATCAATGAATATTTTTACAATCCTAATTTGGAAAAGTTTGTTAAGGAGAAAGTGAAAACTTGCCATTTATGTTTAATGTCAAAACAAACCCAGCGAAAATATGAAGGGAGACTGATATCCATACCCATTGAAGAATGTATGCATTCTGTATTTCTGGACATATATGGACCGTTAACCCGTACGAAATCTGGACATAAATTTATTTTAATCTTAGTGGATGGTTTTAGTAGATTTACTTGGTTATTTCCTCTAAAGGAATGCACTTCTAAGTTAATAATCGAGAAAATGAAGACAGTATTTGCCAACTTTTCAATACCGAAGATCCTTATAACAGACAATGCCAGCTATCTAACATCGAAATTATTTAAGGCCTTTTTATTTCGAAACTATATAATTCAGAGGGCCATACCAAGCTACAGAGCAAATGGAAACCGTTGTGAGCGATTTTTACGAGACTTGGGTGCATTGTTACGATGTTACTACCATGATAAACAAAATAATTGGGACTCTGAATTAGATATGATCCAAATAAGCCTTAATACAGCTGTGAATTCATCTACGAAGAATTCTGCCTTCAAATTAATGTTTTCCCACGAGCCTAACTGCGGACTGTCAAACCTATGGGATCTACAAAGCCTAATATCGGAGCAGTTGACACCGGAGCAGCGCCAAGAGAATCTGAAGCGAGCAGTGAACAACGTGCGTCGCAGCGTACAACAAAATCGAGCGAGGGACAAGTACTTCTACCCTAGGACGCGCCATCCCTACAAGATAAATTCTCTGGTTTACATCAAGACGCACTACCTCAGCAACAAAGCCAAGAACTTTTCCAAGAAACTAGCACCGAAATATATAGGGCCGTATCGCATCCTTTATTTTTTTACACCTGTAACTGTTTTAGTGCAAAATGTTTCAAACGTTACTGATGTAAGGAAAATCCATATTGTTGATTTAAAATTCTATAAATCTCAGTAATGACTAAGAAGAAAAATAATTCAGCATGCTCAGTACATATTTATGCTGAATTATCAAGAATTAATTAATTAACTATTAGAATCCATTTAGTATTTTTATTATTATTTTGCATTACTAATAAATTATAAAACAAAGAGTTATAGAATTATTTTAAATATTGTTTCAGATTTAATTAAAAGAGTTAAACATTTTATTTAGGAAGAATGTATTATTTTATTGTGAAAGTATGCAGGGAATTAAATCAGCAAACGGTACAACAAAATTAGAAACGAAAATTGAAGTCGAATAAAAGTTGAGTTGTTAAATAAGTTAGAAATGCGTGTGTTTATGTAAGGAATCGGAATGAAAGTTGTTTGCAAGTTATGAATGGGAATGAATGCGATTTTGAATGTTGTATGTTTGAATCGGCGCCGAAAATGTTGTTGAATGAGATGAACGCGAATGTATGTTGTTAGGATAAGAAAAAAAAATCTTCATTAACACTTTCACTGCACTATTACACTTATTACACCACACAATCACACAAAAAACACGCCACCACTAAATACACGAACACACGCATGCAAATCTCGAAAGCGACTGAGCTAGTGAGCTAGACTGATGGGGAATTCCGTACCCAAACTGGACAAAGGCCGGAAACCCTTTCTATCTAGAGGAGATAAAGAAAATTCCTCGAATGCCAATTGACGTCCCGTTTGCTCCTTTAAAATCCTTGCGCAGTAAACTGAATAACTTGTAAATATATGTTGAGAATGATATTTTATTTATAGTTTAAGGATAATTAATTAATTAATTAAGGTGAGAAATGTAATGTACTTTGAAGTTTATTGCCAACCGAGATACAAAATAATTTTCCGTAAGAAAGGCGGGAGATATTTCTATACTGAGTTTTGTTAATACGAAAAATTATTATTTCTTTTATAATTATTTCAAGAACTAGTTATAGTATGTATGTATCTAGAAACGATTGGAGTGTTTAACTGTTGCAATGATTATCTGATTTTGTTATGTTGGCCAAACTGGAATTTAAAAGTTTTAAATAAAATTTTCATAACGTTCCGTAAAAATCTGGCATCTCTCGTTGAATCAAGCAGGTAGACAAATTGTAAGTAATTATATTTCGAAATATGTTTATTATTATTATTGTTCATTAGTAAAAATAAATTGTAATATTTCTGTAAAGATCTTTTTTTATCTTATAGAATGGAAGTTGTAAAAAGACGTTTGATTGTTAAAATATTAAATGAGTAAACTTTTACCAAGACTCCATCTAGTAGATTGCTTATGAGAAATGTAAATTAAAATTAATTAAAAAATAATTTTAATACTTTTATTTGGTAGTAAACAAAAACTTTGATTTACAGACCTGCTTCGAGGTTTCACTATACTGAGACTGATGCTGAGATGTCCAGGGTTGGAATACTTTAAAGTAAGATCAATCCATATTTGAGGTGTTGGTTATTATAATAATACTGACATAGTATAAAATTAATAAATGTGATGTATTCACTGAGATGTGTTAATTTAATTGAGGATCCAGAACCAAGGAAGTCCATACAGGCTAATCACGGGAAACTCCCTACATAATTGCACAATTAATAATAAAACCTTTAAGTTCAAACCTGCTCAAGAATTGGCCATAATTGAGTAGAGATTTAGCATAAGCAGTGATATTTAATTGTAAATGGTTTGTATATATTGTATTGTACTTACAGCAGACAATAGGTTATGTCAACATAAGAATTGTAATAATGAGTTTGTAGATTTGTAGGAATAGTTTAATCATTTCATTGAAAGTTTAAATAATATTAACAATAATGAGTTAAAATAATACAAACAAAATAGATAAGAACACACATGATTGTATTTTGACAAACGTTTATTATTGATGTTGACATTAGTGCGTCGGCAGAATCGCCGTCAGCTGTTGTAGCGCCGTCAGCTGTTTAGCGGCAACAATGACCGGGCCGGTGTCGCTACCCCAGTCACGTGACTCCCCGGCCGGCTCCGCGGGTATATATTTGGTGGCCCAGCGGCAGCTCAGCACTTGCTCCGCGCGCTCGCTGCGTGCACGTCTTTGGACTGTGCTGTGGCTGGCTCGTTGGGTTGTTAGGGGTCGCTGCGTGCACGTCTTCGGACTGTGATGTGGCTGGATAGCTTAGGGATGTTAGGCTAATAGATGCACTGTATGTTATTAGTAATTGATTATTGGTTAGTCGATTAATAAGTAACTTATGGAGGAATATTTATTGTAAAATGTGTATTGTTTATTACAGAAACATTAAATAAAAGGTCAGTACAATTTATTCTGTCTTATTCTTTCAGTTTAAATTAATACAGTAAAATAAAAAAGGTTTCATTGTCCAGATCATTTCCTAGGCTTTCCTCAATTTTCAATTAAACATTAACACTTTACATTAACACTTACACTTTACACGGCTGCGTGTCACGTCTTCGGACTGTCCTGTGGACCGAACTCTAACATTTACATTTTACACGGCTGCGTGTCACGTCTTCGGACTGTGCTGTGGACCGAACACTAACATCGACACTTTACACGGCTGCGTGTCACGTCCTCGGACTGTGCTGTGGACCGAACACTAACATCTACACTTTACACGGCTGCGTGTCACGTCTTCGGACTGTAATGTGGACCGAACTCTAACACCTACACATTACACGGCTGCGTGTCACGTCTTCGGACTGTGCTGTGGACCGAATACTAACACCTACACTCTACACGACTGCGTGTCACGTCTTCGGACTGTGCTGTGGACCGAACTCTAACACCTACACATTACACGGCTGCGTGTCACGTCTTCGGACTGTGCTGTGGACCGAATACTAACACCTACACTCTACACGACTGCGTGTCACGTCTTCGGACTGTGCTGTGGACCGAATACTAACACCTACACTCTACACGACTGCGTGTCACGTCTTTGGACTGTGCTGTGGCTGGCTCGTTGGGTTGTTAGGGGTCGCTGCGTGCACGTCTTCGGACTGTGATGTGGCTGGATAGCTTAGGGATGTTAGGCTAATAGATGCACTGTATGTTATTAGTAATTGATTATTGGTTAGTCGATTAATAAGTAACTTATGGAGGAATATTTATTGTAAAATGTGTATTGTTTATTACAGAAACATTAAATAAAAGGTCAGTACAATTTATTCTGTCTTATTCTTTCAGTTTAAATTAATACAGTAAAATAAAAAAGGTTTCATTGTCCAGATCATTTCCTAGGCTTTCCTCAATTTTCAATTAAACATTAACACTTTACATTAACACTTACACTTTACACGGCTGCGTGTCACGTCTTCGGACTGTCCTGTGGACCGAACTCTAACATTTACATTTTACACGGCTGCGTGTCACGTCTTCGGACTGTGCTGTGGACCGAACACTAACATCGACACTTTACACGGCTGCGTGTCACGTCCTCGGACTGTGCTGTGGACCGAACACTAACATCTACACTTTACACGGCTGCGTGTCACGTCTTCGGACTGTAATGTGGACCGAACTCTAACACCTACACATTACACGGCTGCGTGTCACGTCTTCGGACTGTGCTGTGGACCGAATACTAACACCTACACTCTACACGACTGCGTGTCACGTCTTCGGACTGTGCTGTGGACCGAACTCTAACACCTACACATTACACGGCTGCGTGTCACGTCTTCGGACTGTGCTGTGGACCGAATACTAACACCTACACTCTACACGACTGCGTGTCACGTCTTCGGACTGTGCTGTGGTCCAACACTTACAAAAACACGAATCACACAAATTTTCCCTTTAATTGGATCAGCCTTGGCAAAGAACCGCCCTTGAGATTTCATTGCTCAGAGTTTTAAGAGCTAGTTTGAGGCATCACAAGTGAATAAACATAAAATTAATACAAACAATTACATAGGTAACATTACACTCATAATGGTTCACAGGCCCGTGGATTCGTTTGGTGTCATAAAAACAGGGTTTCAGTTCTATGAAAAGGTCGGTAAGTTTTTTTTTTTTTTTGTTTTTTTTGTCTCTTTGACAAAGAGACAATATGATTGTGTACACAATCTTTAACATTTCTCCAAGTTTTTTTCTATATGTTCATGTGTTTGAAGAAACTTAATACACTGGTCTTTATTAGGCACAATTGCCCGCTTTATGTTTTGTCTGAATGCTTGTAGAATTTCGGTTTTGACTTTAGCATCCAAACGTGGACGCTTTTTCAGAATTTCGGTTGTTATTAGAGCATCTGAATGTGGTCGCTTCAATCCTTGTTCTTTGGTTGCTGAAAAAAACTTAAAATATTAATTACTTTTTTAAATAGTAATACTGGTTTTGTTCCAAACAAATATAGTACTGTACATTGTAAAATGTTATTAATTATCAGTGAATTTTTATGTCAGACCATTATTTTATTCATTCATCACAATTCACAAAGGGTAAGGGCATGTCTAGTAGATATGTTTTCTTAGTGCATACAGAATTAAGAAATTGACGATAATATACATTGAGCGAATTTTTCAAAGTTAGGGGGGATATTCAAAATTGAAAGAGGGATAATAATGATGTTTTGGGCTACCTTGAGGGATATTTTATCCAACCGAGTGGAAAAACTGTTAGCCATAAATGACAATTAATTGGTGGGTTCAATAGTGACCATAACTGACATCCGGTGAGCAAAATATTGGCCATAAACGACGATTGGTGGGCATAAATAAAAATTGACGGGCATGATATTGGCCACAAAAAAAAAAAAAAAAAATAGACGGGCATGATATTGGCCACAAGTAAAAATTGGCGGGCATGATATTGGCCTCAAATAAAATTTTTTGGCCGTGATATTGGCCAGCAATGAAAATTGGTGGGCTTAATAGTCGCCATAACTGATGACCGGTAAGCTTATTGACCATCAATGAAAAGTGGTGGGCTTAATAGTGGCCATAACTGATGACCGGTGGGCTTATTGACCATCAATGAAAGTTGGTGGGCTTAATAGTGGCCATAACTAAAGACCATTGGGCATAATATTGGCAAAAAGAAAGACAACTGGTGGGAATAGTATTGGCCACAAATAAAAATTGTATGGGCATAATAGTAGTCATATCTGATGACCGACACTATAGAAATAGCCTATGCTTACCTCCACCCTAATATGAAAATGGATAATCAGAATTGTGGTTGTAAAATTAATGGTTAATGAAACAATTATAACAAAATAATCAAATCCCTCACCAAAATACTCATTAGCTTACATTTGTTAGACCTGGTCTTGGGTTCCCTTGATCCAACTTCTATTGCTCCATCTTCCATATCTCATAATGCTTCATCTTCAGATTCTGAAGGCAGTGGCAAATCTAAAAAAATATAATCATGCTTTAAATGTTGGCACAAGAACATGGGCGGATTTAGGTCAAAATGTATGGGTGTGCCAGCTATCCTAAAGTATGAGTCGTTGTATGCTCATTCAATACCAAAATCTCATTTAAATGGCATTTTTAAGGCCTACCCCTGTATCCCAAGCACGCCCTAGATCTTTAGGTACCTGAACATGTCTGTTATACGTGTACATCATATGTAGTACATCATATGTAGTTACGTAAGTTCGCTCGACCCCCTCCTCAGTCTGGCGCTACGGGCGGTTCACGGCAGGCATACCTGTAGGTGGCCGAAGGCCCGGCAAGTAAGCAGTACGGAGCTTCCCCACCCATCCCAAGCCCCATCACGTGTTGCGCATGTGCCACACTGTGACGTCAATGTAATGACGCACTACCACGTCACCACCAGTACTACCAACATTCAGTCATGATTCTACCGGGACACCACTACATAGGCCCCGGCAATCCAGTACCAAATGGCATCCCGGTTGACGAGGACGATCGCATCGCCCTTCTCCACGACCTCAGATACGAACACGCCACAACATCAAACAATATACGTAGTGCTGATAGACAGGCAATCGAGTTATTCTATAGTGATTTTGCAGGCCATAATAATTGGCATAGTCTTATCGGTGCCGTGGTGATCGGTGTTAAATACATTGGTGAATCTTTATTTTTTGTTCAGTACCCGAGGGAATTCACAGGAGGTGGGGGAACAGCAGGAGACCTGCTTAACGAATTTCGTAATATAGACAGGAAGGGAAATAAGAGACCACGGGACGACAGCGGATACGCTACACAAGACCTAAGTGAACCTACGCAGGACGGTGTTCAAAAGGAAGGGGTCAACGGTGAAGGTGACGCGGAGGACGACAACATGGCGGACACCGTTAGTGAAGGACTGCCACCGAAAAAAAAACGAAGACGGAGACACCGAGGATAAGAAAAAGAAATCCGGAGGCGGTGGCGCTACCGAACCCTCAGCAACCACCATACACAGCCCAATTTCTGGATTCAAGACTGGTAAAATATTGTATTCTCATTCACGATTTATGTTTTCATATGGATATCAATATAAAACTTTAGAAGCTAAATTTAAGACGGAACATAACACCGCACTGTCCGCACAGTATCTGCTTTGCACACCGTTTGCAAGGGTGCCCTGCCATGCATTGCCCTTTTATCTGAGTAAGACCGAATTTGATAATTTACCGATTGGAAGTCAAGGTGCAAGATTTACAGTTACTGTTCAACCATTAGGCTTTAGGACACCGTTTATCACTAACTCAGCTGGAATAAACAGTGTAAACTCTAACCTACTAGTTCATGGAATACATGCTCATGGATTGAACAATAAGTATAATGGAACAAATGTAGAGTACACCAGTACAACCGCTGCCCCCATGTGCATAACGGACGCTAAACACCGTGATGATGATGGTGTATGCCTTACAGATTATTGGGGTAGTGTTCAAAAGGCTGGCGATAGTACTATATTATTCGATAATATACCAGCCTGTTTTGGAAATAAAAAGCCATTCAGGACTTATTATGCACAGAACATTGACAAGGGAGAAGGGCTCCCCACAGTACCCGATATAATGAACGACTTACATGTATATACAACGGTCAATGGGGACGCTAATCCCACAATAAGTTGGGAATATAGGCCTCAAGTTTGTATACTCAAATCTTCAGAGCCGTACCCTCATTATAGAAACTATACAAATAATAAGGGGACCAATTTTGTATACGGGACCAAGGTCCCATATGCTTCTGCTGCTCAGATTAAGGTTTCCGATGACCACATAACTCAGGTTATGTCTACTACTGTTAATCACTTCACAAAATCATCTGTAACCTTACACCAGTGGGATTGAACAGTGCGGTGTAATTATGCACGGTATGAATGAATACGCCGGCGGTCTCCAACCACCTTCATTGCATGTTGGCGTGTTGCCAGTAAACGCATATAGCGTTGATATTCAAGAGAGTGCTGTACAAGAGGTTATTGCTATATACAAGGTCGCCACTATGTGTGAGATACAATATAGTTATGACTCGCCTACGGCTCGATGGGGGCTCCGCCCCCATGCCCCCTCAGTGGTTGCCCAGAAATTCGTTAATTGTTGTTTAAGTCGCATATAATGAACAGAATACATATAAATATAAGAGTTTGTAAATGAGCAAAATAGCAAAATAAATGAGTTTGTCATTTATTTATAACATAAATTAACTCCCACGACTGCAGAAATAACCTAAATTTGAACTTATGCAACTAACTCAATCTAAGAAATGAAAATATATTCGCCTACGGCTCGTTTTCAGAGACTCTTTCCCCAAACCCCCTTCCTAATTCCCCCGAATTCTATAAAGGTTAATGGAGTTGTGAATAAATTTATTATGTAGGTATTGTATAAGTATTTACTTAAAATTATAAAATACGTATAAATAAATATATGAAAAAATTAAATGGATAAACTGCATAAAAATGTGCAGTAGATCATCGAAAACAATGAAAAATTCCATTAAAACAAAATTATTGGAAATCTTAACAAAGTGGATAAAACTTGCCAAAACCCCTTTTATTTACAAAAATACTATTCAGTTACTATCCTTCAATTAGTTGTGTTGAAATTCCAGGGAATAACATAACGATCCAGTAATATTGAACATACAATGATAAATACATAATGTAATATTGGCATTCATTACAATTCCTTCATTTCAGTTTTTAATGGTGTAAAACTTTTAAATTTACCTAATTTCCTAAAAAATTACTGTCAAGGCAAATAAAAAAACTTCAAGCTTCTAAATACAATAATACAGTAGTTACTAACAAAAGTATGTTAAATAATGGTTAAAATATTAAAATTACCATACACATCAAAGGACGTATGTTTTAGCCGTAGGACCAGGTCAGTAAATAACAATCAAAGTAAAACAATCAGTTGCTTGATATAGCAATTCGTTCCGACTCACAGTCAAAAGAAGAATACGTGATATTGAAAATCATCATGATAATTTTTAAGTTTGATAATTTAATTGATATTGGTACTGTGCAAGATATGTCTATGTGCAAAGTGAAGGTTCTGAGTAAAATATTATAGTAGTTGTAAAATTACATCTAAATGGGGTAAAATTCCCCGCAAAAATAAATAAACATTTAATTATGTTTAATTGTGTGGACTGGGGGGCAAAAATTGATAGAACCAAACTTGTAGTAACTTGAAATATGTTCGCGAGGATTGCCTCAGATGTTATAATTTGGCCGCTAGAGTAGAAAAAAATAATGTCATATTTATTTTGGGTAAAAATGTTTGGTCGCTAAATTTTGAAATCAGATAGTTTTCTGAGGCAGGAAATAAAAAAGCTTTTTTACTTTAAATGAAAATACTGTACTGCCACCTTTTTAAATTAAACATTAACTTAGTACGCACTAAAAGATGAATCAATTGTGTAATCTGCTATTTTAGTTAAAATTTTTGTTGAATTGTAAAATTTAAATTAGCATGCTATTAATGATGTACTTCCTAATGAGTTCGTTAGAAATAAAGTGCCATCCCAATTAAAGAACCAATTTTTGGGAGGACTATCGTGCAAATATGATACTGTCTTACCGGGTTTCCCATACCAACCTTGCACCTCTTTTAAAATTGTACAAAAAAAAAATAGTGCCGTTGTAGGTAAACATATTTTGCTCTGTTGATTGACACTGATTTCAATACAGAGGGGACCAGACGTAATTTTGAAGCAACTTTAAAATTTAATATTTAAAAACCCTAATCATACTGATTTAGAATAATACATAGCATGACATTATTTTTTTTAACTGGGGAAAATTTAACATATATTATGTCTGAACATTTTACATATAACAGAACTTACCAATCATGTAAATGTCTAAGAACCTCATTTAAAATAATATACCATCATAAAAAATCAATTATCACGTGATTAGTTTTACTAAACATTTAAATACATGTTTATTAATCTCCGTCATGTTGTAAATTTAATAAAAAAACATTTTGGACCAAACTGACAATTTTTGTTGAAAACGTATTTAAAAGAGTGTAAGACATTTTTGTGCCGAGACATTTTTGCTTAACCTAAAATGCTCAGAGAAGAATGAGGAAAATCTAAATTTCAACCTCAAATATTCAATAAACTGCTAAAATTGCGCGTACAAGATCAAATTGTAAAGTTTATCTTAAAAACCGTGTAAAACTAAAAAAATTATTTAAAGTGAGAGTTTGTATTTGACATCAGTGACTTCCGGTGTGGAGAGGTAATTTCAGATACACCCTGTACATTGAAATTACTCTCGGTGAATAGACCACTTTACCTGTAAAGGCACAATTGGTTAATTTTATAAAATTTCTTAAAAAGGGTGTTTCGGTAATCCGCGACCCCCAGTATGTTGGCAATTTTCTCAGTAATACAGGTCGGTAAGTTTAGTTCTCGCTTGGGAATCACTCTGTAGTAAGTGATATATAGGAGATCTACTTTACCGACATTTGACGAATTTCTGATACCCCGATGAGTGAGTGAGTGAGTGAGTCTTTAGACTTCACTCATCCATACGGCACCTATGTACACCCGGTCATGAAGGTTATGAGGACGTCGGATCCCATAGATATAGCCAAGAAAGATAACCACTACAGCGAATTCGCCTATGGTTATAGGTCTTTCAATCCGCCAGCATTAGGAACTTACGTGTACATAAGCCAGCTATTTTTTTATGTTATCTTGAACTGGGATCTTTAACAAACACATAAATTGAAAGAAAAATATTTACTGAGCATTGTGTACAAATTCCACGTATATAAGTTTTACGATATTTGAGTTCTGCTTCCTTAAACTCATCCATGTCACCGAGGATAGCGGCGAACTCATCTCCGCATGCGGCTCTGACACCGGGCCTGATACTGCTACGTAAGCAGCCAAGTAACACCGGTCTTAGCGCGCTATTATATATTAAATAATATCAAATAAATTCTAAATATTAAAATATAAATTACAAATTGCCTTGTTGCTATCTTTGTCACAAATGTTGAAATGTTTCCAAATTGGAGCCTTCTTTACAACGGAAGAAGGGCTAGAATGTGTACTTACAGTACTCACAGTAGGTCTAGTATCAGTTGCCGTGCTAGGCTCAGTTGCTTCTTCATTCATTAGGCCTCGTTCACTTTCGTTAGAGGCAAAGTCCTCGAGCATACCATCATCAACTTCTTCGTCACTAATTTTGTGCTATAAAATAAACTACTAGAACTCCGTTCAACTTTAAAAACGATTAAACCTAAAAACAATAACAACGCACGGCACGTCTACCCAACATAATCTTACGCTACGGTTATGTTCACACAAACACAACAAAAACAGAACAGATGATTTGTGTTTGTCACAATTAGTTCCACCTGTTGACGCACTGTGACTTTTTCAAGTGGTCACAGTTCGTCGGCAGGAATCACCCAAAGATGCTAGCGATCCTAGTGGTTGGCTGCTGCACTTACCTATCTGACAGGCGCAAATCCTAACGAAATGAAGTGAATGAACAGTACCGCTTCCAGCCACCAGGGTTGCTGTCGTTTATTGATCAGTAACTTATGTTTCAAAGGACGAACGGTCTGATTGACTCGACTATCTACCAATAGTTATTGGACTGTATCTCGGTAGTTTACCGTAGCGTTATATCGTCCGTCATGGCGGCTGGGGGCGCGCGCCGCCGGGAGTGACGACGGCGACTACTCGACTCGATTTTCGAGTATTTGCAACTACTCGACTCGAGTTCGAGTAGGACTAATTATTAAAAGGTATCTTAAGCCTTACATCCTACCTTGTTTGTTGCTTTGTCAGGTATCCCTTAGTTATTCCGAACTTTTCAAACATCTTAAAACCAAATTTTAATATTAGTTCATCTTTCTTAACTACCTCTCAGATCTCATCAGATCTAAAGGTACCAAGAATGTTTTCATAAAATGCCTGTGGCATTTCTTTTAGTAATATTCTGGCTATAAGTGCCTTGCTCTCTGTTAAAACCTTTCTTCCCCTTACTCCTTTTCCAGTATTATTTGTTTTCCTTACACTGCAAGTTAAACGATGCGATCAAAGATATAAAAAAAAAAAAAAAAAAAAAAAAAAAAAAAAAAAAAAAAAAAAAAAAAAAAAAAAAAAAAAAATTATAAGCAATTTGGAAATAGAGTGTATTCCTAGCAGTTAAATTCTTCTTTAGGACAAAACGCCTTGCTAGGTTTAGGTGTCCATGCTCCTTCGCTAATACCTCACAGTTATAATAACAATCATCAATCCCCTGTACGGGTCACATTTATGAATACATCTCTTCTCAGAGATCTAGTTTCTTTTTCATTGGTTCTGTCGATAGAAAATATTTTTAGCTACAGCTATTAGCGAATTTCCCTATAGGGAATACGCTATTACGGTAGTAGCCATGGTAAGACCTAAGCCCGGGACCACTTTACTTTTTCATTTTGAGGTCCCCAGAAGCCTAAAACACCATTCGTTCATTTTCGTATATATGTATATATATATATATATTGGTATGAAGTTGTAAGACCAGGTCTATATTCATGAGTACGCGAACCAGCATTGTCGGGTTATGGGAACGGGGTTTTAACGGGTTTCAAAGGGGTCAAAAATGGGTTTTTGGGGTTTTTTGACCTAAATTTTCAAACTCATCAATTTTAACTAAAACCATTTAAAAGAGCTTAAAAAACACACAATTTAGTATTTTGAATCTTTAAAATAGCTTAACTGGTTATAGAGAAAATTCAAATAAAGTTTCCCATGTTATTCTTTGGAAAGATTAGTAAGAGCAGATTATTTATTCGATGCTAACGCAGAGTAGTTACGCTCTATAAGGTTTTACTGTGTAAAACCTATACAAAACAGCCGTTTTCACGGCTACCAATTTTTCACTCGTTTGTAGCAACCAGCTTGTAGCAAATATAAAATTAAATAAAAATACAATATAAGTTAGCTCAGCAAAGTCTTAAAACGATTGAGTGTAATGGTGGCCTTTAGAAAGGCCGTTTTGTAGTAGACTAAAAGTCTAACTATCGCTTAAGTATGCTACACCATCATCATCCTCATCGATGGAACCGTCAAATAGTCTCCGTCTGGCATCAGGAGCATCAGGTAGAACAGGGGTCGTGTATCCCTCGCCATCTTCGATCGGAAGGAAAAATTCAAAGGTGTCGGCTTCGGACTCTGTGACATGGTAAGCAACGGTCAAATCAATGAATTCATCAATGTCCGATGCGAAAGATGATGTTTCAGCTTCATCGAAGTTGCTGAAAACTTCCATGTCAACATGAGGATCTTCGTCTGGCATAACAATTTCTTCCACATAGACCTCTACAAACTCTTCCTCTAGCACATCTTCCACCGTGTCTTGTAGTCGCTTCCAGGTGGGAGGCATGTCAAGTGGTGCCATGGTGAGTAGGATAAAATTGACCGTGGACCACAACATGCGCTTAAGTGCGACCCAACGTACTGTACAGAATATACTGGTAGCTTCTTAAATCGCATACCATTTTATTTTGCTGACCTACTCAAATAACTAATATTTGGTTTGAGCAAATATTTCCAATAAAACAATTCATTGGGAAACAGAACACAGAAACTGTTATGAATGTTAGTTTATTTTGTGTTCGTTGAATCTTTTAATTTAATATCATAATGTATTTTGTTATTCAAAGACTAAAAGAGGTGGCATTGAAAGTGTGAAAACGAGTGAATGTTGGTTTGAGGAAATATTTCTCAATAAAACAATTCATTGGAAAACAGAACACAGAAACTGTTAAAAAAGAAGTCTTAAAAAAAGAATTTAAAAAACTTCTTTTTTAAAACTTCCGGCCTTAAAAAAGAAGTTATGAATGTTAGTTTGTTTTGAGCTCGTTAAATCTTTTAATTTAATATCATAATATACTTTGTTGGTCAAAGACTAAAAGAGGCTGCACTGATAGTGTCAAGACGAGTGAATGAAATGGTGGCCTTGAAAAAGGCCGTTTGTGTCCGCCCTCAGATGATGTGTGAGGTGGTGCCGTCGGTCCGCAGACTGTGCCCTTACGGGCATTTTATGATGACGATCACCCGGCCGCTGATCTTAAGTAGGCGCCGAAGGTCTTTCAGCACCGCGGACTTAAGAGGCATGTCATCCTCAAGAGGAGTTGGCGGGACCCACACCCCAGGTTCCAGCAGCTGGACTGTCTTTCCGCGGGGTTCGGCCGCGATGTTGTCCAGGTCCTTGGCGACCAGAGCCATGTCCGATCGGTCCCGGACTTCTCTTCGCAGGTTGGCCCGCTGGTTCCATGGCCATCGAGCGATGTAGTGGCTCCTTGTCGTCTGGTGGTGGACGATCTCGTAGGCCATTTTCTGCTCATGCATTTTCATTTGAATGGTACGCTTAAGTGCAACCCAACGTACCGTACAGAATACACTGGTAGCTTCTTAAATCGCATAAGCTATGCTGATTCATTATTTTATTTTGCTTACCTACTCAAATAACTAATATTTGGTTTGGGCAAATATTTCTTAATAAAAGAATTCATTGGGAAACAGAACACAGAAACTTATTTTATGACTTCCTTAAAAAAGAATTTATAAATGTTAGTTTGTTTGGGAGCTCGTTAAATCTTTTAATTTAATATCATAATGTATTTTGTTGGTCAGTCTAAAAGAGGCTGCACTGATAGTGTCAAAACGAGTGAATGAAATGGTGGCCTTGAGAAAGGCCGTTTAGGACCAGCTCCTCCAGCTTATTCGGACTCCCACATCGGCGTTGCTTTTCGTCCCTCTGTCTTCGGAACATTCTTTTTGAATATTAAATATGACCCAGTCTTGGGTATTGGCATCATAAATTTATTCAGTCTTACCTTTATAATTTTATGTTCATCTAGAAAGATGACCGATCTAGGCTCTTTGGCCTGTTGCAGAAGTTTATACTTCTTCGACACCTTAAGTCTTTCAACTTTTGTACCCTCAGCGAACGGTTCCAAGTCGAAACTTGCTTTGGGTCTTGCCGCTCGGTTGTGTGTGGAGCACAAATCCTCACCCAGCCTGCATTACTTTCCGCACGCCTCGCCCTTCTTCGCTCCTCTCTTCAACTCGTAGGTATACCGTGGAGCGTTCTTCACCCTGGGCTTCAACCGTACTTTCAGTGTACCGGAGGTCGAACTTCCCGTCGAAAGCTAGGGGTCAGTCCTTCTGATGTAGTCCCTGGTCTCTTCATCTGACGACTCCGAGAGGTCGGGACCAAAGTTCAGTGGACGTGCAAAATACTTCGGGGCGCTCGATGTGGGAGACTCGTCTGCCGGATCGAAGATGGACTTCTTTGGCAGGATTGCTTGCACAGCTGCAGTAGTCTCTGAAGGGTCCATGTCTTCTTGCTTCAGTGGAATCAAGAGCGAATGGAAAATACAATAAGGTACAACACCAACGTACCGTATAGGAAACGAGGATAGTTAAGTTAATTAAAAACTTGTAATTTTCTTTACTCAAACCTTAAGCGCAATTTAAAAAACTATGTTGACCGAAAATTAATGAAATTTACTGTCAAAATACACTACTTTGAGCCGGTATCTACTTGGAATTGTGATTATTAACACACGAGGTTCTGCATTAAAATAGTAACGTAATTACTGCATGAGCGCACAAACGACTTGAAAATTTGGTGGCCTTTAGAAAGGCCGTTTTGTCCAGGGTGGAAACTAGATCCAGTAGGCAAAACCATTTGGATAGCGAGGGTTTTGGCCTGGCTCATCCTTCTTCAGGAACCTCGTAGAAGTGCTGGACCACTCCATTGATCTCGGCAGCTGGACCCTCAAAGTCTGCGTCGAATCCCTCACGAAAGCCAGTCGTGCCATAGGCGTTACGAGCTCCCACTGTCGAGTCATCTCAGCCAGAATCTCGTCTACGTCCGGTAAGCTGTCATCTGCCCAAGTCACCCGCTTCTTGTGGACCGCGCCGTGAGAATTCTCTCTTCAAGATCGGGCGAGGAGCAGAGGTCGTTCCAGTCTGGTCCATCTTGGCTCTTCAGTGGTGCAGGAACAAGTGAAGGGAGCTCGACAAGCTCTCGGGTTTTGTCAACTCGCTCTGGCTTCCTATTGGTGCGCATGAATTACACTTACTCAACATTTTTCCCGTGGCCTTTAGAAAGGCCGTTTCAAATGTCGGGAGGAACGGGAACCAAATAAATTAGCCCAAAAGTTTTAAATTCTTAGGCCAAAACATGTTTAGCTCTATGAAAGTTCTAAAACAGTATTCTGTACGGTGCGTAGCTAGCTAGGGGAAAGAATCAAGTGATTTTTACCGTGATCTTAAAACGTTTTCCGCCAATCTTTACAGAACATGGTCGGACATTGTTAGGGGAGTAAAATAAAGTAGTTTGATCGCGATGTTTGACATCTTTCCGCCAAAGGTTAAGGGAGACACACAAAGGATTTAGACCACGACGATTAAATATTTTCCACCAAATATTTTGTGTGGATGCGGGGTTGTAGTTAGCGCAGTAGAATAAATATAATTTGGTGTTTGGTGACAAGGTTTTAAATATCCCGTCCAGCTTCATCGAGTTCATTCATTTTGACACATATAATTTGCTTTGAGTTCGGTAAGTAATGGAAATGGCACTACAGTAGTGAAGTATCCCTCTCGTGACCAGTGAAATTTACAAAACCGATTTCTGTACGGTACGTAGAAAGGGGAACAAAATAAAGTTGTTTTTACCGCGAAGTTTAAAGGTTTTCCGCCAAACATTATTGATTATGGTCGGGCATCGTCAGGGGAGCAAAATAAAGAAGTTTGACCGTGAGGTTTAAAAAACTTTCCGCCAAAGGTTAGGGAGACGCATCCCTGTGTGTCACTATGATGTATAACAAATTTCGGTATACTTTTGTTGACTGAAATTGGTGGTAGTTAGTTGATAAAAAAATAATGTGTTTAGAGCTGAAGACTAAACATTATTCATCCAAAACTTTGTGTCTTAAGTCGGTAGCATTTAGGGGACTGATAAAGCGGTTTGACCGAGACTATTAAAAGTTCTGGGCGAACGTAAGTGAGTGAAGTAACGTGTTAAATTAAGAAAAAGAATTGTATGTTATATTCATTTTTGTATAATAATACTATATTGCACATAGTATAGTCCATTAGTTTTGGGATATGAATTATTTCAGCGTTCGACATGAGTGCAAAACGATTAATATTGGTGGCCTTTAGAAAGGCCGTTTTGTGGTATCAATTAAATTAAACTGATATCCACTTAGCGGTGACTCGCTGGCTCAGTTGTCCATCCGTTGGCACCCCAATCTCCAAGTACATCCTCTTCGGACTCCGATGTGGAAGAGGTACGCCTGTGGGTAATGGCGTTTGTACGACGGTTTTACCCAGAATCAGCAAGGCTACTCTCTCTTCCGCATTGAAGTCCAGCAGACAATAAAGCCCGGGATTGAGCTTCCACAGGCGGTGGGTCTTGACTCCCGGAAACGGTGATTTGGGCCGGCATCGTTCACTGGGCGCGATGAGTGAAATCGACCTGCCTTCCGTTGTTGGGACGACCACGTGAGCCGGAGCTAAAGTTGGTCCCGCCTGCAGAACATGTTTCCCCGCGTAGCCTTTCTTCCCCCCCAAGAATTTCTCGAAGAAGACTTCCGGCCCTCACGGCGTAGGAGGAGATGACTACCCGCTGAGGCTGTACCTACATAGGAGGTAAAAAATAAATTCTGTTCCAGACACAGAAGAAGATGAATTAGAAAGCCTGTTTTCCCAGGACAGCCGCGATGAATATATACCTGAAGACTCCTCATCCGATTCAGATGACTCTTATTCGATGACTGTAAGGAAATCAGCAAAAATAAAGTTAGCATCAGTAAGATCAGATTTTACATAATCAGAAGCCACGACACCGCTTATCAAGGTATGGCCAGAGACACCGGAAAATAAAACAGTAACAAATAAAATCAGCAGAAGTAGTGACACCACTTATGAACGTAATTCTAGAGCCTGAGGAAAGCGACACTATCACACAGCCACCACAACCACACTCCACACTCTCAAAAACAAAGAAATTACAACCACAATATTGACATCTTAACCTATGAAAAGAAGGAGGGTGTTTTAATCACGAAAAAAACTCAGCTGAGGAATTTAGGGACAGTTAAACTTAAAAATTATCTTCCATGTGAGAAGTGTTTAGGATTTTTTTCTAAGAGATATCTCTATAGGCATGCAAAAAATGTCTTGGAAGTGCAAAAACAAAATCAAGATCAAATAGAAATATTCAATCAAGATGAGCTTTTTTGATACCTAATTCAATTGAAGTTGATAAAACGTTTTCTGAGAAGGTCTTGTCTAAAATGGTCAATGACTCAGTGTCTGAGTTAATTAGAACAGATGAATTGATCATAAAATATGGTCAAAATATTTTTAAAAAGCATGGCCACGAGAAACATTTACATCAATATGTTTCTCAAAAAATGAGGGGGCTAGGTAGATTTGTAATTTGTGCCAAAAGTGTCAATTCTGATATCAACAAATTAGCAGATTTAGACAAAATCAGTATTCGACTTGTATTTCTGCGGTCAAAAGGCTTGGTAAATTCGATTGTGGAACAAATTCTTTTGGAACCCCGTCAGTTGCACTCAAAACAGGACACGCACTACGACAATGTGCAAACATTTTAAGAGGTACATGTATATTGAATGATAATGAAGCAGGTATTAAAATTGTTAATCAATTTTTATCATACTTCAACCTCAATTGGACTAATGATATATCAACTCATGCACTGCGCACAATGTACCAGAAAAATTGGAATGAACCCAAGCTCTTACCTCTTGCCGAGGATGTTAAAGGATTTTACAGCTTCTTAAAAAGCAGGATTCGAGACTTGAAAACAGACCTTATTGAAAACCCAAACGAATATACTTGGCACGAACTAGCCAAATTTGTGCTTGCCCATATTGTTACATTCAATCGCAAACGTGTCGGTGAGACTCAACGATTAACCCTAGAAACCTATAAAAAGAAGTGTACATCACAAATGGACAGTGATGTCAAGGCGTGTCTTTCTGAGCTTGAAGTTTCTCTTGCACAGGCACTAGTTCGAATTGAAACAAGAGGAAAGACTGGTAGAGGTGTTCCAATATTGTTAACAAAAGAAATGGAAAACTCAATCGACATGTTAATACAGTATAGGGGTGTGGCAAAAATTAAACAAGAAAACCCCTTTGTTTTTCCTAATAGAGAGAACGACTGCCTTAGGGGCAGCGATGTAATTAGGTTGGTTGCTAGTCAAGCAAAGTTGAAAAAACCTCAACTTATGACCTCGACAGCTTTGAGAAAACATGTGGGAACTATGTCCCAAATATTAAACCTGTCAAACAATGAACTAGACATTTTGGCTAATTTCATGGGCCACGATGTACGAGTGCACCGTAATTTTTATAGATTATCGGAAGACACCTTGGAGGTAGCAAAGCTGAGTAAAGTACTCGTGGCGATGGAACGTGGCCAACTCAGTAAATATTCTGGAAAAAGTTTGGATGAAATTGAAATAGACATTAACGAGGAGATCACGGAGGTGGATGATGAAAATATAGTAGAGGACATGTCAGTTGAAAACAACACACCTACAGGACCTACTGAAACACTGGACATGGAGATGTCTGAAGGCTCAGTAACAAGCCCATCTGTTGGAAAACAGCAGACTCATGCAAACTTAAAAATCCAAGAGAAAGGCCAGGTCAGCAAGAAAAATCCCCGGACTGAGAGGAAAAAAGGGCGGTTTATTCTTTTTTTTACAATGACATAGACTTACAAATAGTACCCAAGAAGGAAAAATGCTTGAAATGTATTGATAAGCATCCAATTTTAAGCAAACGATCGTGGAAACAAATTAAATTTTGTGTGTACAACAAACTTAAGTCTAAGGTCTGTTAATTCAGTTTTGTACTAGATATACCGGGTGTCCAGCTTAAAGTGTTACAATCGCTAACTGATTTATTTTATGTCTGACAGTAAACTTCTTATGGGGACCCCCTTTACTTTTTTATGTTGCTTTTAAGGTTGTAATTAAATTTTCGTAATTTCCCGTCATATTTTTCCAATATCGCTGCCAACTAAAATTTTTTTATACGAACCCCCCATTTGTATGCCATTTTCGAATTGTACACATAATTTTAAGACATTCTTATAATTTTATATTTGTCTTTAAACCTAATAATTTTGGAGCTATTGGTGATTGAAGTTCGTTTGTAGTCCTATAAGAATAACATGTGACAATATTTCATTGTAAAATAAATTTGTTTATGTGTAAAATTTTATGAGCAAAATGTTCTTAAATAATCATTTAAAGACATTTCTATCATAGAATAAGGAGTACTTAAGACTTCTTAGAGACGACTTGGCTGTTTCAATACTCTTAGTTTTTTTATTAATGTGCGTTAGAGAGACATACTGCCGGCGACCAGCTAGATATGAGCTCAGCCACTCCAGTGTTGCACCTCTAACACCATGTAGTGTCAGAATCTGGATGAGGCTTTTATGGCAGACACTGTCAAAAGCCTTGCTCAAATCCAGAAACGCACCAACAGTCGTCTCTCCCCTGTCTAAGGCCTCTACTAAGGACTCGAAAGCTATTGATGCTGTCAGAGTTGATTTTTCTAATTGGAACCCATGCTGTTGACTACTCAGTAAATCATTGTCCTCAAAAAAGTTTACAAGCTGTTGTAAAAAACATTTTTCAAATATTTTTGAAATAGAGGGCTGAAAAGCCACAGGACGATAATTTGATACCTCTGAACGACTTCCTTTTTTGTGAATAGGAATTATTTTAGATATTTTTAATTGCTCAGGGTATATTCCAGTAATAAAAGAAGCATTTATAACATGGGTCAATGGCTGAACAAGCACGTATTTGGCATCTTTGATTAATTTCACTGGGATATCATCAAAACCAGATGAAAGTTTGGATTTTCAGGAAAAAATGTGGCTTTTTACATAACATTCTGTTATTTGTCTCAATCTAAAAAAAAGACTTTGGTTTCTGTTGAGGTTCTGGAACAGTAACATTGTCATTTTTTACACTATTTGGTAGGACGGTTTTCTCCACAACATTTGTGAAATAATCATTAAGAATGCTACTTACATCATATTGATTTGTGTAGTTTGTGTTACCTTTAGTTATGTTAATCATATTGTTTTTGTAATCACACACAGTTTCTGAACTAACAATATTCCAAATTGTCTTTGTAACATTGCGAGATTTATGGATTTAATTTTCAAAGAATTTTTTTCTTTTTTTTGAAAAATAAGTCTTTTGTATTGTTTTTTCCTGTTATTGAGAATTTCTACTCCATCTTTATTCTTTCTTATAATTTTGATTAAATAAAAAAGATTTTCTCTCTCCGACTTTATTTCATCATCAACCCACTGAGTTTTACCTTTTTTTAAACGTGAATTAACTCTTGGAAAATTTTTCTCAAAGTAATACATTAGTGTTGCATAAAATTCTTGAAATTTGTTTTCTGACTTGGCATAATACATACTAATCCACGACTCATTTTCCAGATCCATAATAAAACTTGTAGTGTTAGTAGCATTAAATATACGTCCTACTTTATTCAATTGTACAACTTTAGGTTGGGAATTCACCTGAACTTGATCTTTAATTTCAAATAACTGGCCGTCATGGTCTGATAGAGCAGTAATTATGCATGATGCATGAAAAAGGTTCCTTTTAATGTTTGTGAGGAAATTATTATAAGCTTGGGGGGGCGTTCCTAAGAAGGGAATACTACTGTTTTCACTAGTAAAACAATTGAGTCGTTCAAATTCGATAAATGAGAGGGTACTGGAATCAAAGCCTAAATAAACTGTAACAAAATGTATTTAAGTATGTTCAATAACAATTTCTAACAATCAAGTATAAGTTGCAGCAATAACAATTATATTGATTTATATATACATTACCAAATATTTACACAAGCACGAGAGTCTCAATTAAATTGGATTCCAAACAATTAATTTATAAGTTTAACAAAATTTAAATCCTTAATTTAATATCATGAATAGCAGTTGGAGGGAGAGAGATTTTGCAAAATTCTTAACATCGTTAGTTAGATGTAATTATGAAGGGTTTTGTACAACCATCCTGAAGGGATGGTGCATAATAAATAATTAAATTTTGAAAATAAAGATTGAGGAATTTAACACCGCCAGACAGGCCCTAACATTACAAAAATTAGAAAGAATATCTTACTCTAATGTTGCTGGATCACTCCACTTCGCACATGACACAATAAAAAAGAGGCTTAAGGCCACAGGCCATGAAAACACAACACTTCACTAAACTCGCGTAAGTCGCGTCGTCCCCGAGCGTGCTTCCCTTTTGTCTTCATTCCCCTTCCACACTATTATTGGCCAATAGGAGATCGTGATTTAATTTTGGATGATAATGATTGGTGGGAATATTCTGGAAGTTTCTAGAGTGTCCACGAACGGCAATGGAGACAATAAACTTCGATGACCCCGCTGACTTGTCATTGCGCAGTTAGATTGAATTGTTGAGTTAGGTTTTTTGCTATTTGGAACAAACAGGAAATATGGTGTGGGCTTATTGCGTTGTATTTTTTTGTGACTTGGTTACATCCCCCTGTTTAAGTCGGTGCAAACTGGTTTTGTACCGTTGCAGAAATTTAGAGAGAAGTATCTGAAATGTTAAAATTTCTTGGTGGCAATGAGGGTGGTTTCAATTTTAGCTTCATGTTTAAGATGTGAATT
Source organism: Neoaliturus tenellus (assembly GCA_030545055.2). Taxonomy (NCBI): domain Eukaryota; kingdom Metazoa; phylum Arthropoda; class Insecta; order Hemiptera; family Cicadellidae; genus Neoaliturus; species Neoaliturus tenellus. The sequence goes on along the minus strand of CM061531.1, from coordinate 132,218,332 downwards.
TTGTAGATTGCTATTGCCAATAATATTGTCAGCATGGTACACCATAAAAGAAGAAAATACATCACAATTCTCTTATCGTCCACTATATCAGTCCAGGTCGTTTCTTGATGAATGTGTTTGAATAATTTTACTTCGTCTAATGTTGTTGAGATGAAGGTGGGTACAGTAAGATTCCATTGTGGAAGTAATTAATCTGTGATGTCATAGAATTCAGTCTTGTCTTCATCGAAGGGGTCCAATTTCAAACGATCTAAGTTGGTCCAAGGTAGTGGAACTAGGTGGTATATGGAAGGTGAAGAGAAGTCTCTAGAGTCACATGGGACTATTGTATTGATAATAGTTTTTGAAGCATCCATGAGTTTGCAATTACATGGTAATTCTATTTCTAGAGTTCCAAGATTGACTTCCGGGATGCTGTCCTGAAGCATGTTATTGTCACAGTTTAATTGTAGAGTTTTCCCTAAATTTGTAATAAGAAATTTGTTTACTTGAAGTTGTGTCACAATAGGATGTTTTGGTGCTTTGATGCAGTGAAATTGACAGTGTAGTTTAAGTTCTGATAATTTATTTACATTTAGAAGATATTTCGCACATGTTGAAGCAATGGATGCGTAAGAAGAGTATCTCGGTATTAGACATAGGTTTGAAGAGTGTAAATTACAGTTGGGATTATCTTGTGTGTTAATTATATAAGTTGAGTTGGAAGTAGATATAGAACAGCGGTTCTGGCGCACTCGTAGTTTTTTTTTTTTTTGACCGCTTTCAGCTTCAAATTGACCGGTTTTTGACCGGATTCTGGCCGGTTTTGGCCAAATATCAGCCCATTTCAGGGCATTTTCCAGGATTTCAGACAATGATTTCAAGGGGCATTTTGAATATAATCCAGGGAACTACGAGATGCCCTCTTAAGTTAACCATAACTTTTAAATGAAAAGCTGCCGACTCCCCTTAAGGATCTACTGTTAATATCTACTGTTGGATGATGATTTTATAATAATGAAGTCGTGTTCTGCTAGTTTGCATATGTTGTCTTCCCACAGCAAAGGCAAAGGTTCGTATTTATTTGTAAGCTCTATATGTTGTGTTTAATTGTGATAGTTGTATCTTAATTTGCAGTATAATGTTTTCATTCTCGTAGTGACACTTTGATATCGGTAAGTTGTACAACTTGTGCAGTTTATCTAGAGGTAATGCAATCGTTAGGTTGTATGATTTTAGTTTCATTGATAACTGGAGTAATTCTTTTTTCAGTGTCGGTATACTGATCAAATCTTCGGGGATGTAGTTATGCTGACAGTCATGTTCTACTTTGTAGAGAGTGTGATAATGTGTCACTAGATAAATGTAAGAGAAAAGTTATTGTGTAGAATTTTGTTGTCTACAGCGGAACTGGTGTTGTTTATTTGTAGGTTGAGGTTTGTTTCATACTTCGATAGTGAAGAATTCAGTTGTTTTAAAATGTGGTCTACGTTGCTAGTAAAATTGTTCATTTTTTGTTCAGCTGATGTAATGTTTATGTGTTCTGCTTTCACGTAGTCTAGAAGATCGTTCATCTTGTCATCAACCTGTTGTTCGTTTTTTAAGAGGTCTTGTAAATTTGTCATGGTGGCGGTATTGCAACACCAAGATAAAGCGTTCCCAATGAAGTCGATAGCTCTTCTGCTCCTGATTTTGTCAATTGTATTTCCTAATTTATATTGGGGGTCTAAGCTTAAATCGTTAGTGTTGAAAATTTTGTTAAGTTCGTTTTGAATGTTTAATAGATATTCTTTTTCAGATCAAAATATGTTGGGTGTTTTCAGTGAGTTATGACATGTAGAAGTAACTGTAGTGGTAGTGGATAAACTGAATTTATATTTCTTATGAAAGGGAAACTTGAAGAGAAGTTGAGTTGAAGAGTGATACGGTATCAATGTATCAATTTCCTTAAACTGCACTCCAGATATAATATGTATTGTTATGTTCGCACTCGTGGTCGACATCAGTAGCGTGATCAGAAGAAGGGAAGTTGCTGACATGGTGACAGTGTCAGTTGTGTTATGGCTAGTCGGCAGTTCTGCAGTGTAGACTGGTGGTGTGGTGTTGTATGCTGGTTGGGTACGATGCTCTCTCAGTCGCAATTTCGCCTCGATGTGTCGTCTTCGCCTGGGATATCTTGCTGAAATTTACATAAGTAAATTTTGACTGCCTGTCCGATTGGTGCTCATGCTGGTGTTTACAAGTTACCATGTGTTGTTATTGCAATAAATTTTATTATGTTTACATTTTGATATGCATTCAAAACCTAGCTTTATAATAATAATTCCTTGCTTTCTTACGATTTTTTTTATACCTTATAACTATTATTGTTTCCCTTGTTTCTACAAGTTAATGAATACCGGTAATAAATCATAAAATTTATACCCATAAGTGAATACTTATTATAAAATGCAAGTATTTGTATATCAGCGAATTGTTTAAAGGTATATACATGAAAGAAAGGAAAACATGCTTTATTTTCAATGAAACATGATTACAAAATTACATTCAATTAGCCTACATGTACATTACAACAATGGTTATTTATTAACCGTCTGTTGTGGTTGGCACAAAAAATAGTTTACAAAATGTCCTTTCTAAAATAAAGACATGCAGTCGCTTTGGAAGCTATGATAAACAAAAACAGGACAATTAATGTGTAAAAATAAATATATAAAAAAATAATAAGTTAAAGTTTCTTTATGTTTAGCAGTTGTCCAAATTACAGTATCAATATAAGAATTAAATGAAATACACAAAATGTTTTTATTCATTGCTTATTTTTTTAATTACTTTTTAATTAATACTTTTTTTAAGGAAAAAAGGAGGACTGATTTGAGTAGTTTTAAATCTAGCCAAAGTTAAATTCTTGTATAAAACCCCACCTATATTCCCATGCAGTTCTAATATATTTAGATAACAACCATTCAAATAATCAATATATTCTATTTCACTTAAGGACCTTTTTCCAAAAATATATTTCTTAAATGCATATAAGCCGGACATATAGCTATAAAGTGGTAAGTTGTTTTATTTTCATTTAAATTGCACATAGACCATGTATTATTTCTATCAAGCGAGGGTTTGAAATTTAAGTTGATCAGCTCAGCTCGAGCTTTAATGTCCCAAGCGATAACGTTGATATCGCTATCGTGCAGCGGACACCTGTCGCCGAGGTCAAGGTCAAGGGTAAGCAGCTGCCGGTGATACAAGGACGTGCGAGCCCTACCTACACCTCAGCCCAAACAATGTTTTAGCCCCCTCTAACACCTTCGCTGATTGCGCAGCTACCCCATTTACATCATCTGATTCGAAATTTATATTTTCGTTAAATTTACTCGCAAGAATTTTCAAATCATGACTCCAGAATATGTTTTTTTCGTATTACTTGTCTAGCTAACACATTCGGCAATCGATAGTTTGGCAAAGACAAATTTTAACTATGTAATTTAAATTTAAACTGATGGTATGAAAAATAGTTTTTCAAGTCCGGTTTCTAAATGCAAAACATAATTAGGTGTGTTGTATGGCAACTTAAATAACTTTTTTACAAACAGTTTTTAAACTGATTCCACATACTCACTTTCCACATTCCCCCAAACCTCGGCTCCATAACAAACAACTGATTTTATTACTGAATCGAAACATTTGAATTTACTACTTATGTTAATTTCCCTGTTCTTCATCAAATTTTCCCATACAGAATTTAAAGCAAATTTTGCGGTACTAGATTTTTCTTTCAAATGAACATTCCATGATAAATTACTTGTAAAAGTCACACCTAAATATTTGTAACTGTTTACTACCTCAATTCTCTCCCCCTTATACCACCATTTGTCGCCACCTCGCAGCTTTCCACCATTTCTAAAAACCATTACTTTAGATTTGTTTAGATTTACATGCAAATTCCATGTTTCACAATACTTTTTACTTTATTTATATACATGTATGTCTCATTGTATGAACCTCATAGTGTTCTTCACACGAAAAACTTATTGTCCTTGAGAATTTTTCTAGGCCATACCTCAGATATATAGGTCACAATCATGGATTGCTCAGAGTTGCTTTGTCACGTTCATAAGAGCAATGTTCATTATTGTCATTAACGTCCTTACGTTTGGCCAAACAAAGTTTTAAAGCACAATTTCTAATACAAGGTGATCAGTCTTGTATTGTAGTGCGTAATCAAGCATTATGTCACAATCGTGTCGTAATTGTAATGTTAGTTTACCACAATGTTTTTGTTACACAATTATACAATGACACGGATACTCAATACAGGTCATGTTAAATCTTCTATTTAAAGAGTCCGTAAGATAATGCTAGAGCATTTTTTTTACTTTTTAATTTTTTTCCAACTGTAACAAAATGTATTTAACCATGTTCAACAACAATTTCAAACAATCAAGTATAAGTTGCAGCAATAACAATTATTTAAATTTATATTTACATGACCAAAATTACTATTTACACCAGCACGAGAGAATCAATTAAATTGCATTTCAAACAATCAATCTATAAGTTTAACAAAATTTGGATTCTTGATTTAATATCATAAATAGCAGTTGGAGAGAGGTTGTTTGCAAAATTCTTAACATTGTTAGTTAGATGTAATAATGAAGAGTTTTGTATAACCATCCTGAAGGGAAGGTGCATAATAAATAAATAAATTTCGAAATTAAACATTGAGGAATTTAACATCGCCAGACAGGCCCTAACATTACAAAAATAGAAAGAATATCTTACTCTAATGTTGCTGGAAAACTCCACTTCGCACATGACACGATAAAAAAGAGGCTTAAGGCCACAGGCCATAAAAACACAACACTTCACTGAACTCGCGTAAGTTGCGTCGTCCCCGAGCTTAAAGAAGGCCTTCTTCGCCGAATTTCCCAAGCTGACTCCCTCCTGTCCACAGTGCTCCCCTTTTGTCTTCATTCCCCTTCCACACTATTATTGGCCAATAGGAGAGTGTGATTTTATTTTGGATGATAATGATTGGTGGGAATATTCTGGAAGTTTCTAGAGTGTCCACGACCGGCAATGGAGACAATAAACTTCGATGACCCCGCTGACTTGTCGTTGCGCAGATAGAGTGAATTGTTGAGTTAGGTTTTTGCTATTTGGAACAAATAGGAAATATGGTGTGGGCTTATTGCGTTGTATCCGCGTTGAATGTTTGTGACTTGGTTACAATTGTCAGTGACGGTGGACAACAGTTAACCTCTAAAGAGTTTAATGATTTCTTGAAATCAAATGGCATCACTCATGTGGAATCCCCACCTTTCTTCCAATGGTCTGGCCGAGCGGGCCATGTAGACAACCAAAAGTTCTTTCTTAAAACAAATGTTACAGGACGAGAAGTCTGGAACTACGAGATCATTGCAACATCGGATCGATAATTTCCTTTTTATGTATAGGAATACTTCTCATTCCATCACAGGGATTACACCAGCTGAGATGATGTTAACCATTAAACCTCTAAACCCTCTTACATTGCTAACCCCCACTTAGGTAATAGCCTAACCTCAAAGTATGAGAAGATTGAGAAAAACGCTAGTGTAAAAAGAGGTCCTTTTCGATCATTCAGTGAGGGCGAGAATGTCTTTGTTAAAAGCGTTGGGCAAGAACAACTCAAATGGCTACCTGGCATTGTTACTGAAGTTGTCAGTCATGTAACCTACACTGTAAAAGTTGATGGGCGTAAACGTTTCGTTCACGCAGACCATCTGCCTGCAAATCAATGTGTCCCCGAGGACAGAAACTTGGTAACACATGATCCTAAATCGATGTCGCCTATTAAGCCTACGACTTGAAGCTATTGAAATCGTCGGCAAAACCAACAGCGACCGATATTCCAAATCAGATGAATGACGATCCGCAACCTGAAGGACCAGAGGTTGAAAACACAAGTATGACGAAAAATCCACCCCCGATTGTGACATAGCGCTGTTCCCGGCGTGAACGACGCGCACCCAAAATTTTGGATTTGTAATCAAAGCTAGCCACCTCCCAAGAAGAGTAAATAACTTTTGTGTGTTTTTTTATGAATCAGAAATAACAATTTTAAATTAATTTGAAGCTTTAATTGGTTGGGAGGAGATATATGTGAAGTATTATTTCACATGTGTATATATATTAAATGTCAGAAGAGACATTGGTTTCTTTGTTATCATATGCCAGAAGAGGCAAATCAAGATTAGTAAGTAACAGAGCAAAGTCCAAATCAAAGTCCAAGTTTGCAATCCCGAGGAGAAGGCTGGAATCGCCCGTTGACTAGATGAACCAGGTACGTTCATTTCTGTGGTCTCTGACTCGTATGACCTCTGATGCCGGATTATAACACTTTGCAATAGCTTGTTTATGCTGTTTTGGATTTCTGGTTCGCTAATGAGTTTTTATTTTATTAATAGGGCCATATGTTATTGTTGAATTACCTGATTATGATTCAGGCTCCGATGAAGTGTAGGACACTAGAATTAATCGGTGGGGCATGTTGGCTAAAAAATTAGGCCTAGGACTATTATACTCATTTGGTGTATAATCGGGGTCCCTGTCACTATCATCAAAATATCGAGAAGAACTTTAATCACTTTCGAGTTCACAATTTTGATTTGAAACCATCTTAACATAAATAGGCCTATTCTTATGTTTAAAAAACAATATTACATTTGTTAAAATAAAACATAACCTCAAATGTGTATATTGAATAAAATTGTACTTTATAGACAGTTTACATACAATTAAAAAAAATAAAAAAAATAAAAAAAAACTGCTCACAATAATTTAAAACACTGACTTAATTATTATTAAACAATAACAATTACCAAACACAACATAAAACACTTTAATAATACAAAAGTCACATGATTAAAACAACTAGAATCAGCAGCTGAATTCTCAACAGAACAGAAATTCTGCTAAGTGGACTTAGCTTGTGCTGCTCCTGGTGGCAGAATATTGTACTAAGGACTTACATCACTTTCATTCTTAACAGTCTTTCTATTTTAAGAAACTGTACTTATCTCATTTTTATCAAATTCCAATTTTGGACTTATGCCAATTTCATTCCAACCAGCTAAATGGTGGTTTTTTAGTCGTGTTTGTTGACAAATTGAAAGGGGATAATGTTATTTAATGGCCAGGGAAAAAGTTCCCCATCATTTGTTGAATTATAAAACAGGTTGAATTAATGGAATAGAATTATGGACTTAACCGTCGTGATGGCAAATTTAAAATTATTAATAAATAAAAGGCAAACAAATAAATAAAAACTCGTTTTGGCTTGTTTTTCTTGGTATTTTTGCAAAAAAGTTCAATTCATCTGAATAGGCTTACGCTAAAAGGGGCTCAGTCAAAAGTAACCAACTTTCGGTAAACTAAAAAAACTGTCCCTAGCGTAATATTTGTATTTTAGCCATTTTTTTTTTTTTTTTTTTTTTTTTTTTTGATTATTTATATTAGTGCAAATGCTTCTAGGCTATTAACCATTTTTTAAATAATTTTTTTCTTTTCGAAAATTTTTCTTAAAGTGCCTTGACTCATCCCCTTTTAGCATGTATTAAAAAATAAACACACTTTAAGTGATTAAAAAACTATTTTAATGTCTGAATTACAGAAAATCTTCATAGTATAGTCAAATAATAGGTTTAAGTGTGTGAATTGACAACAATTTCACTTTACTGGTCTTCAATGTCTTCAGCGGTTGTTGGCCAAAGGTATAGTTCATTGTAAAACTCATGATATTCTGCTGGGACATACTGGTGGAGTTTTCTGATGTCATCTAATTTTGTTTGTTTTATAGCAGCCTTTCCTTCTGGGTATGCTTTATTAACAGGTAGCTGTATGGGAGGTCTGCCTGAGCTAGCAAATTTAAAAGTGTGACATAAGATTGAATTGATAGTCGGTCGAGCAATCACTGTTGCCGGAAGTTCTGAATTGTACGTGGTGTGAGCCATTGTAGATATTGTGTAGTGAACTTTGTTCTCTTTGGGGACGTTTTTACCCTTGGTCTCTTCAGAAATGCAGTTCTTTTTATAATACACAGGCCACCAGTTCTTAGAATCTAAAACATCTTCGGTTTTGACAGCTACAACGGTGAATTTATTATTTTTGCTCGATTTCAGAACAAGTTCAACAATCTTATCTACTGTATAAATCCTGTCATATTTTTTTATTTCTCTCTTAATGACGCTGAAGTCCCTATCACATGGTAAAAAAGAGTGACCACGCATTGGGTAGTACTGTTCGATTTTTTTGAATTTTTTTAATTCGGTTAAGGCTTTCAGCAATCGAGATAGCGCGTGGTTCTTATTCTGACCCCAACAGTTATCGGAGTAAAGGTGCAGTTCAGTATACTGATCAGATACGTTACTTAAGTACTGAAGAAGAAAGGAACAAACATCATTCGGACCTTTTCGAGCAACACCCTCATGGTACACAAACAGTTCAGCCTTGTCATTTTTTATGTCATGTACACAAAACAAGTTGACTGTCAACTGTCTCAAATAAAACGTTTCCTGTACAGGAATTTGGGGCAACTGTAAGTTTTGCATAAAATCAAAACAAATTGAAAGTACATGATTATTTTCTTTGTCTTTGCTGTCTTTGGTGATGAGCTTATAAAAAGACTTTGCTTTTCTTTTATGAACATCAAGTTCCGCTTGGGCGCACCTTTTGGCAGCTTCATTAAGGTGGGGACTTTTTAATTTCAGGTTTAATTGTTCACAGACACAGCACGTATCGATCTGGGGCCTGCCAAAAGAGAGATTGAAGTTTTCATTGAAAAAATTAAAGAAATATGTATAGCTGACTTTGTCGTGCGGATACTTTTCATTGAACATTCTGTATATTTCCTTTATGTTCAGATTTGCATCAAGATAGTGCACAGGTTTGCTTAGGTAATGACTAACATGTTGAGGGAAACTCTCTATGTGCTGCCTTATTTTTTGCTTAGTATCTTCAGATAAGGTTTTCTTAATATGTCTCCCCCTTTTGTCGACAGGATTTATACCAGAAACTTTTAATGCTCTTAGCCGCTCAACTTTTTTTTTGTGATAGCATGAAGAGATAAAAATGCTTTAAGACATACCTCAGTTCGGGAGGAGCCTACCATCACATGATACTTGAATGACTTCACGTTTACTCGTGGTTCATCTTTTCTAGGCCGTCTTTGCTTCACATCATGGGCATCGATTAAAGATGTCAAAAACAAATCTTGCTCGTCCTTGGTTTGGAGGTCATAAAAATGAGTCAATATGTCCTCTTGATCCTCTTCACTAATCAAATGAAGACATTTCTTCCTCTTGCAGCTGAAACAAACATTATTTTATAGGATAGCTAATAATGCAACAATTCATAATCATTTAGGCCTAACAAGTGACTCCTAAAATGTCCCATTACGTTAACAAGACTATGAAATAGACCTTTATTGTATTAACTTATATAAAATTACCATCTTAGTATAGGATTACTGTGAAGGTTCCTTTTAAGGTTAGGAAATCAACTTGTAGCAATAGGCCTACTCACAAAAGTAGTGAATTAATAAAAAAAAGAGCTCCAGATAACTTTAGGTTTGTACTATTTACATTAATGTTAAAAATTGTAGCCAATTTAAACAAAATTACATACCTGCATGGAGGTCCAGTTTGTTTGGCCTCAACCAATCTTCCCTTGTAGTCAGTATGTTCTAGACCTTTCAATTTTGCCATTTTTATTTTGTTTCGCTTCCACAAACTTTTATTAGATTTTCTCTTCTTCCCAGTTCGTACACTATCTTCAATATGTTCTTCATCGCTATCCATTTTATTAATAAGATAAAATTCAGTAAGATTTGTAAAAGTAACCTCAAATAAATACTGAAGACTGAAGAATACTGATGTAATAAACAAACACAGTCTGTAGTGCATTGTGGGAATCAGATGGTTTCAAACCTAGGCAGAGCTGCCACAGAGTAATGCAGAACGCTTCATACTAAAAGGAGCTCAGTCAATGACTGAGCCCCTTTCAGCATAAATTCACCAACAATCAGTGCCTGTTTCTACAGCAACCATGCATTTGACTGATCCCATTATAGCATAAAATGACGCCTGACACCATTGGGAACCAAAATCACATGTTTTCTCAATTTGTGTTTTTTTTTTTTTTTTTTTTTTTTTGACTGAACCCCTTTTAGCATGAGCCTATTCATCTAGATTATCGTTTTATGAAATTATTTAACACTCTTTCATCATAAATAAACACAAAATGAGATGGAAATTAAGGATCTCTGGCCTCCGGCAAAAGCTCAATGATGTATGAGTAACATCACACCCGCTACGTCACACACTCCACCTTGCCACCGTATGACGTCACACATTCGTTATCACATGTCACAAATACATAACCACTGATTAAAAAATTGAATTTGCGTTTGTCCCAGATGCCTCAAAAGGACTCGACTGAACTAAGTAGTGCATCATGCGGAAAATTGTCCAAATTTTATTCTGCCCTCCGCATGAGTCAGAGAAAATGTCCAATATTCTGTCAGATGGATCAAGAATCGTCATCACGAAATGTAATGAGAAAGAAGCCACCTCCTCATTACACCCTTTGTATGCAACAGTTTCATCATAAACGTAAAAATATGACTCGTCAGTTGACAGTATGTGTATGTTGAACGTACAAAATGTTATCTGTCTCTTGTAGTAAACATCGTTAGGCGTAATGTTAGGAATAGGTAAATTCTTCTGAAAATCGATAGCAATACTTTCATGTTCTTTGGATGCTTTACTTTTCGCTTTTAATTCTCTTTTGCGGATATAAAAGATATCAGAAGTCAGTTTGTGAAGTTTTTTTCTGTTTACAATTTTTAAATTTTATTTTCTACATTCACTCTTTCGCTGTTACTATCAGGGTGCATTTTAAATGTATGTTGAGTGCTCGAACTACAGCAGCATGCTTATCACAATAACTACTAGTAATCATTCTAGAATAGAAAAAATAATATTAAATTCTGTATTGAACACAAGCCTTTTTTCATACGACACAGATTGAGTCGGGTGTACCTTCTTAAATAATTCGTAAATTTTCGTGATGTTGAGTTCTGATGTAAAATACACTTTATTAGACGTTTTCAAGTTATATAACTTCTAAAAGATTTAATTATTGTATTATCAACTATTGATGATAATAATATTATTAATTAATACATTATATTTATGATAAGTTAATGTACCGTTGAAACAATAAATTACGGGAGTTTGGCGCCCCAGCAGGGAGGACAGTTGGCAGCTCTGCGAACCGCTCTCAGTTGAACCACGTGACACGGCGATCAGTCTTATCATTGTGACTGATTTGTCCATTCCGTAACTCATGATGGCTGAAGAAAAAGTGATAAAAATCTTAAATAACTTAGGAGTGAGTGGTGTAGGACTAACTGATGACGAATATAATGTTTATGCTGACCATTTTACTGAAAGAAATTTAAGTAGTGACCTTGAGCGACCTTTAAGCGATATGGATTATCCACAAGACCAAGAAAGTGTGATTTCAGATTTGTCTTTGCTAAATACCATTCCACAAGTGGATGATCTTTCTGTAATTAGTAACCTTGAAAATCTCATAGATATCGATGATGAAATAATAGAAATAGAAGCAAACGGGGATGATCACCAAATTGTTGACGAGAATGATGGTGGGGAAAATTTAGTTAATATTAATAACATTAATAATGAATTATTTGGTATTTACGATCAGGAAACTGATCTTGCATTAGTAAATGATTTTTTTGTTTTTCAAATGCGCCATGAATGTGCATAGATAGATCATTATGATAATCATATTAACATACTAGATCAGGTGATCTTAGGCTAACTACTATGCCTTTCACTGGAAAAAAAACAAGGAAACAAACAATATGAAAGGATAGGTACATGTATTAATTACATGCTAAAAGGTAAGTCAGTGTGTAAAACTACGTTCAGGTTTGGCCATCACATAAAGATTGAAACGTCTGACAAAAATGTACAATTCTTCAGGATTGGTTGCTAAGGAACATGGCAACACGGGTAAACTAAAAAAGAATGTTACATCATTTTCAAACACTGAGTATGAAGTCAAGTTTTTAAACAACTATGCAGAACAGCAAGCTATAATACTACCCGGTTGAAGCAGTACACAATACCAAACTAGTCTAAGGTTACTACCATCGATTGATTCCAAAGTAAAAATATACGAAACTTATAACAAAATAATTTGTAATAATTGTATCTTTGGTGTTATTTGTGTATACTAAATGTATGTGTGTAATGTATCTGGAGAAATAAATTATTCTTATTCTTATAAGGCATCGTTTATTGATGATATGCCTCAAAAGCCTGTGAAATTTAAGGTGTTTACAAACATCTTGCGCACTATCTGTCCAGATGTTGTAATGAAACCTAAGACAGATTTGTGTTCCTTATGCCAAAAACATTACACTTCTGGAGCAGCAATGGCTCTAGTTTCAGAAGAAGAAAAATGGTGATAATAGATAAAGTTGCGACTCGTAGTACATGAGACTATGTAGTACATTGCGGACGTTGAGATAAGCGATGACGTCGCGGGCGATAAATGGCCAGCTGTCGACGGTGTTCTACTGGGCGAATTAAATTGGGTGAATGGTCCAGTTTTAGTGGAAGATAACTTTGTAGATGACGTGGTTCATGAGTTGGAACCTAGTTTGGAACCTATTGGAGTCGAATGACAGTATAGATGAACAACCCGATGATCCGCGAGATGTTGATTGGGAACCCGAGGCACCACCTGTGCTACCTCCAGATAATGCGGAGGCTGATGGCCCAGCATTTCGCACTAGGTCGCGTGTTAGATTATGAATTATAGCTACTTGTTGTAAATTGTGGGAGATGTATCGTGGATCGGTAAGATGAATATCATGTATGAATATCTTATCTGAATAACTAAACTAGTATGTTGTTGTATTATGGGAGTATATTGTAGTAATTATTTTATTATTAAATATGTTTTATATATGTTCGGATAAAAGTTTATTTTTTGTTATTGTCTCAGAAGACGCTTAAAATGAAATATAAAAAAATTGATTGTTGTTGAGCTCTGTAACGTGTCAGGTAAATAGAGACTTATAGCTTATATGAAGATATTTGATATGATTTTATACGAATTCAATATATGTTGGATGACATTGAATGTAAGACCATTGAACATTGTTCTTATGTTTTTTTTTTGTTTTTTTTTTTTTTTGTTGGGAAAACAATGCTACGCATTTAAATATTTGTAAATATTTTTAATTTCAAGCTTGTGAGTTTAATTACTATTAGTCATTGGAGGAATTGTTGCCTTGCTGATAAGAGGATTGTAGTCTAGATTAAAACGCTTATTTGACCTAGTCATGATAATATGCTATTTATTTGGATTATGCATTTGGTGCTATCGTATCATAAGCTAAGTGTCAAAGACCAGGGTTAAGGCCTACGGGTGATTTATAGTCAAAATGTAGAAAGCCTATTTGACCACTTATTATCTTATTCCTTATGATCATAAACATGGATTAAAGGACAATATTACGTTGTATTAACTTAATTCTGTTTGAGTTAAAGGAACATACCTTTAAGAGCGAGCAGGGTTGTGAAAACAGAAGAATGGCGTCCAGGATGACGACGTGGACCAGGATGACGACGTGGATCCCGTGTTCGAGGACAGAGACGGGGTAGGAGCAGGAGCGGGCCTGGGTGACAGCGATGGAGGTCCAGAAGGGGTCACGTGGCCACTTAGCGACAGGTAGTCCACCGCTGTCGGCGGTGACGCGACGACGTACGAGTTGGTCGAGGAGGTTGTCGGAGACGCGGCTGGTGGCGGCGCCGGCGGCTGGACAAGTAGAGGCCCGAGTATTACTGGGATCGGTGGAGGGCAGTTGCATACACTGCCCCTCAAGGGGATGATCAACCGGCGGACTACTAGTGTCTCGGTATCCAGAGACACCGTCACACGGAACCACTCAGGGTAGGTCCTAGGCGGGATCCTAAGGTAAAAATGAATGTAGCTACAAAACAAAATAAGTGGGTTAACAAAGAAATTAAGGAAAAGAAAAGAAACGAAACTTAATTAAATTGTACAATATACAAAGAAAATCAAAAAGGGAGCAAGATAAAATTACTTTGAAAAGTTGCAACAACTCATTTGTTTATATTTTAAATTTTCAATAAGTAATATACATTAGCCATAGATATAGCCTGAACAAAAATAATTTATACCCACCATTCATCATAAAATAAATAGACCTAATATATGCCATTTTAATTTTAAGTAAATCAACATAGCCTAAATGAATAATACCCTACATGAATAATAGCCTACATACCATAATGTAATAAAATTGCTTCATATTTAATAAAATCCATAATTATTTAATCATTCTAAATTAATCTCTATGACAATAATTTAATATAGTATAATAGTGAAGTGACACCAAGATTAACAGTGATACAGTGTGCATTAACATATGTGATACAATCAAGCAACAATGAACAATCCTTCTTCTCAATTTGAATGGCCTAGTGATTAGATGCATTTTTAAGGGTCTCATCCCAAGTTAATATAATAACCCCATAAAATAGTTATTGAACACCAAAAGTTCAATTTTTTATATAGAAGAAGAGCTACAGGTAATACACACCCATTTTGAAGGCCAAGAAGATATTAAAACCTGTAGTGAAGAAATTTAAAATTGGTAATATCCCTCCATTTCATTCATCACCTACTGGATTATATTGAACTACAAATCAAAGGACTAAACAGTTTTATAGCCAAGAAATTTATTAATAGTAATTGAATCTTAGAGAAATCAACTTAGATTAACTTTTGAAGAACCTTTTTGAACTTATTTAAACATTATAATTATATTCATTCAAGAAAAAACTTTGAGCCTAGATTGAACTTACAGCAAGCATTGTTGAGGCAGTGAACCTACCTTTTGATTCAATAATACTTAATGTCATAGAGAATTTATCCAATTTTATCTAGAAATTATCTCTATATTGAATTCAAATTTTATGATTTTATTTTCCAATATAATAATATTAATTCAACAAGAATTTATTCGACCCCGCACGACCACCCCAACCCTGAGAAAAGTTCCATGTTTGAGCAATAGCCAATATTAGACAGAGACATTTATTTATGAAGACAGTAATTAATTAAACAAAATCCCCATAATTTGTATTATCCATTGTTAGCCCCTTTTCATATTCCAAATAACTTATTGTTTAATTTAAAATAAACTCAGTTTTGTTAATTGTATTCAAGTGTTTTAATATATCCAAAGACGCCATTAAGCCTAGATTAGTCCATCTTATAGAGGTATCAGCTGTTAGAATAAGTATGTAAAGTAAAAGGCCACAAGTGCAAGTGTATGTATATACAAACATAGAGGTGTGTGTGGCAAAGTTTAAAAAAAAGAATATAAAAAACTTATACAAATTAAAAAGTCAAATTATATTGAAAATAAAGTAAAGGATTCCTCCAATAAAATTAAAACTGTTTGGAAATTAATCAATGATGAGACAATATCCCACAAAGGAATTATAGATTTTATCCCAATTTTCCACAATCATGTTCAATTCCAATAAAAACCTACTTAGACCGCTTAGTAATCAAACATCACAAGACGAAAATCTAGACACAGCTGACAATGCCATGAATGCTACAGACGACAATACGGTACACTCCTCACCACGACACAACACACGTGAAAGTACTACGTCCATGGATAACATCATTACAAAAGAAGAAATTGAGAAATTAAATAATTTATCCGGGTATAGCAATCTTGACCTATTTCACGGTTTTAAGACACCGGCAAGAACGTCGAGCGAGAATGATGTAAACAAACACGACGCCATCTTGCCGATAGAAAGCGGAGACGAACGAATCAAAGCCGAAGCTAGCCGAACGTGGCCGACAACACCCGAACCATTACGTTCTCGCAGTAAACTACTACTCTCAGCTGATCACGACTCAAATACCGTACAACCGTTCCCGAATACACTGCCCGACCCAAACTCGCAACTGATGATGATGTTGAATTCCATAAATTCGAACATCAGTGGAATAAATTCAAAAATCAATGAAGTTAATTCCAACATTGATTCCAAAATCACTGAAATTAAAAATGAACTAAAATCTGACATAAATGAGATACGCGCCATACAACAAGCACATAGCTTAGAGCTTCAACAAATTGAGAATAATATCATTAAAAAGGTATACAAACAAAACAATGAAATACGAAATGACCTAGCTAACGACTTACGTATACAACGTGAGGAAATCAACAAAACAATTGTAACTGAGACACAGAAAGTTGAGACCAAGTTGACTACTCAAATGATGGAAATCTGTAGGGACAATACTGAAAATTTGCGTAAAACCCACTATGAACATAAATTACAAGTAGAGACCCAAATTAAAACCCACATTACCCAGGTCAAAGATGAACTAATACCAGCAATAACACAAAACCAAATGGCAATCAAAAGCCAAAACGAACAATTAAATCAGATAAACGAGAAAATTCTAGAACATGAAACTAAACTAAATGATCTCAAAGAATATGAACAGAAACCAATCACCTTGAACCCACAGATACATGTCACATGTAACGGCAATAATTTAATGACAGACATGACCTTACCAAAATTTAATGGCAGAACACAAAATCCACCAGAGTATTTAACTAAGCTAAAACGGTACTATCAAAAATTGTTACAAAAACAACTCAGTGACCCCATAGAAGTATTAACTGATACAATCGAAGCGAGCTTTGAAGGACAAGCATCAAAATGGTTCTCGTTAATCAAAACTGACGTAAAGTCATGGAAAATTTTGAAAACCAGTTCCTGAATAAGTATTGGAGCCGAGACGTGCAACGTGCTGTTAGACAAAAAATAGAGACAGAACGCTACCGCCCAAATGGAAACCTCACTAGATCTGAATATTTCGTAGAACGAGTCATAACACTTCGATCACTAACTCCCACCTTATCTGAAGATGAAATAGTATCTATATTGGCTGAACATTTTTGCACCCTAGTACAAGATGCACGACGAGTACAAAATGCAAACAGTGTGTATGAGTTTGAAGCGCTACTACAGCGACAAGATCTGCACGATGCTCAAAAACGTACTAAGCAGCAAAACCCACCAGCACAAAACCCAACAATGACCAACGAACGCCAACCAAACTATAACCAGAACTACCAACACAATAATAAAACAAACTATCAACAACAACAACCATATTACCAAAATACCAACCCACATGCTTACAACCCCAGAAACAACAAACCACAGCAAAATTATTACAATCGACCATCACACAACTCAAATGGGAACCAAAAATATTATCAACAGCCACAAGGAAATATTAATTATATGTCAGCCAACATGTCACCACAAGAGTATAATACCAGATTTCAAGGACAACAAAGTCAATACGACCGAAGACCACTCACACCCGAACAAAAATCCGCCGTACGGAATGTTGCGTCACCAACGCCTACACAAACTAAATCTACAGCAAGTCATACACCCCAGCACAGCGGACCGCATCCTTTAAACGGTTAAGCGCTGAGGATGCAAAACACGGTCTGTACACCTCTTCCCGATCACACAACACTATAGCTTCTTCAGCGCAATCAAATATTATATCAACGAACAGACCAAATAATAATTATGACAACTATCAACATGATCATCACAACTTAAACCAAGAAGAATTTCATACCAATACTATTTGCTGTGACCCAGAATTTCTATTAAGTGAAGATGTACCTCAAGAATTGTACAACAAAAATAGTTTTAAGAATAATTGTCCTGAAATATACATTAAAATAGGCAACATTCCTGTTAATGCATTAATTGATACTGGATCTAACATCACATGTATAAACGAAAACTGTTTCCTTGAAAACAAAAAGAACATTCCAAAATTTGAAGAACTGCCTGTAAACAACACCTTTATCAAAACAGCAATCGGTGGAAAATCAAAACGAATATCTAAAATATTATTGATACCAATTAAAATAAACAATCAACTTACATACCTACAGACCTTGCTTGTACCCCACTTAGTTAGACCTTTAATCATAGGCACAGATATTTTGAATACTTGGGAAGCCAAAATAGACTTCGAACACAATGTAATCAACCTAAACCTAAATAACGACCAACTAATTTTAAAATTCGGAGATATTACAGTAGATGGAATTTCATGCTACATTGAGCACAACAATATCTATAATGACGAAATTCAAAATATCCCAGCAACTAGGACATTCTACATACCATGTCACGGATTTAAAAGAAGAAAATGAATATGGCCCATACCATGTAACAGCACTCAAGAAATATATAATACCAAGGACACAGCAAAGTGTATAGCATTCAAAGATTCATAATACGTCAACAATAAAGGAAAGGAACTTTAAAATGTAAATATTTAGTGTTAAGCCACATTAGTTTCTTTGTGTTAGATTTTAATGTAGTCATTTTTCTCACAACCATGTTATAATATTTAGTTAGCATTGTAATAAAATTCGTTGTTATATCGAAATCTCGATCATAATGTCATTAGATCTCGATTTCTGCGGGGATTTTGCAACAACTCATTTGTTTATATTTTAAATTTTCAATAAGTAATATACATTAGCCATAGATATAGCCTGAACAAAAATAATTTATACCCACCATTCATCATAAAATAAATAGACCTAATATATGCCATTTTAATTTTAAGTAAATCAACATAGCCTAAATGAATAATTAATATAGCCTACATACCATAATGTAATAAAATTGCTTCATATTTAATAAAATCCATAATTATTTAATCATTCTAAATTAATCTCTATGACAATAATTTAATATAGTATAATAGTGAAGTGACACCAAGATTAACAGTGATACAGTGTGCATTAACATATGTGATACAATCAAGCAACAATGAACAATCCTTCTTCTCAATTTGAATGGCCTAGTGATTAGATGCATTTTTAAGGGTCTCATCCCAAGTTAATATAATAACCCCATAAAATAGTTATTGAACACCAAAAGTTCAATTTTTTATATAGAAGAAGAGCTACAGGTAATACACACCCATTTTGAAGGCCAAGAAGATATTAAAACCTGTAGTGAAGAAATTTAAAATTGGTAATATCCCTCCATTTCATTCATCACCTACTGGATTATATTGAACTACAAATCAAAGGACTAAACAGTTTTATAGCCAAGAAATTTATTAATAGTAATTGAATCTTAGAGAAATCAACTTAGATTAACTTTTGAAGAACCTTTTTGAACTTATTTAAACATTATAATTATATTCATTCAAGAAAAAACTTTGAGCCTAGATTGAACTTACAGCAAGCATTGTTGAGGCAGTGAACCTACCTTTTGATTCAATAATACTTAATGTCATAGAGAATTTATCCAATTTTATCTAGAAATTATCTCTATATTGAATTCAAATTTTATGATTTTATTTTCCAATATAATAATATTAATTCAACAAGAATTTATTCGACCCCGCACGACCACCCCAACCCTGAGAAAAGTTCCATGTTTGAGCAATAGCCAATATTAGACAGAGACATTTATTTATGAAGACAGTAATTAATTAAACAAAATCCCCATAATTTGTATTATCCATTGTTAGCCCCTTTTCATATTCCAAATAACTTATTGTTTAATTTAAAATAAACTCAGTTTTGTTAATTGTATTCAAGTGTTTTAATATATCCAAAGACGCCATTAAGCCTAGATTAGTCCATCTTATAGAGGTATCAGCTGTTAGAATAAGTATGTAAAGTAAAAGGCCACAAGTGCAAGTGTATGTATATACAAACATAGAGGTGTGTGTGGCAAAGTTTAAAAAAAGAATATAAAAAACTTATACAAATTAAAAAGTCAAATTATATTGAAAATAAAGTAAAGGATTCCTCCAATAAAATTAAAACTGTTTGGAAATTAATCAATGATGAGACAATATCCCACAAAGGAATTATAGATTCAGAAATTAATATATCACACGAAGGAACTATTTACAATGACTCTCTATTACTAATATTTTTAATGACTACTTTACAAATATGGTAGAACAAAATATAAAACCTAAATTAAAACCCAAGAATGACTAATTTTGATGACTATAAGTCAACAGGAAAATTAAAAAATGAACTAGTTTTTCAATTGAAACAACAAACAACTTTAGACGTATTACAAGCAATAAATTTATGTAAAAGTAAATTTTCATCTGGGCAAGATGAAATCCCAATAATGTTAATCAAAGAGTGCAAGTGGAATATTTTGCAACCACTGACTCATGTAATCAACTGTTCTTTTTTGACCGGCATATATCCTGAAGAACTAAAAGTGTCTAAGATAATCCCAATTTATAAAAATGGGGACAGACTAAATACTACAAACTATCGGCCGATTGCATTACAAAATTCTTTGAAAAATGCATATTGCAACAACTTACAGATTACTTTGAAAATAATAAACTATTAGATAATAAGCAACACGGATTCAGGAAAGGCAAGTCATCAGTAACGGCAGCCATTGAATTCGTAAATAATATTATAAAGGAAATGGACAGTGGCAAGAAAACTATAGGTTTATTCCTTGACATATCTAAAGCTTTTGATAGTGTTTACCATGATACATTACTAAATAAACTAACAAATTATGGAATTAAATATACTGCTCTAGAATGGATAAGATCGTACTTAAAAGGACGCAAACAGTGTGTTTCTATAACACATATAAATAAGAAAACGAATACTTTGGAAACAATTTCATCAGATTTAAAGTCAATTCAATATTCTGTACCTCAAGGATCAATATTAGGCCCGTTTTTATTTGTATGTTACATAACTGGAATTACCAAATCATGCAATATGTTTACTCCGAAAAATTTTCCAACATATTGTCTATACGCAGATGATATAAGTATTTTAATCGTCTTATGTTAATTTTTTAATCGTCGTTGTGGAGAATCAAGTGATAATTTTAATACCATTTCAACAAATTTAATGTCGCATATTGATAATTACCTAGCGAATAAAAATCTTCTCTTGAATTACGTAAAAACAAACATAATGGAATTTCACTTCATCCAAAATAAACAAGATAATTTAAATATGGAAATTATGAACAAAAACTACAATCTTCAACAAAATGTAAAGTTTCTCGGGCTAAGTTTGAACTGCAATTTAAAATGGGACACCCATATCAACGGGATTTGCAAAAAAATGATTTCTGGAATATTTGTATTAAAGAGGATGAGATATTACTGCAGTCAGGAAGTTTTGAAAATCATTTATTTTGGATTGGTACACTCACATTTAGATTATGGTATACATTTCTATGGTGCAACTAGCAAAAATAATTTATTAAAAATACTAAAAATCCAAAAACATGCTATTAGAACTATTAAAAATATCAAATTATACAAAGAATATAAGAAAAGTTCATGCAGGACTCATTTTGTTGAACTTAACATATTAACTGTTTTTGGGCAGTATATTTATGAAACAATATGTCTGACAAAAATTGAAAAATCCGAATTGGAAGAGAGTTGTAAGTTTTATTTAACAAGGCATAAAGATAGCAAACAGGAGTACCATAGAACTGAAATATTCAAAAAAAAGTCGTTATTATATTGAAAAAAAATTCTCAAATTCATTCCTAGTAATATTACCAACATTAGTAATTTCAAGAAATTTAAGAAGGAATTAAAATTAAATCTAGTGCAAAAAGTGATATATGCTTTTGAAGACTTCTTTGAAGATGATTAGAGACTTGATTCAAAATACTTGTTATGTTTAGCTATAATTGTATGACAACTTAAAACACATACTTAATGTATGTTGTTGTCTGTAAATAAATAAATAAATAAATAAATCATAAACGTAAAAATATGACTCGTCAGTTGACAGTATGTGTATGTTGAACGTACAACAAGTTATCTGTCTCTTGTAGTAAACATCGTTAGGCGTAATGTTAGGAATAGGTAAATTCTTCTGAAAATCGATAGCAATACTTTCATGTTCTTTGGATGCTTTACTTTTCACTTTTAATTCTCTTTTGCGGATATAAAAGATATCAGAAGTCAGTATGTGAAGTTTTTTTCTGTTTACAATTTTTAAATTTTATTTTCTACATTCACTCTTTCGCTGTTACTATCAGGGTGCATTTTAAATGTATGTTGAGTGCTCGAACTACAGCAGCATGCTTATCACAATAACTACTAGTAATCATTCTAGAATAGCCAAAACTAATATTAAATTCTGTATTGAACACAAGCCTTTTTTCATACGACACAGATTGAGTCGGGTATACCTTCTTAAATAACTCGTAAATTTTCGTGATGTTGAGTTCTGATGTAAAATACACTTTATTAGACGTTTTCAAGTTATATAACTTCTAAAAGATTTAATTATTGTATTATCAACTATTGATGATAATAATATTATTAATTAATACATTATATTTATGATAAGTTAATGTACCGTTGAAACAATAAATTACGGGAGTTTTGCGCCCCAGCAGGGAGGACAGTTGGCAGCTCTGCGAACCGCTCTCAGTTGAACCACGTGACACGGCGATCAGTCTTATCATTATGACTGACTTGTCCATACCGTAACTCATGATGGCTGAAGAAAAAGTGATAAAAATCTTAAATAACTTAGGAGTGAGTGGTGTAGGACTAACTGATGACGAATATAATGTTTATGCTGACCATTTTACTGAAAGAAATTTAAGTAGTGACCTTGAGCGACCTTTAAGCGATATGGATTATCCACAAGACCAAGAAAGTGTGATTTCAGATTTGTCTTTGCTAAATACCATTCCACAAGTGGATGATCTTTCTGTAATTAGTAACCTTGAAAATCTCATAGATATCGATGATGAAATAATAGAAATAGAAGCAAACGGGGATGATCACCAAATTGTTGACGAGGATGATGGTGGGGAAGATTTAGTTAATATTAATAACATTAATAATGAATTATTTGGTATTTACGATCAGGAAACTGATCTTGCATTAGTAAATGATTTTTTTGTTTTTCAAATGCGCCATGAATGTGCATAGATAGATCATTATGATAATCATATTAACATACTAGATCAGGTGATCTTAGGCTAACTACGATGCCTTTCATTGGAAAAAAAAAAACAAAGAAACAAACAATATGAGAGGAAAGGTACATGTATTAATTACATGCTAAAAGGTAAGTCAGTGTGTAAAACTACGTTCAGGTTTGGTCATCAAATAAAAACATAAAGATTGAAACGTCTGACAAAAATGTACAATTCTTCAGGATTGGTTGCTAAGGAACATGGCAACTCGGGTAAACTAAAAAAGAATGTTACATCATTTTCAAACACTGAGTATGAAGTCAAGTTTTTAAACAACTATGCAGAACAGCAAGCTATAATACTACCCGGTTGAAGCAGTACACAATACCAAACTAGTCTAAGGTTACTACCATCGATTGATTCCAAAGTAAAAATATACGAAACTTATAACAAAATAATTTGTAATAATTGGAGTCGAATGACAGTATAGATGAACAACCCGATGATCCGCGAGATGTTGATTGGGAACCCGAGGCACCACCTGTGCTACCTCCAGATAATGCGGAGGCTGATGGCCCAGCATTTCGCACTAGGTCGCGTGTTAGATTATGAATTATAGCTACTTGTTGTAAATTGTGGGAGATGTATCGGTAAGATGAATATCATGTATGAATATCTTATCTGAATAACTAAACTAGTATGTTGTTGTATTATGGGAGTATATTGTAGTAATTATTTTATTATTAAATATGTTTTATATATGTTCGGATAAAAGTTTATTTTTTGTTATTGTCTCAGAAGACGCTTAAAATGAAATATAAAAAAATTGATTGTTGTTGAGCTCTGTAACGTGTCAGGTAAATAGAGACTTATAGCTTATATGAAGATATTTGATATGATTTTATACGAATTCAATATATGTTGGATGACATTGAATGTAAGACCATTGAACATTGTTCTTATGTTTTTTTTTTTTTTTTGTTTTTTTTTGGTTGGGAAAACAATGCTACGCATTTAAATATTTGTAAATATTTTTAATTTCAAGCTTGTGAGTTTAATTACTATTAGTCATTGGAGGAATTGTTGCCTTGCTGATAAGAGGATTGTAGTCTAGATTAAAACGCTTATTTGACCTAGTCATGATAATATGCTATTTATTTGGATTATGCATTTGGTGCTATCGTATCATAAGCTAAGTGTCAAAGACCAGGGTTAAGGCCTACGGGTGATTTATAGTCAAAATGTAGAAAGCTTATTTGACCACTTATTATCTTATTCCTTATGATCATAAACATGGATTAAAGGACAATATTACGTTGTATTAACTTAATTCTGTTTGAGTTAAAGGAACATACCTTTAAGAGCGAGCAGGGTTGTGAAAACAGAAGAATGGCGACCAGGACGACGATGTAGATTCCGTGTTCGAGGACAGAGCCGGGGTAGGAGCAGGAGCGGGCCTGGGTGACAGCGATGGAGGTCCAGAAGGGGTCACGTGGCCACTTAGCGACAGGTAGTCCACCGCTGTCGGCGGTGACGCGACGACGTACGAGTTGGTCGAGGAGGTTGTCGGAGACGCGGCTGGTGGCGGCGCCGGCGGCTGGACAAGTAGAGGCCCGAGTATTACTGGGATCGGTGGAGGGCAGTTGCATACACTGCCCCTCAAGGGGATGATCAACCGGCGGACTACTAGTGTCTCGGTATCCAGAGACACTGTCACACGGAACCACTCAGGGTAGGTACTAAGCGGGATCCTGGTATATGTGTCGACGGAGAACTCTGCCAACATCACGTACAGTTGAGAGACAGTTGCGAACTGAATGGTGGTGTGTTTGTCTGGCAGTGAACATTTCCCGGACATTATGGTTATAGTAGCATCCGACGCCTACACTTCGTCCTACGGTTATGGTTGTTTCTTGAGCATTGGCCTGAGGCAGTATTATATGTAGTGTAATGGAATTTTATCTGTATAATTATACTATATTATAAAGGTATATTTCTGACATATAGGAAATGGAGTATTCTCTAGTTACCGTGCTATTTCAAATCATGACTGGGTAAAGTAATAACTATCACATGTATTCCCTATCATTTTATTCTGGGAATCTTTAATGTTGTGTAATCGAGCTGTGTGAACATTATTGCAAATGGGTAACCTATGTTAGTGTGATTTCTTTTGAGTTGTCTATGTAGCTTATTTTTTTAATTCATTGAGCTAGTCTAGTAGGTTTGGATGATGTTTTAGTAGGGTATCTCTTAATGTTTATTTTTTGGCAAAAATGTGTTACATGATTATTTGGTAGTTAAACAAGTAATAAAAGTCACTTTTGAATAAAGAATAGTAAAACATTTTCTTAAAACTATGAAATTTTATAGAGATGCATCAGATAAGTGTTCACTGTTATAAGATCAGCTTTGAGAGATTGCGCAACAATGTCTCACCACTCTGACAAAGCACTCGACAAGAAGGACTTGGCTGAACATATGGGCCATACCCGAGAAACACTGGAAGTCATCCAAAAAGGTAAAATAGCTCCTCATCTTCTCAAACTAGGTGGCGTTACCGTTGATGATCTTGTGCAGTCAGATCCTCAAGAGGGAAATATTACTCCACGAAACATACAACCATCAAGTGGTCAAGATGATCTTGATTATGAACTTTCACGAGGAAAAAGATCTGAAATGGATACAAGCCATGATCCTGATGATCCGGATTGGTTACCTGAATGTTTATCAGAAGAGGTTCAGTCAACATTAAACTCTGTTGTAGTGAATAAAACTCTTCAAAAGAAAAAAAGGCGATGGTTAGAAAACGAAAAAAACAGTGGTAATTGAGAATTTTAAGGAATTTATGACGTCGTCTAGGAATCCAGGAAGTAAACTGTGTAAGGAATTGTTAGAAAAGGCGCCATTATTGAAAGGAAGAACATGGGCACAAGTAAATACTCTTATTGATAATTTCAATAAAGGAAAACTCTCACTTCCTCTGCAATATAGGTATCTTAGATCATAGAAGTTGTACACCCTAAATTAGATTGCTGAAGTTCCCTTTAAAAAAGAATTTGAAAAAGTAGCTTTTTATATTAGCTATAAGTTTTTTATTTTTGTTCATTTCAAAGGAACGGTAAACAAGATAAGACTAATTTCCCCTTTTAAAGATTTAAATTCCCTAAAAATGGAGAACTTTACTTAATTAGAGAAAAACTGTTCAGAAAACATTGACTTCAATCTGATAAAATCACAGTTGTTGAAAGCAATTATAACTTTATGAGGGCAGTGGATTCTTTATGATTGGAGTTCAGCTATGGAAGATGTAAACTATTTAACTATTAATTATTTTACCTTATTTTGGGCTCTCCCACCTCCAGGATATTGTTCAGTAGTCTATTCGTCCTTTCCAGCGGCGATCTTCGCACTTGTCAACATTTAAAAAAACACAAACACACGACACATACGAAAAAAACGAACACGAACACATACAAAATCCGACGTTTCGGGAAACCAAAACAACGTTTCCCGTTTTCAAGGGTCCTTTAACCTAACTTTTGCGAGTCTTGCCGAGCGCCTAACCACGACTGGCGGTGCATCCAAAGTTGGGGGAGGGGGAGCGGCGATTCTGGGTTTTCCTGCAGCTGATAACGTTTGTTTACGTCCAGTATCAGACAATCGAGCCAATTCCTTACTTACAACTTCTAAATAAACAGGGCTTATTTCGACAGATGGTCTTGAAATGGGGCGATTTTCCATTGCCATAAACAGAGATTCGGCCAAATTGCGTTTCCTCCAGTCAGGCTCTTTATACAGTATGACACTGTCGTCCCATTTGACATTATGCCCTGTGTCAAACACATGTTCGCATATTTTAGAACCGTAACTTTCTTTATTCTGTACCTTTTTCCAATGTTCTAAAATTCGCACTTGAGCAGGTCTGGAGGTTTGACCTATGTAGTTAAGGCCACAGGAGCAGGGAATCTTATATACCACATTTTTATTTTCTTAGTTTTCGTTTTTCGGTTTTAATTTAGTCACCTGACTCCTTATTGTATTATTTGACCTGAAAACTGTTCTAATGTTATGTTTGGCATTAATGCGCCTCACCTTCTCCGATAGATTCTTAATATACGGAATGCAAACCGTCGTGATTGGTTTCTCATGCTGTGTTATATTTTGGTCCCAATTTATAATACTATTTTCTACCTTATTTAAGGCCTTATTAAAAACACAATTAGGATAGCCACTGTTATTCAATGCTTTTTTAATGTTTTCTAGTTCTTTTTTATATAATATCTCAGTACTGCAAATGTACTTGGCCCGTTTAATTAATCCTACAGCCAAGCCCACTTTTACATGCTCAGGGTGATTGGAGGAATAGGAAAGATACTGTCCAGTTGCCGTAGGCTTTTTGTACATGCTGGTTTCCCAAGTACCTAATAATTTATGAACTAAGACATCCAAGAACGGCAGCCTGTTATCTTTTTCTAGTTCGATAGTAAACTTAATGGAGTCATACTGGTTATTTAAATAACTTTTAAAATTTAGCAGTTCCGTTTCAGACTCCTCCCATAGGCAGAAAACATCATCCACGTACCGGACCCATAGCCTAGGCTTTATATTATATTTACTGATCGCCTCATTTTCAAAGAACTCCATAAAAAGATTGCTCAAGATCGGACTTAGCACCCCTCCCATGGCCATGCCTTCTGTTTGTTCATAGAACTTATCTTCAAACTGGAAATAGTTAGATTTGATACAAACATTTAAAAGTTCAATTATTGTTGAGACTGGGATATTTGTCCTTTCAGTTAAACTTCCGTCATTTTCCAATTTTCTCCTAACAATTGATAAACAGGGTTCAATGGGGACATTTGGGAATAGATTGCATACATCAAAGCTGACCATTATTGTTTTTTCAGTAGGCGGAAATAACTTTAGTTTTTCCACAAACTCTTCAGAATTCTTTATACAAGTTTCAGATAGACCAAATAATGGAGACAATATTGGAAGAATGAACTTAGAGAGCTCATAATGTGGAGAGTTTATAGCACTCACAATTGGCCTGAGGGGGATTCCCTCTTTGTGTAACTTAGGCAGCCCATACAAATGAGGAGCTTTTGAGTACTGAGGACTTAATCTAAAAAATGTGTTTTCTTTTACCAAAGGTTTTATTTTCTTTAGTTCTAATTTTATTTTGTTTTGGACTGAGTTAGTGGGGTCCCGGTTTAAAAGTTTGTACTGGCCACCACATATTAAATCATTAATTTTTTCCTTATAGTCAGATTTGTCCATCATAACAACAGAACCTCCTTTATCTGATGGAAGTATTACAACAGAGTCGTCCTGTTTTAATTGTTTAAGTGCAGTTTTGTCTCTAATGCTCAAGTTACTATTAACGGGTTTAGGATTTTTTAGTGCATTAACTATATTACACCTGTATAAGTCTTTATGTTCCACAGGTAGCAGCGTGGCCGCAGGTTCTATAGAGGTAATTATGTCAACGTTAGAAGCTCGGTTCGGGGCAATGCTGAAGTTTAGGCCCTTGCTGAGAACAGATTTTTCCGCATCGGTCAAAGGTCTGCTTGATAGGTTGACAACCAGCTTATCTAGTGACCCGCTGATATCTGTCGTGGCATCTCTGTTGATTCCTGTGCCACTGCCTGTAGAATTGCGAATTTTAAACTCTTTCAGTTTATTGAATTTGGATTTTTGGTTGTTCTTTTTTGCCTTAAAAATTCTAGCTTGTTTATTTTTAAAACTAGTCAATATTGGTTCAATGTCATTGGTTTCCATGAGATCGATAAGTTGTTGTGTCAAAACTTCTATTTTCTCTCCTATAATATTTTTGGCAAGTCTGACCTGATTTATCCTGCTATTTAAGAGTTTTACACTAGCATCTTTTAAAACTTTCTTTGCATAGTTATCATTTAATGGGGATTTAATCTGCAAGCCTTTTGGAACTAAATTTTCTTTTTTACATTTTGTGAGGAATGTCAAATGATTAGAATTCAGAGCATGTTTGATCATAGCTTTTTCCAGATCTTTTATCATGTCAGGAACCTCGGGCCCATACCGGGATGTAATCCTTTCTTTAAAAGACATGTTTTCAGGTGGGGTTAATTCCATAATTATTTTACCTTATTTTGGGTTCTCCCACCTCCAGGATATTGTTCAGTAGTCTATTCGTCCTTTCCAGCGGCGATCTTCGCACTTGTCAACATTTAAAAAAACACAAACACACGACACATACGAAAAAAACGAACACGAACACATACAAAATCCGACGTTTCGGGAAACCAAAACAACGTTTCCCGTTTTCAAGGGTCCTTTAACCTAACTTTTGCGAGTCTTGCCGAGCGCCTAACCACGACTGGCGGTGCATCCAAAGTTGGGGGAGGGGGAGCGGCGATTCTGGGTTTTCCTGCAGCTGATAACGTTTGTTTACGTCCAGTATCAGACAATCGAGCCAATTCCTTACTTACAACTTCTAAATAAACAGGGCTTATTTCGACAGATGGTCTTGAAATGGGGCGATTTTCCATTGCCATAAACAGAGATTCGGCCAAATTGCGTTTCCTCCAGTCAGGCTCTTTATACAGTATGACACTGTCGTCCCATTTGACATTATGCCCTGTGTCAAACACATGTTCGCATATTTTAGAACCGTAACTTTCTTTATTCTGTACCTTTTTCCAATGTTCTAAAATTCGCACTTGAGCAGGTCTGGAGGTTTGACCTATGTAGTTAAGGCCACAGGAGCAGGGAATCTTATATACCACATTTTATAAAACCTCTCATTGATATTTCACCATCTGTGTTACTGCATCCAAAAATAAACCAAATTTTACAAAATGTAATCACGATTCTTTTAAAGTTTGTCCAATCAATAATTTTGCCCCTGTTAAAAAAAGTTTTCCAAATCAAGCTGTACATCATTAATTTTGTGATAACCGTCGTCCTTGTAATGCTGTAGTCCGTAGCTGTATGGTTCCGTCTTTTTCTTTTTCCGTGTCCATCTCCGTGTCTGTGTCCACATTTTTTATCTTGGTAGCTAGGTATGTCTTGCTGACAACTAAAATTTTATTTGTAGCGAGGGCTGTTTCTCAATTTGATCGTATTTTTCATTTTTACAGTAAAAACTTGACTGATAAAGAGAATTAATTGAGTTTTGTTGAAGCTGCTTATTTAAGGTAAGCTGCTTATTTACAGGTAAGCGAAACCTGTATTTTCGAACAAGATATTTTACAGCGAAACGGGTTTTAGGTTGAAAGAGGTTGCTTTTGGTTTATTTTACTCTGATCCACAGAAAACTAAGCTAAAAATAAAGAAAAATAGAAAAAAGGGAAAAGAAAACAAAAGAAAAAATAGAAAAAAAACAATAGAAAAAAAGAAAAAAAATTGAAAATAAATCTTTTCAATCCTCTTTTTCTTTTGTTTTTCAATTTTTGTATATGAATGTATATGAAAAAATGACCAAATATTAGGATTCCATATCCAAAAGTTCGGATTTCAAGGTTTTAGCCTTCTGTATAGAGTAAACAAAGGGTTACTTTTAGTTTAAATGAATGGAAATGTTTCGTAATTGGATATATATGTAGCTTTTTCCTACATTATACCACAATTTTATTTAATTATGGAAGTAAATTTTATTGCGTTAAAAGATTTAAAAATAATTATGTTTAAAATGTTATAATTTATAATTAGAGATTTGAGTCTTATTTGTGGAGTGTAAACAGGCAACAGTTAGTTTAAGGAAGTGTAAAATTGTTTATTCATAAATATATGTTTCTCGTTTCTTCAGTAAACAGGTTCACTTATTTGGTTGTAGCTCTATTTAGCCTTGAAATCATAACTTAATATAGCAGTTCTGGCTTTCCTTATCATATATGTAAAATCAGAGAACAAATAAAGAAAAGTGAATATTAATAGTTTTTTTTATTTTATAATAGCACAAGTTTTTTTTTTTTTGTATAAAAAGTGTTTCTAAGGGGGAACGATCAGAGAGTAAGCTGTGTTTATAGAATAAGGAGTATATCACATCATTATATGTATGATTTTTTTTAATTTGTGCCTAAATTTAGAATAAATACATAAAAAAATCATCATAATTGAATTAATATATATTTTATGTAAAGGTGGCACAAAAATGTAGTGTAGCTATAAATATAAAAGTTAATGTGTTTTATCCTTTTATTATTTTATTTAGAAATTCACAAGATTTATAATCACAGGGTTGAGCTATATCTATGAAGTAAAGACAATATGTCAGGGTTCTAAGCCTTAAGGTTCAGAATTAGTTTTGTACAGATATGTGTAAAACATTATTTTAATTAAATAAAACCATACTATATTTTAATTCTTATAACTATTTCAAGATAGCACCGATTTTTTCGTTGCTACCTTTATTTTATCTTGAAAATAATTAGTAAGTTTTGAGTTTTTACTATCTTATATAAAAATCAAAATGAATGAGAATATGATGGATGAGTTGTATCTATAAAGTGTCATGGGATTATATATGGGCAAATTTCAGATTTAGTGGTTTTAGCATTATGTGTAGAGTAACAATCGGTAAAATTAAAGTTTGAATAAATAAAACCAATTTTATAGTTAAATGTAAGTAGCGATTTTATTAACTTAATGGTAGCTCTGATTTAGTACTACCTAAATAAAGGTCTTAAAACCAGTATATATTGTATGTTTTAGCTTCATTATTATATTTTTTATGGTTCAAAATCAGTTTATTAACACGTTAGTTTGAAATAAGAAAAAAAACATGTTAAATATAATATTTAGGCAAATATTTTTTCCATTTTTTTTCATATATAAGGCTTTTACTATATTTAAAGGTAGCACTGATTCGGTGACACCAGCATTTGTATCTTAGACACAAGTGTTTATTGGATTTTTCTTCATTATTTGTAAACAAAAACAAATAGGTTTGACATTTTCTATATTAACCTATAACTATAAAGTACAAACAGTATAATTGTAGCATACAGATAAAAATCCTTTTCAATTTCACATATATGAAGCTAATTAGGTGCTACCTAAATATAGGTCTTAAAACCAGTGTTTATTGTATTTTTAGTTAAAAGCCTTTTCCCTTTATATATATTTACACTGATTGGATGCTACCTTCAAATTTTGTATAATCTAAGAGTTTATTGCATTTTCGGTTTTACTATTTTGTAAAGTAACACTTATTTGATGCTATCTTTATTTCTTTTTTCTAGCTTCATTAATTACAAGACTTATATTTGTATATCAATATATATATATATATATATATATATATATATATATATACATTCCATTGATTTCATCTATAATTATCATTAGTAAAGCATGAAATGTTTTGCTACAACATTTATAAATTGTATGTATTTAAAATGCTTTAAATTTGTTTAATTTAAACTGTTTGTTACAAATTTCTTTTAAATAAAAGTTATTTCTATAAATAGCTATGAATACATTAAAAAATAAATAAATAACAAATCCATGTGGTTTACAAGATATTAGTTGTACACCTCTTAGCGTTACCCAGAAAACACTACGAGGAGGTGGGTGTACGTCGTTTTCCACACATGCACACACATACACATGGTTTACGGGTCTTTTAGTCAACCGCGCCAGTGACCTTCACTCAAACCACACTTTTCGAAGGAGTAGCCAAAGTAAATACCTTAACTTCTCAATCTGATAAGTCTCACATTCACACATACATTCATACAATTTATTCATTAAGAACAATTTTAACAATATTTACAAAATTATGGGGTGTCAATATGTTATTTAAAGAAGATTCATAATGCATACCATAATCATGCATAACCTCCTTAGCTTTATTCAGTATATTTATACTGTTTGGTACAGAATATCTTGTAAAACTTGGTACAAAACCATCTTTCTTAGCTTTCTTCAATGCTCTTTTAAATCGTCTTTTTTCTGTACGAATACACTTGTACTCAATTACTCCATACTTTTCATAGTATGTGTTTTTTTCCAGTACACAAAAGATATGTTTTAAGTCCATATCATCAGGCATAACAGCAACCTTAGGCATTTGATCAACTAACGTTTCAATTAGTTTTTGATTATTTGCCAACACTTTATGTAAGGAGTGAGTCAACTTAAGGTTTTCTCTTTTAATTTTATACTCTCCATACTTGCGAATTGATGGTAGGATTTCTTCAAACACCCAATCTTGAAAGCGTTTAGCTATTTTCATCTTAGACGATATAATTAAGGAATATAAACCTGGTTCATTTATGAATACGGTTCTTTCTTGAAAATTATAGGGTAAAACGGAACTAGTTCCATTTATATCCTTACGCAACTTTTTATATTTCTCCTTAACTAGATCATTTATTGCTTTTCGCGGTCTTTTGTATTCTAGAATCTCTGATATATCATTAGCCTTAAACCATGGATTGTTTTCACGATCAAATAATACAGCTACGGGCTTATTATCAAACATGTAACACTGCAGTGCAGACATAGTGAAGTCGTTTATTTTTCTATTTACTTTCAATATTAATTGAATATTACAAAATAGCATACAGATTTAAATATCCGGAAAAACCGAAATTGTGAATAAGCTGTTCACTCGGCAAAAGTTCACCAAACAATGAAGTACGTGGTTAACCGAGCTGCTTATATACTCGATGAAGAGTGGTGGAAAACCTGCGCGTACACAATTCTATGTTTTATTTTAAACATTTCTTGTGAAGATTCGTCAATAATAAGGGGCACGCTCAACAAACCACTTTTATAAATGCTGAAGCGCAACTGCGCGTGCAAAAATAAGGGAAAGTGCTGCACATACACAGTAATATGATAAATTTGAATTTTTTGACAATTTTCTGAATAATGTATCTAAACTGATTATTAACACATCTTACATTAATGTCACATTTATATTCATTTAGTGGATTGAACTTAAAAATATTAGCTTTACATATATGTGATACAAATGATTTTTTTTAAACATCAAAACGACGTTTGCTCGACTAAAAGACAAATGTTCAAAACAATAATAAAATTAAATACAGAACTAATAAGGTTAAAATTTACTCATAAAAGACATTATTAAAATAGTACATTAAAGGTAGCGACAAAACGGTGGTCCAATGTCTGGCTAAAAATAGAAATTCCTATATCACCATTCAATTAGTAACAAAAGTTTTGTTAAGAATTCACATAGATAAAAAATATATTTATTGGTTTGGCCTTAAAACATTACTTAAAAGGGTTGTTTAAAAACGTATAGCAAAATTTTACATATAGAAAAAGAACATCAAGGGTAGCACCAAAATGGTGCTATCTTTAAGTAGTAACATTTAAATGGGTTAAGCTCAATTAAAAGTTTCAAAATAAAGTTTAAGGTTAAAACTAAAAATTGTTGTTTAAAAACCTATTGCAAAATTTTACATATGAATTTAGTACATAAAAAGTAGGACCAAATTGGTGATATCTTTAAGTAGCAACATTTAAATGGGTTGAGCCCAATTAGAAGTTTCCGAATCACGTTTAAGGTTAAAACTAACGATTTGTTAGAAATTCACGCAGATAAAAAACATATTTGATCGTTTGACTTTAAAGCAATACTTAAACGTGTTGTTTAAAAAACCTGAAGCAAAATTTTGCATATAAAAATACTACATCAAAGATAGCACTAAAACAGTGCTACCTTTAAGTAGCAACATTTAATAAATGCGTTAAGCTCAATTAGAAGTTTTCCAAATAAACTTTAATGGTAAAACTAAAGTTTTGTTAAGAATTTATACATACATAAACATATCTAGTGGTTTCACATTAAACCAAAACTTAAAAGTGTTGCTTAAAAACCTAAAGAAAGTTTATCTAATAAAATTCAATAAAAAGTAATACATCAAAGGAACCAAAAAAACGATGCTACCTTTAACTATGGGTTTAATCCAGTTAGAAGTCTCTAAATTAAGTTAATCGTTAAAACTAAAGTTTTGTTAAGAATTTACATATATACACAAATCTATGGTAGTCTGTCCTTAAACCAATAATTAATAGTGTTCCTTGAAAACCTAAAGAATTTTTTCCATACACCATTCTATAAAAATAGTAAATCGAAGGTAGCACCAAAACGGTGCTACCTTTAATTATAGATATATGTACACACATACCATGTCTGACGATAATTGGATCAACCACTTCTGAGATGTACGATATTTAAGTTTTGCCCCTTAATTTTTTTGGATGCACCACGCCACGCAATGGTAAACAATTAATGTTAACTCATACCAGCCTACATACCAAATAAGAAGTTAATTGGTCTAGCAACTCATGAGATATACAATATTTAAATTTTGCCCCTTCATTTTTGATGCAACCCCCCACGCAATGGTAAACAATTAATGTTTACTCATACCAACCTACATATCAAGTAAGAAGTTAATCGGTCCAGCTACTCCTGAGATATACAATATTTAAGTTTTGCCCCTTCATTTTATGGAGGCACCCCGCCACGCAATGGTTAACAATTAATGTTTACTCATACACACCTACATACCAAGTAAGAAGTTAATCGGTCCTGCTACTCCTGAGATATACAATATTTAAATTTTGCCCCTTCATTTTTTTAATGCATTCCGCCACGCAATGATAAACTTTTATTGTTTACTCATACCAACCTACACACCAAGTAAGAAGTTAATCGGTCCAGCCACTCCTGATATATACAAGATTTAAATTTTGCCCCTTCATTTTTTGGATGCATCCCGCCATGCAATTGTAAACAATTATTGTTTATTTATACACACCTACATACCAACTAACAAGTTTATCGGTCCAGCCAATCCTGAGATATACAGAATTTAAGTTTTGCCCCTTCATTTTTTTGGATGCACCCCGCCACGCAATGGTAAACAATTAATGTTTACTCATACACACCTACATACCAAAGAAGAAGTTTATTCGTCCAGCCAATCCTGAGATATACAGTATTTAAGTTTTGCCCCTTCATTTATTAAATGCACCCCGCCACGCAATGGTAAACAATTTATGTTTACTCATACACACCTACATACCAAGTAAGAAGTGAATCGGTCCAGCCACTCCTGAGATATACAATATTTAAGTTTTGCCCCTTCATTTTTTGGATGCACCTCGCCACGCAATGGTAAACATTTAATGTTTACTCAAACCAACCTATATACCAAGTAAGAAGTTAATCGGTCCAGCCACTCCTGAGATATACAATATTTAAGTTTTGCCCCTTCATTTTTTGGATGCACCCCGCCACACAATGGTAAACAATTAATGTTTACTCATACCAACCTACATACCAAGTAAGAAGTTAATCGGTCCAGCTACTCCTGAGATATACAATATTTAAGTTTTGCCCCTTCATTTTACGGAGGCACCCCGCCACGCAATGGTTAACAATTAATGTTTACTCATACACACCTACATACCAAGTAAGAAGTTAATCGGTCCTGCTACTCCTGAGATAAACAATATTTAAATTTTGCCCCTTCATTTTTTTAATGCATTCCGCCACGCAATGATAAACTTTTATTGTTTACTCATACCAACCTACACACCAAGTAAGAAGTTAATCGGTCCAGCCACTCCTGATATATACAAGATTTAAATTTTGAACCTTCATTTTTTGGATGAACCCCGCCATGCAATTGTAAACAATTATTGTTTATTTATACACACCTACATACCAACTAACAAGTTTATCGGTCCAGCCAATCCTGAGATATACAGAATTTAAGTTTTGCCCCTTCATTTTTTTGGATGCACCCCGCCACGCAATGGTAAACAATTAATGTTTACTCATACACACCTACATACCAACTAACAAGTTTATCGGTCCAGCCAATCCTGAGATATACAGAATTTAAGTTTTGCCCCTTCATTTTTTTGGATGCACCCCGCCACGCAATGGTAAACAATTAATGTTTACTCATACACACCTACATACCAAGTACGAAGTTTATCGGTCCAACCAATCCTGAGATATACAATATTTAGGTTTTGCCCCTGCATTTTTTTGGATGCACCCCGCCACGCAATGGTAAACAATTAATGTTCACTCATACACACCTACATACCAAGTAAGAAGTTTATCGGTCCAGCCAATCCTGAGATATACAATATTTAAGTTTTGCCCCTTCATTTTTTGGATCCACCCCGCCACGCAATGGTAAACATTTAATGTTTACTCATACCAACCTACATACCAAGTAAGAAGTTAATCGGTCCAGCTACTCCTGAGATATACAATATTTAAGTTTTGTCCCTTCATTTTTTGGATGCACCCCGCCACGCAATGGTAAACATTTAATGTTTACTCATACCAACCTATATACCAAGTAAGAAGTTAATCGGTCCAGCCACTCCTAAGATATACAATATTTAAGTTTTGCCCCTTCATTTTTTGGATGCACCCCGCCACGCAATGGTAAACATTTAATGTTTACTCAAACCAACCTATATACCAAGTAAGAAGTTAATCGGTCCAGCCACTCCTGAGATATACAATATTTAAGTTTTGCCCCTTCATTTTTTGGATGCACCTCACCACACAATGGTAAACAATTAATATTTACTCATACACACCTACATACCAAGTAAGAAGTTTATCGGTCCAGCCACTCCTGAGATATACAATATTTAAGTTTTGCCCCTTCATTTTTTGGATGCACCCCGCCACGCAATGGTAAACATTTAATGTTTACTCATACCAACCTACATACTAAGTAAGAAGTTAATCGGTCCAGCCACTCCTGAGATATACAGAATTTAAGTTTTGCCCCTTCATTTTTTTGGATGCACCCCGCCACGCAATGGTAAACAATTAATGTTTACTCATACACACCTACATACCAAAGAAGAAGTTTATCGGTCTAGCCAATCCTGAGATATACAATATTTAAGTTTTGCCCCTTCATTTTTTGGATACCTCGTGCCATGCATTTGTAGACACCAAATAAGTGTACACACATACTTATAATTACAAATGCCTATTGACTCAAAGGTAAAGCCCTACGCTAGCAAAAGGCAATAATAATGTTAATTTTAGTTTTTTTTTTTTTGGACAGTTTGACCTTAGATCTGGAAAGTTATTTTTAGCATTACAATAATAAACATGTTAACATTACATGTATACACATACCAAGTTTGAAGTAAGTACATATTGCCATTCAAAAGATATAAAATAAAACTTTTTTGCGCATTCATTTTTTTGGTACCTTTTGCCATGCATTTGTAGACAGCAAGTAAATGTACACACATACCAAGTATGAAGTTAATACATAGAGCCGTTCCTAAGATATGGAATTTCAAAGTTTTGCCCCTTCATTGCCCCTTCATTTTTTAGATGCAACCCGCAACATTTTGTTAATTTTTTAATTATGGGTACTCACCCCCTGGGGGTACCTCTACTACGTAGTAGGTAGTTTTTTCTGGTCCCCGGACCCCTAGGACGAACCGTTTTCGAGATATTAGCGATTTTTGTGTTTTTTAAGCTGAAGTTTGCATGTTATTCACTTTATATAGTACTGTATGCGTCGTATATAGTATGATAACGTTCTTAGTTGCTTAACAGCTTCTAGCCATTGATTTTATGTGCTGTATATACATTTTTGTGTTTTATTCACTTTTTATAGTATAGCCTTGGACACATTTCATATAGTATAACTAGATTAGAAATATTTAATAGTATAGTCATTGATGTATATTATATAGTAAAGTAGCATTCTCATTTTATACAGTGTAACCGTTGATTATATACATTTTACATTATAGCCATTGATGCAGAGAACTAGTCACAGGTACATTTCATATAGTATAAGCGTTGATCATGTTTATTAACATTATATTCATTGATATTTTGTATAGTATAGCGGCGAATGCATTTCATATAGTATAAGCGTTGATCGCGTATATTTAACGTAAAGTCATCAATGCATAATATATAGTATAGCCTTGGGCACATTTCATATAGTATAACTAGATTTAACATTATAGTCATTGGTGTATATTAAATAATATAGTAGAGTTTTTATTTTATATAGTGTAACCGTTGATTATGTACATTTGATGTTATAGCCATTGACGCTGAGAACTAGCCACAGGTAAATTTCATATAGTATAACTGTTGATTAGTGAATGACATAAGTTGGTTGATTTTATATATTGTATTGCAGCCATCTTTGGGTTTTATTCACTTTTTATAGTATAGTCCCCAGCATTTCATATGTTCTTGTTCCGGCCGATCCAGGTGTTCTTGTTTTATAGTGAATGACGTAAGTTGGTTGATTTTATATACTGTATTGCCAACATTTTTGGGTTTTATTCACTTTTTATAGTATATATCCCAGCATTTCATATGTTCTTGTTTTATAGTGAATGACATAAGTTGGTAGGACTGCGAGGAAATGTGGGAAATTGCAGGGTATTTTGGGGAATTTCAGGGTAATTTGGGTAATTCATGGGGATATTTTGGGGTAAACTGGGTGTAGCCATAACACGTGCTGCGATCTGTTGGAGAAATAGTGAACTAGCTGCAGCCCTAGTACAGGCTGAACTCTGGTGGAGGAATTGTGAACTTGCCGCAGTCGTAGTACGTGCTGCACTCTTGTGGACAAGAAGCGAACCACAGGCACAATATTATCAGACAGATTTACACTACTCTACTCCAAGTACCTCGGTGGCTCAGGGGTAACGCACTGGCCTCACACGCCAGCGGACCAGGTTCGAATCCTACCCTAGCCTGTGATAAATTTTGTTCTTAAAATCTAACCCCTCCAACCTTCCCCGTCACCTTCCCCTCGCCAGCTGCGTCTGGTTAATTTATGGGCCAATTAGCGAGGGCCTCCACTTCCTCATTTAATAACTATCGACCTTGCCCGCTCCCCTCGTTGCGTGACTCGCCTAACCGACCGGAAGCTGTGTGCCCTGGCATGTGGCTTCCGGTGACGTCACTTCCGGGCCAGGAGTAACCAAAACACACTACTAATATGATGAGAATTTTACTTTACATCGACATTTCATTTTTACATTTAGGTCCATCCACCTTGCAATGTGTCTCAAAAAATGATTTCATGACAGTGTAAGACAACAGGCTCTTACAATGATATAGTGAGGTCTTTTGATATCCCCTTCCAATGTTATTTTGAGCTCAACATTTTTGAGTAAAGTCTGCTGACAACACATCAGTTTCAGCTCTTCGCTGTTAAATTAGTGCTTACAAATTCTTTATCATTCCAGTTTATTGTCAATAAACAACCTTTCATCTTAATTTATAAATAATGTACTATTAAAATCTGATTAGTATAAAATTTCTCTAACTTATAAAACATGGGTATAAAATCATAAAACCAGGAAAATAAGTTTATCAAGAATGTATTTGTTATTTCCGAAGTAGTTACAGTAAACTTGACATTCGGTTGACTCAATACCCTGTAAACCTACATCATGTTAAGTGCTAAGTAGTCCAAGAATGTTTTTTTATTACATTATTCATGTAAGTTTTTAAAATGTGTATAAAGCTGAATTGGTTTTATAAAACCAATACCCTTAGTTAATTTTATAATAAACTCTGCCTATTAATAATTTAACTTGTTAGTGATTGCCATTAGTGTTATTTGTTTGGCAAAAACAATAGTATGTTAAGAATTACATTATATTTTGTTTGATTTTAATAAGTAGGTTACACTTATTCGTGTTCAACAAAAACTAAATATTTATTCTATCCAGGATTCAGGATTTATATATCCTCATATATATTTAGTATGGTATAAGTATTCTGTTTAATAAAGTTAGTTTATAATTAATTTTGGTTTTTAATTATTCTTTAGTAGTAACTGCTATTGAGTGCACTGTTGACACTAAGACCAAAACATTACACATAATGTTTAAATAATGCAGTATAAAAAGAATATTGTGTGTCCTGTCAAAGAAATTGTTAAGTAGCTAATAAAGTGGGTTGTAGCAATAAAACTGTGTGGAACGTCCTTAAGAGTGACAAATTACACCCCTACAAGCTCCAGAAAGTCCAGGATCTCAATCCACTTGATTTTCCCCGTCGAGTGGACTTTTGCAAATGTTGTTTAAATAAAGAAATTAACCACCCGAGATTTTTAGAAAAGACTTTATTTACTGACGAGGCGACATTCAGCAAAGAAGGAATTTTCAACACTCGGAATAGTCACGAATGGGCTGAAGACAACCCTCATGGTACTTTTACCAGAAGATATCAATCAAAGTTCTCAATTAATGTTTGGGTCGGTATGTTAGGAAACTACCTGGTTGGTCCCTACATTTTGCCGAACAGACTAAACTCTCCTATTTACCTTTCTTTTCTTAGGGATATCCTACCTGGATTAATGGAGGAATTCCTTTAGACGTAAGAAGAAACATGTGGTTTCAGCATGATGGTGCACCGTGTCACTTTGGTGAAATCGTCCGGGACTTTTCCCTTATATATCCAACTCGCCTGCGGCTCGATGGGGGCTCCGCCCCCATGCCCCCTTAGGGGTTTGCTTCAATTCGTAAAGTAATATAATGGCTCTAGTATTAATCAGGCTAATTCTACCAAGTACTGGACAGCCATGACAGTAACAGAAACGGCAAATACACACTACTCACAAATAATAGTAATAAGCTTTGAAAATTGCCCACGGCTCATGGTATAATCCCTCTCCCTAGTTCCCCTTGATTCGTAAAAAAAAAAAAAAAAAAAATGGGGTTGTGAAATAGTAATGAACTTTGTAAATAGTCATCCTTAAAAATTGTTGTGTTAAAATTTTGGAGATACGATTATGATTGCACATGATTTAGGTAATAGGTGTATTCTGAAATTATAAAAGTGGAATAAAATTATAATGTTTAATGGAGGATCGCTGCTTGTAATAGAAGAAAAATAAGACAAAAGAAAGACATTTGTAATAAAAAATATTTATTGTACGCTATGATGCTTCAGTTTCGCCACAGGGTTGCCAAGAAATTCAGGAACCAAATGTTACATTGTAAAGAAACGATGATAAATTAATCCTACAAAATCAGCAATGTACAACTTTAAATATTAAATATCACGGTTAAGAAAATTAATAAAAATAGAGCTCTCGTAGTATTTAATAAATCACAGGGTAATATTCAGTATAATAATGAAGTTGCATTGAATAGTTTTAAATTATGACAATAATTGAAGTAATCGAGACTTTAGGTGAGAGCACTGAATTGAGAAAGTTTAACGGACAAAATGACAGCGAAAGAAATACATTTTAGTTTAATTAAATATGATTCAATGGGTTATTATGATATTTTCAGCCTGATAGGTAATCAGATATGTAAATGGTTTAAAAAGGAAAAGCGTCGGAATTGGGTAAACGATAGCGAAGGTAATGTCCCAGCTGAGAAAAGTTCAATCGTTCAATAACTTGATACGTTCAATTCAATCGTTTCCCAAACTAAAATCTCAGCCTGATTGGACAACAGCAAATAGGTAAAAGAAGGGAAGACACACGTGTGGGACATCACTCTTCAAATTAAAACTGTGCCAGAAATATCAACTGAGTACTATATTCCATCTAGGGATCCAGATAGCGGGACAGCATACAAATAGTAAGAGTTATAGTTACTACTGTATTAGGTAATTTTTCGAGCGAAAACCTACAAGAAATTTTCCAGCATGAGTAAACTAAAAGTCTAGAAAACGTAATGAGACCTAAAATCTTTTCAGGCGTTACTGCCGCAAAATCATTTACAGTACTAAAATAATATGTTAAAAATATTCGCACAAGCTAAAAATATAGCTCACCATAATATAGATAAAATTAATAATATAAAATAATGGAAAAAATAAACTAGATAAAATAGATGAAAATGTAGAATGACTAAGCTAAATAAACTATTTTTTAGATCAATGAATAAATAAATGATTTCACAAAAACCAAAAATAGGAAAACATGAACAAACTTTTTTGAACCCGCCAAAGACTATTTACAAAAATACTATTCGTTAAAAAATAAAAATGTTTGTTATGAAATAATAATTTAAGAATAATTACCGTATTCTAGTTACTATTCTTAAATCCTGTAGAAATTACAGGGGTATTCTACAAGTTCAGTGAATGCAAAATTCGAAATTCAGATACAATGTAACTGTAGCTAGACCTATTAACAAGTTGCAGAATATAAAATTTAGTAATAATAATAGTTGCAACACGGTCTTAAAATGACGATTTGAGATACTACAA
The DNA here is from genome assembly GCA_030545055.2 of Neoaliturus tenellus. Classification (NCBI taxonomy): domain Eukaryota; kingdom Metazoa; phylum Arthropoda; class Insecta; order Hemiptera; family Cicadellidae; genus Neoaliturus; species Neoaliturus tenellus. The sequence goes on along the minus strand of CM061531.1, from coordinate 132,174,940 downwards.
AAAGTGCAATGTTAATAAGTTAGATTTATGTTACTAATTCACAAACAATCTATGTAGAGTAATTCGGTCATATTGAACAGGTTATAAAGAAAAACACATAATACGAGTATTAGCAGGTATTAATTATAATTTTTTTTAATTTTTTAAGCTCAATATTTTTAGAGTTTTAACTTCTAAATATATTCAATTACCATTAATATCACTGTCAAGCTAAGTTAATACAAAACTTCAAGCTTATATAAAATAGAGTATTAGGTCAGTAAGTAACAAACAATGTAAAACATCACTAAGTAACAAAATATTCAAAACAATCAGTTGAATAACAATCAATTGTAAAACAACCAGTTTCGCCTAACAGGCAAAATAAAAACTTAATTCTGGCATTCATCACAATTATTTTTTATGTTTGGTACTTTTATTGATATCGGTGTCCATGCGCAATGTTGAAGGAACTAAATAATATTACAGTCGCTATTAAATGTAAAGTCTACATTTGGTAAACCACCCACATAAATAAATAAGTTAACTTAATAGCTGACTTTAGGGTAAAGTAGCAACAAAACGTTAAAGAATAACACATAATATTAGCTGGAAATAATTATGAATTCTTTGTAGTTCAATTTTTTTAGAGAGTTACACTTCTAAATACTATGAATTTAATTATAACATCACTGTCAAGTTAAGTTAATACAAATCTTCAAGCTTGTGGGGAAGCAAAACGCTAAATTCAGCTACATGCAGCTAAACTAAATAAAATGTTTCGCAGTGGATCAATAAAAACCCTTGAAATTAGGAAAAATTCCCTTCTTCACGCTCTGTATATCGACTTATGTATAATTTAAACAAAGTTGTAGGAAAAAGAGAGATGTTCGTTGTGATTGTCTCAGGTATGTTTAGGGCAAGCCGTTTTGGCCGCAATGGCGTAAAACTGATATAAGTTTTTATTCCTAGTAAGCCAACGTGGTCCGCAGTTGGAACTTCCATAAAACACTACTGTAAATACCAGTTACATGACAACTCATGCATTAATAAGTGAGTAGAAAGTCAGTTTCAAACAAGGGTGTAGTTGAAAGAGATCATTTAAACACAAGCGAGAACTAAACCTGCAAAGTGATCTACGATACCGTCACACGGTGATATACGCTAACATGGCTGAACTACATTACCGACAAATCTATATTTTTTTCCTTTTTTATAGATTAAAAGTAAAAAATTGCTAGTTTTTAGAATTTTTTATGAATGTAAATCGTGTCAGCTAATAGAATGCCAAATTTCAAGTCACTAGCTTGAACGGTTCCATCCAAACATTTATATACATCAGTGAGTTACCCATGCGGGAGTATATATTTAGGATTAGCTTGGGTGGGTGTTAGAGTTGCGTGTCTGCATTAGCTGTTCCAGTTTCCCTTGGAATTCATGGTTACGGTAGACCCGGACCGGACCGTTACGGTAGACCCGGACGGTCCAAACAAAATTGCGTCGATGTCCCTTGCAGAACGTAACTAGTGGGTTGGGAGTGGGAACCGTTAGGCAAACAGGGTGGTGGGAACAGTATTACTGTTCCCATCACCTTGGATCATTATAAATCTTGAATGACCTTGACCCACTTTTGGAAGGGTCAATGACCCCCCCCCTCCCCCCCCTCCCCCCCCCCCGAAAAAATGGAGTCGATTCCCCCCCCCCCCGAAAAAATGGAGTCGATCCCCCCCCCTTCTCCCACTCCTACCCCCACTCCTTCCCCAACTACTCCGGGTGAACGACCGGTCATGACCTGAAAAATTAAAATGGCTATAACTTGATAACGGATTGACGGATTTGGACAAGCGATACATCATTGAAAAGGTCTATGTAAGACAAACATTTTGGTAAAAGAAGAATGTGGTTATCTTATTTTAGTCAAAAGTTATGCGAATTATTTAAAATAAATACCTTCTCTTTCCCCTTTTCTCCCACCTCCCAGGTCAATAATCAGTCTCGGCCAGCTGCTACCCCTCTCATTTGCATATTGTTATAAAAGACGCACCGACTGCGGCTAACATTTCATTCTGATTCCAGACGTTACGCTGCGAACTTGGAGCCACAACCATGTTATCTCTGCAACTACAACTTCTACTTCAACTTCTACTTCTACTTCAACTTCTACTACGGCTGTTACTGCACCTAAGAAAACTCTTCGTCTGAAAAATCCTCCTGACTGGTACAAGAAGCAACTTGGATCCCAACCTTCAACTTCTGGCACTATTCTTCCGCCTACCAAGACTTCTAAACTTCGAAGCATTTTTTCACCGCCTTCGCCTTCTACTTCGCTTTTAAACGACTCTACATCGCCATCAACCATCATGCCGCCTCCACAGAAGCCAGCTCCCCGTCCTAATACCCCTTCATTTGAAATTTTGCTTCATCGTCTTAGTACACCTGTCATTCCACTGTCACCATTGCCTCCTACCCCACCACTTACTATGCCTGAAGACCACACCTATCATAAAACTAAATCCACTAAGCCTACTCCCAAACCTGCTCCTAAGCCTGCTCCTTCAGAGCAATTTCAATTATTACAAGAAGAGCGTCGTAGGGCATTTAGCCGTCCCACTACTTGCCCTGAAGTGCTCACCAGGGGAATTAAGAAAGGATCAGCTTGTGGGAGGAAATGTGTTAAAAACGAAAGTTTTTGCCGTGTACATGTCGTGAAACATCTTTCTGGACCACAACTGACAGAAACCCCCACCGTTGAAGACGATCCTGAAATAATATCCGTCAGAGGAGAGAGGCTTAAGAAAGGTTTGAAATATTTTTTTCTAAGTGTTGTTGACCACCAACACATTTTAGCAAAATGTAACGGCTTAAAATATAAAATTAGAGTTTGTGAGAATTTGTGTAAAGAGAAGAGATTTAACAATTTAGATTCTCAAGACTTTCTCCTCAGGGATAAAAAGGATCGTATTACAAGGTGGGGGCGTAAACAGTAAATTCACTTAGTTTTTTCCAAATTGTTGCTTAAAAAAATAATGGGGGAGAAACACAATGCGTTACAGCGTTGTGTTTCTCCCCCATTATTTTTTAACACTCTAAGTCTCGTGACCTAGTAACCTACTTCCATCCAAGTAGTAAGAAAAGTACTTCCCCCCACTCCTTTGGGTCGATGACTGGTCACGGTCAGCTCCTACCCCTCATTTGCATACTATTATAAAAGCGGAGCGAGCGTTGGTCACCCCTTCATTTTTCTTCTACACGCCGCTCTTGTCGTTTCGTCTCTGCTGTTTACAATATTTCTTGCTTCAAAATGCCTCCTCATCTGAATGAAAATTTCAATTTTCCGAAATTTCTGATGTTTTTGAAGAATCTGAAGACACTTTAAGTAATGACAGTGAAAGTGAAGATGATGAGGACGATGATGATTATACTGTTGAACTTAGTGAAGAACGTAAAGTCATAGCAATTGATCCACAATTTCCATTTGATACAATAGAAAAGTTTATGGCTGAAGCTAATAAATGGTTGGACTCAGGATGTTATGTACGAATTGACTCTTTTATATTGTATGGTGATAGTCATTCTTTCCTTGTCACACCAAATGACAGAGACCGCATGTTGCAGTGGGCACAATCTATGATGGAGTGCTATGAACAAGGTGTGGACACTGGCGGCTATTTTCTTGCACAACTAGTGTAATAACAAAATTACCCTTCCCCCACCCTACACCCTATCCCTTTCAAATCCTATAAAGAAGGGGGAAAGGAGTGGGGATTATAAAATGGTGGGGGAATGTGTATAAATGCAGGTTGTTTGAAGAGACTTTTATTATTGTGGCTTTAGCAGAAACAACATGGAGTTTAAATCTTCAGCAAAAATAAGGAACAACATAATAAAGAGAGAAATTCGCAAGAAAGAAAAGATTGAACTTATAAAATTACAACTTATAATTCCTTCCATTGAAATTGGATGTAGCAAAATGAAGACTTTGGTGAAAACTAACGAATATTTGCTAAAAACAATCGAAGAGTTGAAGAGCAAGAATGGACATTCTACATAGTAAAATTTGAACATTTTAATATAAATAAGTAAACCCAAAAAAGTAGATGTAGAATAGAGAGCGAGGAATAGATCACTTTGTGGTAATGGACTAACATGCCACTTAGTGCTCTATTCCTCGTTTTCGCGTTAAATTGGATTACCTTGACCTATTTGTTCGACTGTTAGAATTTGGTTAACACTGTTGAATTTCAGTTTTGAACTAACGTTTATTTTTGTTCAACTGTAAGAGTTTTTTTAATACTGTCGAATTTTAGTTTTGAACTAACTTTTAATTTATGCGAATTTTTAGTTTAACTTTAGTTAATTTATGCACAAATTTAGTTTAACCAAGTGTCTGTGCTGTAGCCATTTTCACCTAAAAGTAACTACAATTAGTTGGGTGGGGGAAAGTTCGTTAAAGCTTGAATATAAAGAAGTATATACTAAAACTCCAATGGGAATAAAGAACACGAATGAACAATTAGTTTGTAGAAGGTTAATATTTTTGTTCAAAATGTTTGATTTCCTTGGATAGTGAAGAAGATGAAATAGTGGTGGGGGAACCGTTATAAAAGGAGGAACATGAGAGCCCATTTCATTTCTTGGTGAAATTTCGAAGAGTAAACATCTCAACATGTATTGTTGCGATAAATGTTCGGAATCGTTTCACGATGAAATTCTATTAGACTGTCATAAAGAACTAATTCACAACAACCCAGAAGAAAAACAAGAACAAGAACAACAAGAACAACAAGAACAAGAACAACAAGAACAACAAGAACAACAAGAAGAACAAGAAGAACAAGAAGAACAAGAAGAACAAGAAGAACAAGAAGAACAAGAAGAACAAGATGAAATAACTGCAACATCTTCAACTACTTTACCGAATCTACAAGTATTTGCATTACCCGGTAAAGTAGTAATGCATCATAAGATTCAAAATGAAAACTTGAAGCTAGAAGAATTTATTAGAGAAGCAAAACCAATTGTAAGTAAAACTTTAAAAGAAGAATTGAAAAGATTGAACTTTCTTAAATTTGGTTTACTACTAGAAGCTATGTTTATAAATGTACAAGAAGAATTATCACCAAGAGGATTCATAACAAAAAACCGAACCATTATGGAAAGTTCAAACATTGATTCAATAGTAGAAAACTGTATAGAAGAAATATTAACAAAAATTCAGGAACACGAAGGAAGAGGATCCGGATGGAGTCTTACAAGTATTGAAGTATTAGATATAAGAGTTCATAAACATGGATATGGACTAATGGGATCTAGTTACATTCCTTTGCCCAAAAGAATTAAGGATACAAGATCATGTATTAATGTGAAAAATCAAGATAATGAATGTTTTAGATATGCGATGACATCTAAGTTTGTACCAAATCATTTCGATAAACCTAACCAACACTATGAAATCAAAGACATAGGTACAATTTTCAAGGAATTACTTACCCTGTATCACTGAAAGATATATCAAAATTTGAGAAGAAAAATCCTGGTACATCTATCAATGTTTTTGCATTAGATAGTTCAAACAAAGTGTATCCTTTACGTGTTGTAAAAGAAGAGCTACCAGATCATACGGATTTACTACTACTAACGCGAGGAGATGTGTCTCACTATGTGTACATTAAGAAATTCGACTCTCTTGTTAACAAGCAGCTTTCTAAAGCTCGACACAGAAAGATAATTTGCAAGAGATGTTTTAATTTTCAACGAGAAGGAAGACAAGGAAGAGAATGGTTACAAGAGCACAAAAGGCTATGTAACAATAATTATGAAGCAAAGATTAATTTACCTTCGGAAAACAGAGCATTTGTTACATTTCAAAAGGTTCATCATCAATACCGTATCCCTATAGTTGTATATGCGGACTTTGAATCAACACTAATTCCTATGGAAGATGAAAATTGTGAAGCTAGAAAAAGTGTCAAATATCAAATGCACAAACCAAATAGTTTTTGTTTAATGGTTAAATCAACATTATCAGAAGAACATTTAAACAGATATGGATTAACTTCAGAACCTCTAGTATATCGTGGTGAAAATGTAGAAAAAATATTTCTTGATCACTTATATTCAATAGCTGGAAATGCACAAAGATTATATACAAATATTGTACCAATGAAACCGATGGAGGAAGAAGAAGAAATTCAACATGAAAATGCAACTCGTTGTTTCTTATGCAAAAATGATTTTACTATTGAGAATTATAAAGTTAAAGATCACGATCACCTCACAGGTTATTACAGGGGTGCTGCTTGTAATAAATGCAACTTGAGCTATCGTTTACCACTATTTATTCCTGTGGTTCTGCATAACCTCAGTGGGTACGATGCTCATTTTATAATACCTGAACTAGGAAGAGACGACGGTAAAATCGATGTGTTAGCTGAAACTTCAGAGAAGTTCATAAGTTTTTCCAAAGAAGTTGGAAACATGAAACTAAGATTCTTGGACTCCTACAGATTTATGCCGTCGAGTTTATCCAAACTTTCAGAAAATTTAAGGAAACAAGATTTCATCGAAACAAAGAAGATTGTAAATAACGACAAACTGGATTTGGTACTTCGGAAAGGTGTGTTTTCATATGATTACATAGACAGTTTAGAAAGATTTAATGAAACATCACTTCCGGCTAAAGAAGAATTCAAAAGTAAACTTTATGACATGGACATATCTCAAGAGGACTATGATCATGCATGTAAAGTATGGAACGATTTAGGATTTAGAACATTGGGAGAATATTCAGATTTTTATGTTAAATTGGATGTAACTTTACTATGTGATATAATGGAAGAATTTAGAAATACATGTTTTGCGGCATATGGATTGGACCCTCTTCATTCGTACACTTCACCTGGATTAGCATGGCAAGCTATGTTGAAAGAAACAAATTGTAAAATACAACTTCTTACTGATATAGATATGGTTATGATGTTAGAGTCAGGAGTTCGAGGGGGATTGACGCAAAGCGTTACACGACATTTCAAGGCGAACAACAAGTATCTGCCCGATTATGATGCATCAAAACCAACAACATTCCTAGGTTATTTCGATGCAAATAACTTATACGGATGGGCAATGTCGAATCCCCTTCCATATGATAATTTTAAATGGATAGATCCAGAATCGATTGGAAACATAATGGATATACCGAAGCATGGTGAAACTGGTTACATTTTTTATGTTAATTTTGAATATCCTGAACATCTTCATGATCAACATTATGATTTACCACTTCTTCCGAAGACTGAAATTTCCCCTACTGGAAGATGGCCAAAATTAATGATGACTTTAACCGACAAGTCTCGATATGTTGGACATTACTGGATGATACAACAAGCTTTAGACTTAGGATTGAGAATTACAAAAATTAATCGAGTACTACAATTTTCTCAATCTTGTTGGTTAAAACCTTACATCGACAACAACACAAGAAGAAGAGCCACCGCTACATCAAGTTTTCAAAAAGATTTTTTCAAATTAATGAATAACGCAATATTTGGCAAGACTTTGGAAAACAAAAGGAAACATAAGGATATCAAATTGGTAACTGATCCAGTAAAATTACAGAAATTGGTGCAACAACCAAACTTTGGTTCATCTATAATTATTAATGAAAATCTAGTTTTTATTTCCATGAACAAGAAGTCAGTTACAATGGATCGTCCTTTGTATCTTGGAATGTCAATCTTGGATATTTCAAAAACACATATGTACGAGTTTCATTATAAGAAGATGGTTAACTATTATGGAAGAGAGAACATTGGTATTGCATATATGGACACGGATGCACTAATTTACTGGATTAAAACAAATGACATGTATGAAGATCTACGCACCTTTATATATAAAGATGATTTCGACTTTTCCGATTATCCTAAGGATCATCCAAATTACGACTATGACAGAAATAAGAAAGTATTGGGAAAATTTAAAGATGAAACAAATGGTGTGCCGATGATGGAAATTGTAGCATTAATGTCCAAACTGTATTCATTTCAACTGTACATAAACGAGAGGAACGAACATCAAGTCACGAAGAAGGCCAAAGGAATAAAAACTTCTTTCCTGAAGAAGAACGTACAGTTTGAACATTATAAAAGATGTTTGTTTGAAAATGTTGAAACAACTGCAACGTTCAACACTATTAGAAGTTATAATCATCAACTATTTAGTGTCAAACAAACAAAGTGGGCATTAAGCTACAAAGATGACAAGCGCCATATTTTAGAAGATAAAATTAATACTTTACCATTCGGCCACTACTCTCTAAACCCTATTGACCAGTAAACCTATTCTTCGCCCTCTACCTTCTTCCTTTTTCCTTTCCGTAAAGAAGAGGGGACATGGCAAGCCCAATGCCATGTTCCCTCTTTTTTACACTAATATGAAATGGCCTTGACCTATATTCAAGCTATATAAATGAGAATAAACTATTCTATGGATCAGTATTTTTACATGCGGTGTACAAGCAACATCTGAAGATGGAAAGTGTGAAGGACAAGATTGTAAATGAACTACATAAACCAGCAAGAAGAAGATTTCCAAGAAGAAGTACAATCATTAAAGGGATGAATGATCTTTATCAAGCTGATCTCATTGAAATGATACCGCACAGTAAATTAAACAAAGGATTTAAATATATTTTAACAATTATAGACTGTTTTACTAAAATAGCTGACGCTTTACCATTGAAGGATAAGACTGGTAAAAGTGTTACAAAAGCTATGGAAACCACAATACAAAGAAATAAATTTAAAATTAAACATCTACAGACCGATGATGGAAAAGAATATTTTAATAAAGACTTTAGAGCTTTAATGAAGAAATATCAAATAAATCATTATTCTACAAATTCTGAAGTTAAAGCTTCAATAATTGAAAGATTCAATAGAACATTGAAAGGTGCGATGTATAAACAATTTTCAAAACGAGGATCATATGTGTGGTATGACATATTACCACAACTTATAAAACAGTATAACAACAAATATCATCGTACCATTGGAATGAAACCTATCCAGGTAAACAGTGCTAATGCGAAAATTGTATTACAACGCATTAAAAATAATACAACACCGAAATTAGAAAAATTGCAACCAAAGAAGTTCAAGGTCAACGATAAAGTTCGTATAAGCAAATACAAAGGTGTATTTAGTAAAAGATATCTACCAAATTGGACTAATGAAGTATTTACAATTTATAAAGTGCAACCAACTATACCTGAAACCTATTTATTAAAGGATAACAAGGGTGAATTACTTCAAGGTGGATTCTACGGACACGAATTGTTGAAATCAACAGTTGGTGATGTATATCTTGTCGAGAAGATTTTACAAAGAAAAAAGGATATGGTTAAAGTCCGGTGGTTAGGGTTTGATAAAAGTGAAGACTCTTGGATTCTTTCAAAAGACTTAGTATAGTTGTTTAATAGCTCATTGTGTGTTTAACCTTTATACAAGATGGAGATTGTACAACAAAAAGATCGATTTAATATCAATAACATTGATGAATTGACAGTTGACAATGATAAGTTAAATCATGGAAAACATGGTGAATTACTACCAAATACGATAAGATGTCTAATAACTGGTCCTTCAAATTGTGGAAAAACTAATGTTGTTTTTAACCTTATAACTAATCCTAAAGGATTGCGTTTTAACAATATATACATTTTTTCAAAATCATTGCAACAACCAAAATATCAATTATTGGATAAAGTACTTGCAAGTGTACCTGAAGTAAATTTTTACAAGTTTAATGCCAGTGAAACAATTATGCAACCAAATGAAGCAAAACCATTTTCTATTTTTATATTTGACGATGTTTCTTGTGAAAATCATGACACAATAAGGAATTATTTTGCTATGGGAAGACATCATAATATTGATAGCATTTACATTGGTCAAACATACAGTAAAATTCCAAAACAACTTATAAGAGACAATGCAAATATGTTGATCATCTTCAAGCAAGATGAAACAAATTTAAAGCATATATATAATGATCATGTAAATGCGGATATGCCATTTGAAAAATTTAAAGAGATGTGTGGCAAAGCATGGAATGAGAAATATAGCTTTCTCGTTATTATGAAGGAAGAAGATATTAAAAATGGTAGATATCGTATAGGGTTGGATAAATTTGTATTTATGCGTTGAACTACCGATGCTACATCTAGTTACACGTTGAACTTCACAGTGTAAACATGGTGAATCAAGAAAAACTATTAAAAGAAATAAAATCACTCAGTGATTCTATTAGGATGAAGAATCGTGCATTGAGGATGGGTTTAAGTGAAAGAGAAGAATTTCTAGAGACTACATTTAAACCTATTACGGAACCTTTAAAACAGATATCAGAAACTATTGGTAAACCTCGTTATGAAGGAGATGTTTTACTACCAGTTTCTAAACAAGAAGTACAAGCATTAAAAAAAGAAGAAGATGATGCACAAGTGCTAGTGAGCAAGAAGAAGCAAAAGAAGAAGAAGAACCAATTGTTGAAAAGGGAGAAGAACAGCCAATACCTGAAGCTGAACAATCTATTCCAAATTTAACTCAATTGAGTAGCGATATATTACAACATGGACCTCTTGGAAGAAAATATATAATGAAAATGCTACATGACATGAAATCAAACCCGAATTTGAGTAGATCACACATATACGGAGCAAGAATTGATGGGAATGAATTAAAGATTGGTGATTCAAAGCTTGAAATAACTCAAGACGATTACATCATTATTGGTGAGCATAGATATAAAGGAACAAAAGGATTATATGAATTAATTTTTAAAAATATACCACTAAGATATTCATCCAAAGATTTAAGTGTTTTTAAAGAGATTTTACAAAATACTAACGCTCATAAGAGAAACTACTTAATGGATGCAATGATTAATCGTTCACGTGCAACAAAATATAACATTGTTATAAAAAAGTTGTTTCCTCCACGAAAATTGCCCACATTACGTACTGCTCCAGCGGTGAGACAACCACTGAAAAGAAAATCTTTATCACTTATGGATTTATCACTTCTTGAACAACATGGTAAAAAGAGTAAAGGAGATACTTCAACCTCTGGTAAAGGATTGATGAAAAATCTATACAATACAAATGTGATTTACTACAACGACATCAATAAATTGGTTGACCGAATGAGACTATTGCATGAAGCCATGGAAGCCGGTCATACGGGTTTGAATAATGAATGGGTGGCTCTAGTTGATGAACTTAGGAATCGTGGTATAGTTGTATAATTGTCCGCGGATATAAAAGAGTTGCAAGCGTAAGACGTATCAGTTCTAACATGAGCGTCGACAAGTTCGGACGGTACTCCGCGTTAGGAGTACAAGTTGGAGAAGACAGAAAAAGAAGTGGATTACCGCAAACACCTGAAGGTGACTATAGCATAAGTAATAAACGTTTAAAACTAGTTAAAGATCCAGAAGAAGATACTGATGGAGCAAATTTGAAGACAGTAAAAGAAGCTACTTCAACATCATTGAAATTACATAAGAATACTTACGATGTTAAATCACATAGAATAATTAATGTTGGTAAACCAACTGAAAGTTCTGATGCAATTACTAAAGAGTACTTATTATCTGAACTTTCAAATACTTTAAAATTGCAATGGGGTAATAACTTAAAAGATGGACAAACGTATGATGCTGGAAATTATAGAATAACCAACGTGGGAAATCCCAAAAATAATAAAGATTCAGTTAATAAAGAATATTTACATTCTATAATACCGGAAAAAACTGAACATGGATTTTCTTTTTATAAATTTATTATAAATGACATTGGATACCCAAAGGAAGACGGTGATGCTGTAAACCTAAAATACATCAAGGACAACTGTATTTTACAAGATGTTAATGGAATTGATTGTCATGGTAAAACATTGACAAATGTAAAGTTTGGTTCTCAACCAAAAGATGCTGTTACTATGGAACAATTATCTAAAGAATTAAAAAAGGAAACATCAAATTTTGTAAAACATGAAGATGCCGTGTTAAAGCGGGGAGATAAATTTATACATGGAAATAAAAAGTTTGATTTAATGCAAGGAAAAAATGATGAATGGGATGCAGGACATAAAACAATAACAAATGGAAGATTTGGTATAAAAGATTCAGATGTACCTCTTATGGTACAAACATTAATTGCAAGTGGTGGTAGATTAGGTACATACGATGGTCGTAATAGAAGAATAAAAAATATTTATCCTGGTTATGAAGAAGATGATTGTGTTACATTGAAACAAACAATAACTTGGGATAAACACTTTGGGACCAAATATGATGCAAAGATGAAGAAAATAATTAATATTTTACCAGGTGAAGATTCAAATGATGCTGCTACTATTGGACAAGTCATAACAACATCAAAAAGTGATTCAACCGCATATACTTGTAATGATAAACGTATTATGCAGTTACAAGATCCTCAACATCCGAAAGATGCTGTAACTTTAGATTGTTTAATAAGAATAGTGGGCAATTTACTTATTGATACCCACAATCATATAGCTAGTACAACGAGTCATGTGATGATTCAACCCGATGAACGAGAAGCTTGGATTAAAAATAGAATTATAAATCAGTATATAATTAATTTGAATAACTAAGTCTTTAAATATAAAAGATTTTGCACAAGTTATTCATTTGTGTAAAGTATCTCGTGGAGTAAACACGCCAGTTATATAAGACAACATAATGAAGACCGTATCGCTCAGTCATCGTCAAGACAGCGGCAAGAGAGGACGTGGTATAACATCAGCTGCATTATCCCTGCTTAGACGGATTCCAGTTGGTGCTGTTGTAAATCGAACAATAGACGCTTTACCATACGAATTACATCTGCCCGGAGGTTATCAATATTGTGGACCTGGAACTAAGTTGGCAAAGCGTTTAGCAAGAGGAGATCCTGGAATTAATAAATTAGATCAAGCTTGCAAGGAACACGATATAGCATATTCAAAGTATAAAGATTCAACAAATAGATCAATAGCAGATAAAATTCTAGCGGAAAAAGCTTGGCAAAGAGTAAAATCAAGTGACGCAAGTATTGCAGAAAAAGCATCGGCTTGGGCAGTAACTACAGCCATGAAGACGAAAGCAAAGTTAGGTGGTGGAAAACGTCGCAGAGGAAGACCTGCAAAGAAAGGCGCTCCCAAAAGAGGTGGAAACATTAAAAAAGGACGTCGTAGAACTCATAAGCCAAATGTAAAGAAGACTTCTGTTTGGCAAATGGTAAAAAACGGAGCAGGTTTATACCTAAGACCATACCGTGTGTACTAAATAAGAAGAGTCAATTGATAATTCCAAATAAAGCCTTAACAAATCATCAGTTAAATGATTATGTGAAATGTTTGAAAATACCATTCTTTCGAGGAGTTTTTATGAAAGATGCATTACCAACTAAAATATGGAAAAATGAAACTGGAATAGTAAATTTGGATTCCACCTATGGTCCAGGTACTCATTGGGTATGCTATAAAAAGCTTGGACAAACCGTTTACTACTTTGACAGTTTTGGCAATCTACCACCGCCAAAAGAACTTCAACATTATTTTCGAAACTCAAAAAACATTTTTTACAATTACAAAAAAGAACAACCTAACAATACTGAAATATGTGGGCATTTATGTTTGGAGTTTCTAGCGAAAAGTGTCAGTCAGCTTTAAGATGTCATCGTATACAGTGTCATTGAGTGGAAATTCATCCACATTGAAAAGTACGCTGTTCCCAGCATTGCGTCTATCCAAGGAACGATTATGGGAAGCGGCATTACTTGATTTGACTACCTACAACTCAATTCCCAATGTTACGGAAGGGAAGAATAATTTACTACATTATTATGAAACTAAGGATGCTACAGGAAAATACTCAGAATTGAAAATAATTACATTTCCTACTGGAGCTTATGAAATTGATGATATAAACCAATTATTACAGAAACAACTCGGAGAAGACAATATTACCGTTAAAGGAAACAATAATACTTTAAAAGCAGAAATAACTTCAAAATATTATATTGATGTCAGCTTGGAACAGTCGATTGGCAGTTTACTTGGATTTACAGATACAAAAAAGAAAATCTTAACTCCTGGAACTACTCATTCAGGTGATTCAACTGTAACAATATTGAAAGTAAATAGTATCGATGTCACGTGCAACATTATACACGGATCGTATAGAGATGGAGTTAATCAACATATTTTACATACATTTTATCCAACAGTGGCTCCCGGTTTTAAAATTGTTGAGAAGCCACAAAACTTGATATACCTACCGTTAAACACCAGTTTCATTTCAGACATCGTACTGAACATATTGGATCAAGACGGTCATAGTGTTGACTTTAGAGGAGAAACAATTACTATACGGATACACATCAGAGCAGCAACATAAAAGTCAACATGGGATTATCATTTAAACCGCAACGGAAGAGTCGGGAGCTCAGTAGCTCCTCGACATTGGAAGAGTTAACATCGGAAAACATTCGTTTTCTACAGAAGATTGGATTGAAACTTAACAGCGATGGATATCCTGGATATATCTCAAGGACCAACGTTCGACGAAACACTATGGGAGAAGGAATATCACACGCACAACCCTTACACTTCATCAAAATTAAACAATAACGATGAAATAAGGATCCCCATTCAACAACAAGATATTTACACTTTACCGTGTGAAAGTTACTTGTACATCGAAGGACGGGTATTAAAATTGGATGGAAAAACTGCTTCAACAGTTCCTTTTATAAATAACCCGATGGCATATCTTTTTGATGAAATAAGATATGAAATATCAGGGGTGACGGTTGATTCAACAAAAAAGGTTGGTTTAACAACGACATTGAAAGGATTAACATCATTAACACCGCATGAGAAGAATTCAATAGTCACTGCCGGATGGGTTGCCCCCGATAAAGACACTATAACACCAGCTTCCAACGGTCACTTTGATTTTCATGTACCTTTACGATTGCTTTTGGGATTCGCTGAAGATTACAAACGGGTAATAATAAATGTCAAACAAGAATTAGTATTACTCAGATCTTCAACTAATAAGGACTTGATACTTGCAGACCCTGCAACTACGGAAGATAAACTGGAATGGCAACTACAGTTGGATAAAGTTGTTTGGAGAGTACCTCATGTAAGATTGGCTGATGAACATAGAATCCTATTATTGAGAAAGTTGAAATCTGACCGTGATATTGTGATGCCATTCCGAAGTTGGGAATTTCATGAATACCCTACACTACCTCAGACAGAACGACAAACATGGACCGTCAAGACATCAACTTACTTGGAACGAGCAAGGTACATAATACTCGGTTTTCAAACTAAGCGAAAAGATGTTATCACTGCAAATGCTGGTCAATTTGATCACTGTAAAATAAAGAATTGTAAAGTTTTCCTAAACTCTCAATTCTTTCCCTATGACAATTTGAATGTCATGTTCAGCAAAAAACGTTTTTCTATTTTATACGATATGTATGCAAGATTTCAATCGTCATATTATGGAAAGACTAATACACCACTATTATCACCTGACCAGTATTATTCCAAGGCTCCAATAATTGTAATCGATTGTTCAAAACAAAATGAATCGGTAAAATCATCAAGTGTGGATATAAAAATTGAAATGGAATTTGAAGAACCAGTAGCGGATGGAACTTCGGCATACTGTCTAATTCTACATGATAAAATAGTTACTTACACACCGCTGACCGGAATTGTGAAGAATGTACTTTAAGAAGAATTGTACAACAACTGCAAATTTTTGAGGTTAGAATTATCTGCTTTAATTTTTGAGGTTAGAATTTCATTTGTGAAAGACAAGTTCAAAACAAACAATTATGTAATTGTATAAATTTCAAGGATTTACGAAAAATATAAAAGCGAGAAAATAATTAGTAGAAACTTCATTCTATCTTCAACCGTCGTATGGGAAACATCATTCGCAAGATGAATTCTACTAACGGAGAAGAAAATACACCTCTAATGGATGATAATAGTTCAGATATAGAAAAACAAGTTGAACGAGAAATGGACGAGTTCCTAAAATTCAACAAACATAAGAAGAGAGAAGAAGAAAAAGCTGAAAAAGAAGTAAAAAGGAAGAAGGTTGAAGTTAACATTACAACCAATATTTTAACAGAAGTATTTCTTCGGATTATCTACCCAATTTCTTCATGCATGACAAAAAGTATATCAGTTGGAATTTTAAAATCAATGGATTATTCACCAATTGTTATTTTAAATCATGGAAACAAAATGGTTACTTTCAGTGAAATTACTTGGGAATCTCTCATGAAACATTTACATCTTTTGGAGTGCTATTTAAGTAACAACACATTTGGAAGAAGAACAAGATTAAGTTTATTGGAATCAAATATTGAAGTTGATATAGTAAAACATCGTGGAGGACAAATTGTTCGCTTCAGAGATTTAACTACACATAATGTTAAATTATATTTCACTAAAGAAGAATTTTATACTTTAAGTTGTACTACCGGTCCCGTCACCAGATATTTGAAACAACTAATATTTTCAAGTGCAATAATTAAAGACTATCTAATTGATACATTGGACAAAAAACCTTTTGTTCCAATTTTATACGGTCCCGTGGATACTTCAATCTTTAATAGAATACCTCAAGAAGTTGAAATGTGGAGACAATTAAACAACTATCACACCAATTTTAATATTGATGAAGTGGCACAAGAAGTGAAAGAAGAAGAACAATCCTGTCTGTTATAAACATCGGCTCATTCAATTTTTAAGTCAGTTGTTAGTAAGACTTCATCATGAATAAACGGGTTTCGTTTTCTAATGCGCCACATATAATGGAAGTTAAAAGAGGTATAATTGAATTTCAAGCTTTCCGAGGAAATGATGGTAATTTTATTATTAAAGAATTAGTAATATTGGACATGAACACATCAGTAGTTTATCATTATTTGTTCAAACCTCCAGTACCATTTAATAGACTAACAACTAAAGCGAAAGTTACAAACAAATGGTTGAACAAACATTTTCACAACTTAAGATGGGATGAAGGTTTCATTAATTATAACATGATGCCGCACATTATGAATCATTATTGCAAAGAGTTTAAAATTATCTACACAAGGGGATTGGAAAAAGCAAATTGGATACAATCATTTACAAGCAACGAAGTAATTAATGCAATAATTGATAAAGATTTCCAATGCTACTTCAACGAACTTTGTATTTCATCAAAAAGTTTTAAACATCGAAGGTCGCAGTGCGCTTTAAAGAATGCCTACCGCTTGAATAATTTCCTTCAACAAACTGGTGGGGGTAGTGTCAGTGGTAGGGGTAGTGTCGATTATAAAAGTGAGAGCGCTACCATGACACAGCATGAGTATTACTCAAACCTCCGAAGAGACAACATCTCCGACGGACATTCTTATTAACAAGAAGATTAACAACAACATCAATATGGCATCACAGAACTTACTTCAAAGTTTAGTTGATCAGTTCAACGCTCATTCTAAATCATCAATTCTACCTACGAAGAAATGTTCTGAACTAAAAGAAGAAAAACACTACATCATTCATACTATTAAGAAAATGGAAACTTCAGTAGGTGATGCTATAAATTGCACTTTGAGCGAGGCACCTTATACAATTGGTGATGAAGCAAAATTTCAGATCTTCTTACCAAAGCGCTTCGTACAACTACTTCAAAATGAAGATCTTCGTATAATTCAACCCGGCACACTCTATTTGGTATCACATGGACCCAGTGGAAACAACTCTACTGAACTTACAATTCATGTAACACCTACTACTGATTAATTTGTACATAACATTGTAAATATTTCTTTGTATTTGTTTTTTCAATAAATATGATATAAAACAAAAAAAAATAAAAATAAAAAAGCAACATATTGTAATGTTTTTGTACATTACAATATGTTGCTTTTTTTTAAAAATTCCACAGGATGACCTTGACCCAATTTTGTATAATTATAAAAGGGGAAATGTACTTGCAAAATTCATCAGTCTACTGCTACCTTTCATACCGTACACATCTCGCTCTTAATCCCTGAATATAAAACTGCAACATGTCCCTAAAGGTCAAGTGTGCATCTTACGATACTAACACCATAACAACTTTTGAACAACTCGAAGATTTAACCAACGAAATGCGAGTTTTACTTACCGGTGGTTATCACTTAACTGTTGATGTAAGTGCTACTAATACAAGGATGTTCACTAAAACAAAATATTGCGATGATGAAATATTTATTTCTACACAACCTACAACTTCTTCATCGCCAACTGGTCAACATAACATCAAGTTCCAAAAGTATTACCAATGTTGAATAACTTTTGACCGACAAAACTACAACTAAAGAATCACATGATCAATATGAGTTAATAAAAAGGATGTGATACTTGTATAAATAATCATTTGCTTCTCAGCTCTCACCACGACAAGACCTATTTAAGAAAATGTTGTACAGAATGATGATTCAACTTGATGGAAAAATCTATGGAAAAGACTACAACACCATTGAACAAATGACCCAAGATTTAGATGTATTAACTAAAGAAGGATATCAAGCTAAATTAATTTTAAAATTTCCTGAAGTACATCCATTATCAACAGAAGAACTTGTTGCTATGGCTAAGGCGGAGAGAGAGAAAAAGTCTGAAGAAAACAAAGAGAAACAAACTTCCTAAATTTTAATAATCCTTACACTTGTAAGGTATAATTTTTTAAAACTCCATTTGGATGACCTTGAAATTACCCCCACCACTTTTCACAGTACATAAAACTCACTATTCAACACTATACACTCTTATTCTTTCACTGGACTCCGCAGCGTCAACATGGAAGAGCAAAAATACAAGTACAAACCTCGTTACTGTTGTGAACAACAGTGTACAGATTTAGGACCAATGATGGTGGATGGGTTAGCTTGTACTAAATGTGAATTCTTCGGATCTTGTTATTGCAAATGCAAAACAAAACAACTACCACCACCGGAATTGCGAACTTTCAAATTTTACAAATCAAGATATTTTCATACATGTTGTCCTCAAAGATGTTTCAAATTTCACCCTCTAGATCTTGCTCATTGTCAACGCACCAATTCTCATCAAGATGATTTTTGTACACATATGATAAAAAGATGTAAATACAGATCAGATTGGTATTCCGATCCTGTAGAACCATCAAATGTGTAATTTCAGTTTTACACTCTTTTTTAAAACTTCATTTGGATGACCTTGAGATTTCCCCCACCACTAGTTCTAATTTTTATATAATATTAAATCATTCCACTTCCAACACTCTAACTAACAACATGGAAAACAAATTTATCAAGTTTGAACATATAATAACTGACAGGGAAGAGATGGAAGAATTGTTTCAAAACTTACTTTCCATCATTGACGAATATCCTATAAGATGGTTCAGAATTGTAGTTCAATATTTAAATCCTGGTGAATTGTTTTCTTCATCGAGTGAAGAGGATGAAACAACTACTTCGGTTCAAATAATTGAATTAAAAGATGGAGAAGAAGAACTAAACGTTTTATTCAATCATAAGCTCAAGGTTCCCTATATAAAAGCCCCCTCCCTAGACAGCCCCCCTCCCTAGACGCCTGCTCAAGGTCACCATTATATAAGCCCCCTCCCTATGCGCCGATCCTCATTCCATCACCGACTCTCCAATAATGAACAACTCTCCATTGGCCCGAATGAATTCTAGTTTTGAAATAAACTCTAAAGAAGAGTTACAAGACATTTTTAATATTTTACAAGAACTTGTAGATAATTTTACAACCATCAAAATGAATTTGGAAATAACATACGATTGTCCTATTTGTGATAAGGTTGAAAGTTTAGATGAAGACAGTTTACTAAATCTAACTCCTGCACCATCTGACACTACTGATGGTAATAATGAAGAGCAACGTCTTTCCCCCACCACTTCTTTGTAATTCATCCTTCCCCCCACCACTTCTTTATTTAACTAACATTTCTCCCTTTCACTTCTCATTCCGTCTTCGACTTCTGAACTATCAACATCACTAAAATTTCAAACACTAACACAATCATGATGGATATGATGGATGAAGTTCCCTTCGTAACTAGAATGGAAGAGGATAAATTGAAATTGGAAATTAAACGATTGGAAATGGAACGGGAAAACCAACTTGAAATGTTACATTTGTTCAAGCTTTTCAAATACATCATCTGGGGACTC
The DNA here is from genome assembly GCA_030545055.2 of Neoaliturus tenellus. Lineage (NCBI taxonomy): Eukaryota > Metazoa > Arthropoda > Insecta > Hemiptera > Cicadellidae > Neoaliturus > Neoaliturus tenellus. Next base: position 132,154,644 of record CM061531.1, on the reverse strand, counting down.
TGCATTTACCTTCTCATCGTCGTCGGTGTTTGCATTTACAACTCTGTAATTCATCACAAAAGTTCAACTTGTTTAAACTCTGCTGTTGCACATTAATTGTATTTTCACTAATAAAATTCAAAAGTTACTTCAACCTATCCTACTATCACCAACTAGTTCAACTTAGAACTATTTCTGGTGGTAGTTAGGTAGGCTTTTTTAAAACTTACTCTGGATGACCTTGACATACTTTCCAGATCCTATTTATAAATTTGAATTTCAGTTTTAAACTAACTTTTAGTTTTGTTCAACTATTAAGAGTTTTGTTAACACCGTCAAATTTCAGTTTTCAACTAACTTTTAATTTATGTACACTTTTAGTTCAACCCTAGTTACTTTATTCGCAAATTCAGTTCAACCGACCACCAACGCTATTGCCATCTCCACCCCAATATTTTAACATTTCTGCCCCCAACACCTGCCCGAACGGCAGGTGGGGTAAAGGAGTGGGGGTGGCTCATGCTCACCAATGCAAAACTAAGGTTTGAGGTTAGAATTATCCATGGCGGCCGCCATGTCTGGTTCAGTTTCACCACATAGAGTCGGCGACCGGTTATTGGTCTAAAGGAGTGGGGGAAGGGGTGGTGGGGGGAAGGTTGCCGTTTTATAAGCCCTCTCCCTAGGCGGCGCTTCTCATTCGATTGCCAACTTTCAAACGAGAAACACCTCTCCCATGGCACGAATCAATTATCCCGCTATCACCAACTACTTCAACTTAAAACTATTTCTGGTGATAGTTGGATAGAATTTTTTAAAACTTACTCTGGATGACCTTGACATATTTTCCACATCTCAGTTATAAGTTTGAATTTCAATTTTGAACTAACTCTTAATTTTTCTTCAACTGTTAGAGTTTCGTTAACACCAACGAATTTCAATTTTGAACTAACTTTTAATTTTAATTTTATGCGCAAATTCACTTCACCCTAACGCCAACACTATCGCCATCTCCACCCCAACCTATATAACATAAAATATAACTACAGCATCTCATATATACCCTCTAACCCCCACCGGAAGCTATGTGACATGGCAGCTGGCGCCAGCTGCCGCGGCACGTGGCTCCGTGGGCACGTGGCCGGTTTTAAAAGTGACCAAAACACACTACTTATATATATATATATATATATATATATATATATATATATATATATATATATATATATATATATATATATATCTGCGAAGATTGGAGGAAAAGTTGGCAATTTTTTAAGAACAAAAATACTGGCCTATATATTACAGAATTTCGATATTGCCATTGCCTACAATATTGAAAGTTATATGGATGATTTTTTTTCTCTTTAATACGTCTTTGAACTTGATAAGACTTTAAGGCTCCACCCTACACTATCACATAAGAATGCGAATAAGTGAAGCAAATAAGCTTCTCTTAAATAACCAAGATATAAAAAACCAAATCCTATCCATTTGTTGTTTTTTTCCAATTGACTTTTGTTTTTCTATGAATCCAATTAATTATGAACATAGATTTTATTCTTAATTAGGACCGTTTATATTCTTACTATACAGTATTCACATATAAACTTACCTTAAATAGTTCTCGATTTAAAACTGCTTGGCAAAATCGTCTGAAATAACAAAGAAAACGCATCGTTAAAATACTCTTTCCATTTTATCAATCAAGTATGTATAAATTGCATTCTCATCACAATTTACTTCGTTACTTATTTGTTTGATTTAATTTTTACAAGCTGATTCTTGAACTACTTCACCGTTATTTCTAAAAAAAATTATTGTTTCATTTGTAATTCATCCAAGAACGTGTTCAATAAAATTCCTCAAATTCGAAATACAAAATAACGATTCTATAAATCTAGTTTTCCACTCGTAACCTTAGCACTCATTACAATATCATTGACATCTCTAATCAGACCTTAAAATCAATGGTTTCACTAATTTAAATAGAAAGTAGATTAAATAAATAACTAATCAGTCATACGAGACAAAACTTATACAGGGTTAGGCAAAAGACTGGACACCCCTCGTTAACTTTTTAACGCGTTGCAGTAGGAAATCCAATCTCAGCACATGTTTAAAACATAAAAAACGACACTTTTCCATCAACTAAACAACTTTGCCCCTGCCCTCAAAATTGGGTATTTTGAGGGCAGCCCCGAATTTTCAAATGTAAACTTCTATTGAATGAACCCTCACTTTAAACGGTTTATCAAGAAAAATTGAATGGCACAAACCGCAGGTCGATATCTCATCTTTAACTAAAATGGCAAGCATTTTAAAATTTGAGATGAGTTGACTGACATTCAATAACATTAAATCGGAAAATAGTATTAAAACTGTAAAATTTTAATAATACAAACTTTTAGAATTGTTTTAGAATTGAACCTACTAATTCATTTATGTTACTAGGTTCAATTCTAAAATAATTCCAAAAATTTTTCATTCTAAAAAAGCTATTTTCCGATTTATTTTTAACGAATGTCCGTTGACCCATCTCAAATTTTGAAATGGCTGCCATTTTGGTTAGAGATGAGGTATCGACCTCCGATTTGTGCCATTTAATTCCCCTCGACAAAGTGTTTAAAATAAGGGGTTACTCAATAGGGGTTTACATTTGAAAATTTTGTGCTGCTCCCAAAATCCCCCTTTTTTGGGGGCCGGGACAAAGTTGTGTCTTTGATGAAAATTTTCATTTTTTGTGTTGATAACATGTGCCGAGTTTGGTTTTCCTACTGCAACGTGTTAAAAGATTAATTATGAATGTCCAGACTTGTTTGCTTTTGCCAAACTTGCTTGCCCATATCAAATTTTGAAATGGCTACCATTTTTGTTAGGGGTGAGATATCGACCTCCGGTTTGCGCCATGTAATTTCTATTGATAAACCATTGAAAATGGGTGGTCACTGAATAAGGGTTTACTTTTGAAAATTTGGGGCAGCCCCCGAAATACCCCATTTTGGAGGCAGGGGCAAATTTCTGTAGTTGATGAAAAAGTGCAGTTTTTTATATTGTGAACATATGGCGAATTTGGTTTGTCTACTGCAACGCGATAAAAAGTTAACTCGGGGTGTCCAGACTTTTGCCTAACCCTGTATTTAATTAAGTATGTTTTTCTTCATAAATTTAATACCTAAAAGGAATTACTCCCCAAAATTCCTCCTGGGCTTTAAATTAAACCAAATTTGATTACCAGCTGATAGGTAACATTGCTCTGATTTTTCTAGAAAGTGGTGGAAGTTGCAGGTGCGACAGTCAAGGTCATTAGCTGTTGTCTCGCCAGCTGATCGGCCAGCCGACAGCCGCGTAACAGCTGAGACGCGGAAGACCGGTCCCGCCCGCCCCACCCCGCCACCCATAACCTCAATTATCGCCGGTTTTTGCACTCGCCAATTAAACGTAATTAAGGAAAAACCTGCCGTGCTCCTCTAAACAATTGTGAGACAATTGTTTGCCTGAGAATTCGCAGAGATTTTATCTGTTGTAGGTTTATTTGTGAGATTGAATGCACTTTAACGTAAACTCTGTTTACACACTCATTGTTTCACCCGTGGTCAACTTCCCCATGAAGCTCCGCTGTTTACGGTTTGAATTAATTTTGAATAGTTGCAGGCGTTGTGAAAATATATATATATACACAGTTGCACAGATTTACCGAAAAGGAATTATAAAGAGGAAATTTCAAATTAATAATAAATATATACTAAAATTTTAAGAGTTCAATATGCGCTTCTTGAACCTTAATAGGACATCGATTGTATAGTCAAATTTTGACCAGACTTTTCAAATTGCATCGATATCAACATTGTCTACAGTTGCTCTTAAGTGTAAGCTTGATTCAAAAAGGCTCGGTAAAAATGGGGGAGTTTGAACTTTCTTTAAATACCGGGTGTTTCAAAATGAAAGAGCAGATTTCATATATGTATTACTCTAAACCCATTAATCTAGGACGTATGATTTATATGGCATTGGATAGAGCAAACAATGAAGTTTCATTGTTGTATCAGCTGATAGGTTGTTATTATTTCCCAATGCGAAATCGTGTTAATTTTCATTACATTCTTGTAATTTAAGAAATGGCAACTCTGCAAGAAAAAATATTTTGTGTTTTGGAATTTGCTAAATGTGAATCAATAATTCAAGTGCAACGAAATTTTCGTCGAACATTTAATAGGCAACCACCTCGGCACAAACAAATTTATGAATGGCACAGGAAGTTCGTGGAAACTGGTAGTGTGTGCAAGAAAACCAGCACTGGACGACCTCGGACTTCTGACGAAAACGTTCAACGGATTCAAGATTCTTTTACTCGAAGTCCCAAGAAATCGACATCCCGAGCAGGTATTGAACTTGGCATTCCTAAGACAACCGTATGGCGTGTTCTAAAAAAGAGATTACATTTCAAACCATACAAAATTCAGTTATTGCATGCACTTCATCCTAATGACTACAACAAAAGGTATGAGTTTTGCAGTGATATGCTGATGGATATGGCGGAAGAAGGTTTCTCTGATCGTTTAATTTTTTCTGATGAAGCCACATTTCACATTTCCGGTAAAGTTAATCGTCATAATGTACGAATTTGGGGATCCGAGAACCCCGGTATAGTTGTTCAACATGAGAGAGATTCGCCAAAATTGAATGTTTTCTGCGCCATATCTTCTGACAAAGTGTACGGCCCTTTCTTTTTCGCAGAAAAAACGGTGACAGGAATAACATACCTTGACACTCTAGAGCAATGGCTGTTCCCTCAATTACTAGAGGACTCAGGAAATTTTATTTTTATGCAAGATGGTGCGCCTGCACACTTCCATGAACTAGTTCGAACATTCCTCAACAACACGATTCCAAATCGATGGATAGGGAGAGGAGGGGAAGAAGATCTCATTTTTCGACGTTGGCCTCCCAGATCGCCAGACCTCACTCCATGCGACTTTTATCTTTGGGGCTACATAAAAGACAGGGTTTATGTCCCACCATTGCCTGCTTCGCTTCAAGAACTCAGAGTACGCATAACAGAAGCTGTTGAATCAATTACTCCAGACTCTTTGGCCAATGTATGGCGAGAAATCGACTACCGATTTGATGTATGTCGTGCTACACATGGGGCGCATGTCGAATGCATTCAACCTCAGTAAAATAAACTTTAGATGTTCCTTTTATCGTTTGTATTTTTAAATGTAAATAATTCAATAAAGATTGTCTGTTATAAGAATATGAAATGTGCTCTTTCATTTTGAAACGCCCTGTACATTCAATGCTCGAATAAGTCCAGGACTGGCATGTTAGGAACCAAGCCAGAGCACCAGAAGGTCCATGAAGAGTGTTGACGTCATTGCTCTTGGGAACGTCTGGTCAGAATTTTACTAAAGAATTCATGTCACAAATACACACAAATCCTTTGATAAAAAATCTTTTAAATGTACTCTTTGTAAAGGTACCATTTCATTTTCTCATGGGAAAACCCGTCTAACTGTGCCTATTTCAGGGTGTATTCTTTTTCCGAATACCCTGTATTTAAATTTTACTAGCCAACATTGAAAATTACAGGAAAACGTCACTTGTTTTTCCTTAATTATTTGACCGTTTTTGAGTTAGATTCGTAACTAAAAATGTTTACTTGCCCTTAAATTAAAAATATTGTGTTATTTGCCATTAACTTTGTGAAGAAAGTTATAATTTTATAGTAAATGCCATACAATTTCCATTACATAGAGAGAAAACGATTTTACATTTAGGATTTACTTAACAGGTTCTATTTCTACGTCATGACATGTATTGGATGTGGTAGCCAAACCCAACATGTCAGCGCATCCATGTCAGTCCATTTGTCTATCTTTCTATTATCGCGTTGGCGAAAACTTTGAGCAGCCGTCACAGAATATCACCCAATAATTACGAAGCCTTTCTAATGAAAATGTAAATAAAATTTTAATTTGAAATAGTACGATGATAATAACTATCATTATTGATATAAAATTCGTGAAAAACTAATAACATACTACACAAACTGATGAAATTGAAATATTTACAACTACTGTATCGAATACAACAATTATTAAAGAGAGATTGCAAATACTGTTATTTGATTATAAGAGCTGTTATGGTAAGTAATATATAAACAATGTTTATTATTACTAAAACATTGTTATTATTACAAGTTGCTTTTTTACTACATGGATCACAAACTTTCATTTGTTAATGTTTTCCTTTATACAATAATTCAGGGAATTAATCCATTGTTTACTGCTTCAAACTTAGACGATCCGTGGATGCGTTGTTTATTCCGCAAACAAGGTCAGTTTGCTAAGTAAAGCTAATAAACAACGATCGTTTTTCAAGTATATAAAAACAAAAGGTGCGCAATAACCATAATTACATGTGTGACGCCAAGGTCGGCTTGACAGTAACACGTGTGAAATAATAACAATTTCTGAGTTACATTTTCCCTCAGATCCCACTTCTGAACACCATGACATTACTCAATTACGTAAAAATATCCTTTGAGATACAAGGTTTTAAAACCACCCTAAAAATAATAACTAACAATATTTGATTGTTTGTTTAAAATAAGTCAGTATTAGTGTAAGATTGAAGAACATACAGTATACAGGGTGTCTGGAAAGTACGTTACCAAACCTCACATTATGCTTAATTGGGTTAAAATAACCGAAGAAGGGTTTTTGAAGTTATATTTTAAAATGCATGTTTACCGTGATATCAACCATTTTGTCTCTTCCTCTTAAACATTTTTATTTCGGTGACAGATTGATGTGGGAAGTTCACATTTGGCATGGATTTTTATAATACCAAGGTTCATTTCCTAAAAAAAATATTATTTCCGATGCAAATTTTCAAAATAATGGCAATTATAAATTTTTAAATTGAAATATGTTAAAACCGGGACATTTTACATAACACGAAAAAACTGACGGATTTAATTATCTAAAGAAGATACCTCTCAATGATACCTCAAAGGATTTGCCAACAAATAACGGAGTTATAGCAATTTTCTATTAATATAACCTTAATTTGCATGAATTATAATGCATTATCAATACTTTCCTGCAAAAAAATCACAACAACTCCATTTTTGTTGTTAGAGCCATACAAACGTAATAACATTGGGTAGATAATAAAATTTGTCAACTTTATTGTTTCCTGTAAACTTTTGATAAAATTTACCGTCTTAAGATACTTGAGTTTACAAATTTAAAATACCGCCTTTTTAAAAATTCCTATAGGAAAAAGTTGTGGGAATTGGCAATTTTATTATAAAGGTCCATGCCAAACATAAACTTCCTACAACAATCCGTCGCCGAAATAAAACAAAATTAAGTGGAAAAAAACTAAATGGCGGATATAAGGATAAAAATGCATTTTAAGATATTTCTTCAAAAAAACTTTTTTGCTTATTTTGACCCAAATAACCATTATTGTGATGTTTGGTGACGTACTTTAGAGACAACCCGTATACTTATTTTTATAATGTAAAATATTATCAAAAAGACACAAGGAGAGAGTGTGTAATGGCTAGGAATGAGTGCGTGTCTCTGGGGTGGCTGTTTCTATCCTATCATATTGTGGGCCAATAAAATCTAAAAAACCTCTTAACCCTTGCGGGTTTTGAGGTATTTTTAAACAATGTTTAAGCAGCGGTACCGGTTGCGCCTTCAAAATTTTCAAAATCCATGTAAAAACTATTTTTAAGATAGCTTGAAGTAAAGGTTCCGTTATATTCATTATGTTCGTTATTTCAGTGAACCCCAAGGGCGAGATCACGGAACTGTCCGGCAAGCCGGTCACCCGGGACGGTAAGCAGTACGCCCAGGTGACCTCGCTCAAGTTCGTCGTCACCGACGTCGAGCGAGTCCATTACGAGCTGCAGAACCTCTTCAACGGCAACAGGGAGCTCGGTGAGTCACGGCACTATCAACTGTGTCCGCATGCTCGCACTCTGTCTAGTCAATGGCCAAACGTAGCTAGCTTGTTGTAGTTTTGTGTTGTTTAACATCGTGCTTATTGTAAATATGTTGCCTCAAAGTCATAACTGTTGAATAAATACACGTAGATAAAAAATTTTTATATCGTTCATTTATGCTTCAAAGTTAAAGTTTTACTGAAATTAGAATGTTAGAGTAGTCGTTAAGAATTTTTAACCAAGGAAATTTCTTACTCTTAAATATTATTCTATCTTATGTCATTCCCTTACTTTGCAAATTCCATCCGCTTTCTATTCTTAAATATTTCTATTGAATCAGCTTACTTCAGTATTAAATGTTTACAATTTGAAATATCTATCACATACATTTCATATACATACGCTGTTCATTCTACAGTTTCTGCGTTTGCTATTTTTAACCTTCTTTTAAAGTTTTTAGAGCTCATTAAACCAATGTCATTCGCCACAAAAAGAAGTGGTTAAAATAATAATTAGCTTTAATCAGCTTATTATTATTACGACATTATAGCGCAATTGTTATTATTACGAATAAAAATATGTTAAATTAAGAGCGGATTAAAGGGATAGAGCAATTATTTTGCCTGCGCAGTCCAAATGGCCGTTGCGGAAACGGGAACTACCAGAATAAGTTTCGCATTGTTACACAACCATTCGAGGGCTAGAAATAATATCCAGTTATCGGTGTACAACATGTGACTACAGAAATGCTGCTGCACTTCAGCACGTGCGGGACCAAAGACTCAGGTAGATGATGGTGAGGGAGGAGATTTTGCCGCAGAATGTAGGCCTAGATGCTATTCATTGGCTACATTCAAAGTTCAAGGCTGGGCGCGCTCAGCAGTTTCACCGGATTCCGCCAGAGGACGACAGTATCTGGGTTCTCGCGGGTGAAAACTTCATCGTGCAGTGCTTCTCATTCTCCCATTTAGTGCCTTTATTTTAAGTTTGTTTTAAACTAAGATAGGTTGCAAATGTCTTTCAGGTATGATTAAGGGAATAGCTTAGGCTATTTGATTTGCTAAGGTTGTTTTTGTATTTTTAATCCATACTATTTTGAATTGTCTAAAGTTGAACAACTTTGAACGATTACAGCTTAATATCTATTCAAAATAATAAAAAGATCAGAGGCAAATCGAATCACTTATTTCTTTCTTTATTTTTTTTAACCTCTCACCTTTTTCGGACTTTGAAAAAAGGCACGAAATAGGAGAGGGCGAAGTACTGCATGACGTTCTGAGAGGAGCTCTTTCTTCCATTCTTAAATGATCACATCGTGATTGCTGCACCACTAATCCATACGAATTACGTAATAGTCCTTAAAAAAATTCCGCACCAGTCAACCATTTCCCCCACTCTTATTGAATCTGATCCATCCAACTCCTGTATCACCTATATTCTTCCTTAGCCTTCGTATTCGTGACTACCATGAATGAAAAATTACATGTTTCGAATTTCCCCCACTTTTTGTTAGCCGGCCGTGAATTAAAAGTAACTCAACGACAATTTAACTAGGGCAATACTTAATTATGCAACGTAGGTTTTATGGTATTGGACTTAATTTTTCATATTATGATACAGTTTTTCATCAGGTAATACGAGGCTATACTAAAATACGATGAGTGTCTTGTGCGAAGTATGCGAATCCAATCATTAAGCATTGAGAGTAAACTTTGTTTGAAATTTGGAATTGAGTGTATTTTGGCCTAAAAATAAGTTTATAAACAGCCTCAACCCTTAAAAGAATAATTTTTATTCTAAAAACAATTTAAAATTGCAGTTTTTAAAATTATTTTAATGGGTTTCAATTTTAGTAATGAAATATAAACTAAACGAAATGAATTATACTTTCAAGCACTGGTTTTGAAACAGCTGTGGGCTGTAAAATATTACAGTTGGTTGTCGTTAGAAACGTAATAACCAGTTTACATGATACTATAAAAAAGTGAGCAAGGTTCGGGCAACCCGTTACTTACTGAAAAGTGCATAGGACGTAAGCCGTCTGAAATCGCAATTGTAGAGCCGTCGGTCTCTGGTGACCTACCCCCTCAGTTACAGTTTAAGAAAACAAGTACTACAGAATACTAGGTATCGCATTACACTGCAAAATATGTGATATACTATGAGGAAGTAGAGTGGTACTGTCTGGACAACCCTCTCTTGCCCACCTTTAAACCATTTTTGGTGAGGCATTAATTTATGCTTTTAGTAAGGCTCCATTAGTCAGTAAAAATAATAAAAGAAATTAGTGAGGAATACACTAATTCAGCATGCAGAGCAATAGTAGTTGATCCAATCGGTTCAATAATATTCAGGTTTTAGTGGTTAGAAGTAGTAATTTTACAATAATATGTTTAACCTTCTAATTGATCTAGAAATCATAAGATATTATTTTAAAATTAATTTATAAAATTCTAATGAGAATAGCTAAAGCAAAATAGTGGTTAGAAGCATTGTTTCAATGAAGGGAAGAGAACAGGACTTTAAGAGATTAAAATCTATGGAACTGAAACGCCATGGGAAGAAACGAAATTGTTTATGGCAGTAAGGTCGACAACTGTTACAAGCAGTAGATAGCAACATCGTAAATTAAACTTCTATAAAAATTGGAAATATATTTAGGTTAGTTGGGTAAACAAAAATAATGGCGCATTAATATTTAAGTTCGCGGTGAACCTTATACTGTTATAGACCAGAAACATTTTATTAGTTTGCGAATGGTATTTTTTTCGAACGCAATTTCTTGTCTTACTCTGACTACTCATAGTTCTACTACAGGTAAAACATTATTTATACGTTTTCAGTTCCTAAAAGTAATAGTTTCTATACTACTGCTAGTGTGATAGAGACGAAATAAAAAAAAAACTAGTGTTGGGGATTTCTTTGAAATAAATCTTCCATAACATTATTTACATGATTTTACATTACTTAACATTTTAGCAAGTGCTAAACAATTTTGGCCTGTGTTTGAACAGTAGGAGGTTTACCACTGGTCTTTAAGTACTGAAGATAAATATGTTTAATTAAACCGGTCTACTTTAACTTTAGAATAGTATTCCGACATAGGATATCGTCATGACGACCAATTTTAAAAATAGAATAAAACAATGTTGTACAATTCCCTGATTTCCGTTGCAAACTAAACCATTTAACCTTATTTATTTGCGTGGCCTGTAGTATTACAATAATTCAATCAAGTGAGGTTAAGCTCATAGTTTAAAGTTTACTCAGAGTCCACAAACCACGTTTGCACAATTGGGTTGAACATCGGTACACAATCGTCGTCGGTTTGCATCCAGTTATAACTATTTTGTGCTTTTTAGGGGATAATATGAATTTGGTGCTGAACGACAACTGGAAGGAAATATACCAGGACATGAAAGTCCCCGTGCAGTCCGCTCTGGGTCTGGCATTGAGAGGCGTCTTTGAAAGGCTCATCAGCAAAGTCCCTTACGAGAAGATGTTTCCATAGCTCGCCCCTCACTCTTCAACTCTCGTTCACCCCTCTCACCATCGCTGATGTACAAGTTGATTCATTTCATTCTGTTGATACTCTTTTAGTAACATTAGTTTTCTGTTAATAAAGTACAACAACGTTATATTAGCATTCATTTTTCATTGCCTTAATTCTTCCTTTTCTTTCACTATAGGTATTCTTTAGTGCTGTAGATTTTCAATGCAATATTGCTTATTATTTGACAAGCTAGATTTAAACTTAACCAGCAAAGCCATTTGCGACCGTAGTTTTTTTCACTTATCATTAGACTTTGCTCTAATATAATTTTCAAAGTAGAGAGAGCTTAATGCCTCTTAACCAAATTTAAACCATTTCAAAATTTCAGCTTATACTACGTGCCAGTTCATCAACGGGAAAGTTACTAGTAAAATTGTATCCACGATACTGTAATCAATTACTTCTGGTAAGAATGTATATTAGGAGCACTCCGTGCAAAACGACTCCAAAAATTGCATCAAATAAAAAAAAATATTTTCGATTAAACATGTTAAACTTTTTCTGTGAATTTCATTGAAACAAAAATTAGCTTTCAAAATCATTAAATGGAAAGAAGAGGGTTAGCTTATTTGGTGTTCCGAAATTTACAAAATTGCAAATTATTGCAGCTAAACGCAATATTTATTTATGCAACAAGTTTGCAAAGTGCCACTTTGATTCACTCGAGAGAACTAATTTCTCTCCAATTGTCCGAAAAATTGATGTGACTAGTCATAAAAGACCTAAAAATAAATCAATTATAAACCATAGACACGTGCTTTTATCAAAAGGAAAATTAACATTTACAAACTTATATTCGAAGGTTGAACAAAATCAAATAAGATTGGTTAGACATTACTTCAGATATAAAAAGTATTACCATAAAAATATCCTAGGGCAAATAATAAACTCTTCTTGCATTTTGCATTCTCTCCTTGGTGTTCGAGCTTAAAACTTCCAATGGTTTTCTTGACCATACATATTTTCAAATCTTGTACTTTCCCTTTTCTGTGTTAAGAGATTTTTCCTTCACTCATCTTGAATTTTTTCGAGGTTAAACTCACAGATATTGTGTGTGTGACTTTTTTAGGATATAATATGAATTTGGTGCTCAACGACAATTGGAAGGAAATATATCAAGACATGAAAGATCCGGTAGAAACAGCTTTGGGTAGAGCTTACAGAAACATTGCTGATAGAGTTTTCAGCAAAGTGACTTATGACAAGATCTTTCCGTGACCCATGTTAGTTTTAGTTTATTTATTCTAGGACTGGGAAATTTAGAGATTTTTATATTGTGCGACGCATTGCCTTTTAAAAATAAAGTCAAATTATGTCATTGATGTTTTACTAACCAACTTGTCTTAATCTGTTAATTCTTCACTGTTTTGTGTGGCGAATATAAAATTATATTCGTGAAATACATTTGCGATGATATAATTCGTTGAATCTATTTATTCCTGAACAATATCCGGAAGGAAGATTTTAGATTTACTGTTTAAATTATTTAGTGTGGTTTTGGTAAATGTTAATAAATTACTACTTTTTTAACCACATGTGTAAACTAACCAATATGTAAAGTGTGCTGATATTACGCATTGAACACATGAAACTAAGTGCCTTTTCATTTGTTGAGGTGGATGGTCCTTTTTATGTTTTTAACAAGTTTATGTTGTTTGCCATAACTACAACTTTAGTTGTTAAGTCGTTTGTTTTGTAAATACTGTAAATAATTTTGTAGAATATATTTATGTACAAGTTGAAATTAAAAAAAAAAACATTCATTGTAAAAACTTTACTTTTTGAGCGTAAAATTTTAAATATATTAGCATAGATAGGTACAAATTTTGACTTAATTAGAGGATTAGCAAAAGGAGGTTACTGACAGGTTTTTTTTTTTAACAAACCGGTTGGTGGCTACAAAGATAAAAAAATGATTTCCTATTTTTTACTGTATACAGAATTACTAGATATTTAGGGTTATTATATTTTAGGCAAGAATGTGATAGGTATAGATTCAGTTTGGTTACTTTTCTTTGGCATAAAAAGGTTAAAAATTACCTGAGCCTGTCAGCGATCCTGATCTGGTTTTATGGCTACTTTTCTTTTTGATTTCCTACATGTTATTTAGAATACCTAATCATTAATCTCTACTCCACACATTCTTCGAATTCTTTACGATAAAAGTAAATTAGTCGATATTATGTTCACGTTAAAATCAACTGTGCATCTCTTGAAATGGCATCCATTTAAGATTTTCATTATGACCCTTTTGGAATTGGATTGTCGGTAGATACCAAATCAGGAATGCACACAACCTACCGTGAGTATGCGTAGTTACAACGTTCGTAAATTTAGACTGATTAAAAACTCCGGTACAACGCTGTAAACATTGGTAACCTTTGTAAAAATTGTTTCCTCTGCGAAGGATACTCATAAGATTTTAGTGTAGGCTAAAAGAACTCATAAAATTCTATCTATTAGGTCTAAAGATTTTCTGTCGAGATACGGTATTTTAATTGCATGAAATAATTGTGTATTCACTATTTTAGGCCATTTTGCACTCTCATCTATGTTGTATTATGTATTAATTATGTATGAGGTCTTTTACCTATTATTATTTAGCAACTTTTAGGCTATTATAGATATGTATTAAGGCTCATGGACAAACGGATTTCCAAGGATCAGAAGTCTGGGTGATCCTAGAATTATATCAAGAGGTCTGGATTCAAAGGATGTAAGTGTTTAATATTTATAGTAAAAATATCGTTTTTCGTTTGATGGAATTGAATTTTTCATTGAAATGGTAAAGCTTAAAAAATTATCTTTTTTAATTGTAAATACAAGGTTACTTATATTGATGAGGATTTCTACATTAAGGTTTCTAATCGAGCTATTGCAAAACGTTAGTAATGCTAGTAACGTTAGTAATGTTGACTGCGTCCTGTAAAGAACAAAAGAACTATTTTAGATATATTAAGTAATCGAAAACATTTTATGCGTTAAGAAGATGCTGAAAAATTACGATTTTAAGAAGTGAATTATTTTTATGCATTACTTTTGGTATAATTTGTTTGTTGAACAAGTAAATATATAAAACAAAATTTTTATAAAAAAACAACACTTAATAACCACATGTGTTATGCTGTAGGTTTACAGAAATCCTGAACAATCACGATAGTAAGCTTTTGAGATTTAGCTTTCTTGTTATTGGATGTTAAACGGGTTTCAAATCATATAATTTGCATAATACAATAATTAACTTAGCTTTATGAATATTATAATAAATTGTTTACATAATTAATAGTTTGGAAAGCGGTTACCAGCCATATAATAAATGATTTGTAAAAATACAATCATACTCTAATGCTGAAAATTTATGTTTTAAAAAGAACTCCCAGCATATTCAGGTTCTGAGCTATCACATATTTTATCCTACTACAACATAACATTCAATAAAACAAACGAATGTTTTTAGTCATCTCCTTTATTTTTTGAGGTTTTCATAAGTTTTCTTATCAAACCCTGATCATGCTGAGCCGAGTTTCGTTGTTTGATCGGTCACAATTTTTTGCTCAATTACATTTCAAAATGCTTGGAACATTGCAAATCCCTCAAGATGTGAGGTTCGATGTGGCAACGGTTTTTAGGAGTGAACGGTCTTAAGAGTCATCTTCACCTATCATACGGCTTTTAATGCAAAACATGGTATAGCATTACCCTGTTTCGGACGCCGTTTTTCAACAGAATTTCTTTAAACTTGGTAAGTGTTTAGTTGAATAGTTATACTATGTCGCTCATACCTCGGAATTTTGAAAATTTAACAAATATTACTAAGGAAAATCGAGTTACTTTGTGACGTCTCAAAGAGTAATATTTGTTGAATTTTCAAAATTCCGAGGCATGAGCGACATAGTATAACTATTCAACTAAACACTTACCAAGTTTAAAGGAATTCGGTTGAAAAACGGCGTCCGAAACAGGGGAAAGCTATACCATGTTTTGCATTAAAAGCCGTATGATTAACATTGCCGACTGCCCAACAATGGGCTACCAGCACAGGGGTGAAGATGACTCTTAATCCTCTAAACTCATATGCCTATTGGGAAACCCTTCAAAGACTGAAACGTTCAATACAAACAAAATGTGCGTTATCGGCGAAGGTGTTGAAGTTGTGGAGTCCGGGAGCCGTCTGTCGCGAATCGGAAACACCTTTGCCATCAATATGCTGCTTCTCTTGTTCTTTATTGCACTTTTTAGTCTCTGCAAGGTTTCCTAGTAGGCACATGGTTTACTGTTTCATATCTTGTCACAAACTCTATGAATATATAACTCTTTTAGTTCATAAAAAACTTGCCACATCGCACCTCGGTGGGTGTGAAGAGTGTTGTTAACTTTTAGTGTAGTAAAATTAAGCCAAAATATGGCTGGAAAATGAAAAAATTTTTGGACAGCCAATTTTTGCTGAAATGTGTTTTATGTCATCCCCTGACCTCCCTCAGAAAAGTCCCCTGAAATCCCCAGTGGGCAACATGCCTAAAAATGATGGGATGGCCCTCGTGGAGTCAGAAATAAGTATTTCGCCGACTAATAGGTTTATGTATATCAAATTAAAGCTCTAAAGTAGTAGAATTCAATGCCGCAAACCCCATATCAAAAGGTTGCTTGAGTCGAAAATGGCAGCCTGTCAAACTTAGAATAAAAATCAAATTTTAATCAAAAGGCAAAAAAATGTAATAATTTTAGAAATACTTGACCTTTTGAGGTCCGGTTTGCGGCAACCGTTTGCTTGTACAATTACCTTGGCAAATAAGGATAGTTTGACATATGCCCATCATATTACCCTTGAACCACCCTCTACATGGACGTCCCAAAGAGGGAGTTTTGAAAAATTTTTCCTAGTCCATAGCCATGCCATACATAATTTTAAAGGCCTTAATAAGGAGAGTACATAGCCGAAAACCAGACCTCAAAAGGTCAAATATGTCGGAAGTTATTGCATTTCAAAGTTTTGATAGTATTATTTTATTATAAATTTTGAACGTCTGTCATTTTTCTCTCGACCGTTATATTTAGGTCGGGTTTACGGCATTGTGCTCTACATTTTAAGACCTTTAATTTGATACATATAAACCTTCTGGAACTTATTCAAATCTAGTATGCTTAATATCAAAATATATTTTAACTCCTTATAGGCCAACCCCTCATTTTTGGGCATGATCCCCACATGGGATTGCAGGGGACTTTTCGGAGGAAGGTCAGGGGATGCCATAGAACACATTTCAAAAGAAATTAGCTTTCCAAAAATTATTTCATTTTTCCCGACTAATTTTACTACACTATTTGTGGACGACCCTGTAGTTTATCTCGTGAATGTCACATTGAGTCGTTTCTGCCGCCGCAGGGGACAACATCAACGCCGTGCTCAACGACAACTGGCGAGTCATCTACGATGACATGCGGCCGCCGCTGCAGACCGCCTTTGGTGCGGCCTTCCGTCACATCGCCAACCGTGTGTTCGAGAAGGTGCAGTGGGACAAGATATGGAGCTGACCTTCCCCAACCAACCTCCATCTGTCTTGCTATTTATACCCGTTAATTTACCCGGAAATTATTTGTGCTACCATCTAAAATATTGTTGGAGTTTATCAATAAATTTATATTTATAACGTTTTTGTTCTTTTTCCCGCTTTCAGATTGACTGTAATATAGTACAACTATTAGGTTGAGTGAAACTCTTTAATTTCAATAAAGAGATATTGATGTTTTATCTTCAATAATTGTTTTGGTTGGTAAGAAATCCAAAACAAATGGATGATGCTACAACAATTCAGTAGTTCTGGTTTGTTAAGTAGAAGATAGTCATGTTCAACAATTAATTTCCTAAAATCATCTGTACAAAAAACGAAAAAAAAAATACAAAGAGAAAAACAGAAACTGTTAATATGTATGGTCAATACATGTCATGGTTTGCCGAATGACACAGTGTAATACAGATAAATTTGGTTGGTAAATTTGGTAAAATGGTAATATTATTGCATATAAACACTGTGAGAGTAAATATATTTAAAAACAGTGCTAGAGGATATTCCGTATTAACCATGCTAAAAGTTAAAGGATTAATTGATTTAATTGGCAGATTTGTTAACAAACCATACACTGTGACATCAATCATAAAGGTAAAACCATTTCTAGGCCTATAATTGTGTAGCTTCAAAACAACATTAGAAACATACACTGGCGCGTGAATATAGACCACTAAACCATTTTATGTATACCAAATATCAAGAAGATTAAAATACAATTAATTAATCATATTATAGGGGAAGGTTTTTATAATAGTTTAATAAATTTAACTGTTATATTAAGAGAAACTAGAGATCGCCTCCTGATCGAAATTGGATCAAAATTTCAGTTGATCTGGACTCAAGAAGCTAAAAACATTTTAGAACTAAAACATCTTTTTCATCACACTACATCGATATCACCTGTTTTCGACCCTCACTCCTACCAACGAAAAACCTGTTTTGCCGGCCTAGGCCGGCAAAATTTTCCGGCCTAGGGCGGTAATGGAAACGGTAGCAGAGAAATCTAGAATATTAGTAGGTATTTATTAACAACAACAACAAATAACAAATCAGTGACGTAGTTAGTAGTTCAGCTGATAGCAACTGCAAATATGTATGACGTAGATGGAAAATAGTGCTTTTCCCTTGGAATCAGCTGTAGTCACTTACCGTTACAATATTAGTTTTGGTGGCCTTACCTGATGTGAAGTGGTTGCCTAGCAACCAGAAACTCAAGCAGTACATCTTAGGTTAGTTGAAGTTGAAGTTATGTTTTGTTTGTTATGAACGAAAAAGTAATTTTTCACTTGTTTAGGATTTACTGAATTGTGTAGTGTGATGAAAAATATCGTTCATAACTCGGACCGAAAGCGTTTTGCCAACCCTCGATCGTTTCAAGTTCTCGACTTCGTCTCGAACTTGAAACACGATCTCGGGGCCGGCAAAACGCCACTTTCGGCCCTTGTGACGAAATATACTATTTCTTCCTAATTTTCTAGCAGTTGTTTTTACAACAGCTGTATAATGATTCATTCAATTCTCGTTTCTCCATAAGATTAACATTGGAACTTTGAAAGCCTGTGGGGCGTAGCGCTGTAGTCCGATGTGAATTAGAATGTGATTCTGCTCATCTACAGGACTATAGCTTTCTATCGGTATGCGCGGATTTATCCTACGATGCCCACGAGCTTAAAAAAAAAGGAGGAAATGAAACATGCTTGCCTATTAATATAAAGATAAAGATTCAGTATTAGCAACATTAATTGTTACTTCCAGCACCATGTGTGATGTGTATTAGATCTAATAATACACATGAACATTCAGTTAAGTTTCAATTTTTGTATTTAGTGCAAGTTTATTTGCCCGCAAGCGTTTGTTGTAGTCGCGAACACTAGGTGACATTTCCCAGCCAACTGACATACAATGTGACTTTCAACACCATTTAACTTATGCAAAATTTTCTTTACAAAAATTAATTTTTATTAAAAATTACTTTACAATTCTGATATGTTCTGAAGAACTTTTGAAACTAAAAATTCACATCTCGTTGTAACCAAAATGTAAGCGAACGAGTCACTCAAAAACATTAGTCCCAGTTTTAAAGCTGAGTCGCGTTCGCCTGTATTAGATTCCGCTGACTTGACGGAGCGATGCTACACGCGGTGAATATGAAATACAACCAGAGGTGTACAACATCTCCCCACCTCGGCATTCCACTTATCAACAGTAAGAAAACTTATTCAATGATGTCGAGATATTATTAGAATATTTTAAATGTTATGTCTTAATCAGTCTTAAATGAAATTCGAATAAAAATATTGAAAAATGCTGGTCTAATACGGACTTTAATATTTTTACTTTAAATAATATTTTTATTAGCAACTTATAATTGAAACATGTTGGAAAAGCAATCCATTCACCACGTTTTATTTCTGACAACGGTTAAAGGATGTATGTATACGATGAGCAATATAAAATTGAAGGCAAGTGTTTTATTTTATTTTTATACAGTACCGTAAAATTATACGTTGGTAGCACAAAATAATACCACAGTAAACGATAATAACACATTGATATAAATGATGCAACGGGTGACCAGCTCTTATTTTAAAACTGAATGTTATCTAGCCCCGTGTTAAAGTATGACTCAACATTAAAACACAAAGGATTGTTTTCCACATACATTCCTAAAATTAGGTTTGATAATTCTCGCGTTTCTGCGGAAACAAATAAAATACCTCCGTCGCAGTGGACTTGCATACTAAGCGAATTTCCAGTAAGATTTAGTGATTTCTTTATTTTAAACATGTACTTTATGATAGCTGTATTTTGGTATTTATAAGCAAATATAGTTAATAAGTACGTAGTAAAGGTGAATACCAAATTTTATTAAGAACTGATAATTTTTAAACTTTCCCATAAAAATCACATGGAAATGAGAATGTAGGTTTGCAGCCTATGGGTGTTGTAAGCAAATATAAATTTATCCTTACCTCGTGAAGATACATACATATTTTTTAAGTAACAAACGATAGAGAGAGTGTAGTAGATTTTCCATAAGAATAACAAGGGGATATTTTTAGAATTTTCTCCGTCACTAGTAAAGATAGGTAACTAATTTTAGCGGTTTTAATTAAATTTATTAAAATGTATTAAGTTTGGTAAAAAAATACAATAGTGTTGCTGGACACGTATCCAGCAACACGCTTTGCAGACGGAGACACAGACGACACAACCTTGTTTTCTTCGTACAGTGATATAGCCCTTAGCAAGTCAATAGCTCACGAGACTTTGGACGTTACTCAGAGGTGGTTTATCCTGAACAGGCTAGCGTTGAGTCAACCCAACTATTGAAAAGTAACCCTGTAAACTTATTAGGCTTTGTCTTAGATTGTAAGTTATCCTGGGATGACCATATTAATGTTTTATGCACTAGGTTGAGCAGAGTGATTTACTTGAGACGCTTAACGTCACACCTCTCTCAGTATGTTTTGATCTAAGGCCAATGCCGGATGCCGGCTTCTCGTCTACGATCCTCAATTTGTATTGTCCAATATTTTGTCTTTTATATTTCTTTTAACCAAAGTGGGACAATCCTGTTCACCTGTTAATGTGTTTGTAAATGACCTGCCTCGATATGCAGGAGACTTCTGCCAACCCCACATGTATGCCAATGACACAACCCTACTAAAAGGACAAAACGCAGAAGACTTGGCAGTATTGCAATGGTTGATATAGGTTGATCTGGTTGCAAACCAACAAAACAAAGCATCATAGATGTGCAAATGAAAACTTGAGTTGGTTGAGTTTTTTTTTAAGTATAACTATAGATAAAAACATTACTTGGACCCCATATGTAGACCCTCTGAGTAAAAAAAACTCAATGTCAGCCTACTCATGATAAAACAAATAAAATCTCTTAGTGAACTAGAAATAGCTAAAAAAAACTCATTTTTCGGTTTGAATACCAAGCACTATATGGTCTTTCTGTACGGGGTGATTCATCGCAAGACTTCAGCCAACTCCTCGTGTATGCTAAAGACACAACCTTGCCTACAACTAAAAGGACAAAAGACAGAAGACTTGGCAGTATCATCCTACATAGCCCTCAACATGGCATATCAGTATTGCAATGGAATGATCTGGTTGCAAACCATCAAAACAAAGCATCATAGATGTGCAAATGAAAACTCGAGTTGGTTGAGTTTTTTAAGTGTAACTATAAATGATAAAACATTACTTGAACCCCACATTTAGACAATCTGAGTAAAAAAGCTCAATGTCAGCCTATTCACGATAAAACAAATAAAATCTCTTAGTGATTTAGAAAAAGCTAAAAAGCTCGTTTTCTCTGTTTGAATACCATGTCAAACAGCACTATATTAGAAAGACTATAATATGGTCTTTCTGTACGGGGTGGTAAGTAGTAAGGAGGGGCCGGTCCGGGGTCATGAGGGGGTACGAGGGGTACGAATTTCCTAACAGTCCTACAGGCCCATTTTTAACCGGGTTTCTGTGATTTTTGCCTACTTTTTGGCAATTTTACAGCACTTTTCAGGAATTCCGAGGCATAAAAACCTGATGGAGGAGGGTGACTGTGCCATGAGGGGTTACGAATTTCCTAACAGTCCTAGTCCTGCAGGCCCATTTTTAACCGGGTTTCTGTGATTTTTGCCTACTTTTTGGCAATTTTACAGCACTTTTCAGGAATTCCGAGGCATAAAAACCTGATAGAGGAGGGTGACTGCGCCATGAGATGGTACGAATTTCCTAACAGTCCTACGTAAGGACTAGTCCCGTGTAAAGGACTATTGTATTTAGAGAGTCCCGTGCAAGGACTAGTCTCGCTTGCTATTGTATTCAAATGGTCCTTCACATGGACTAGTCCCGCCTGCTATCGTATTTAGATTGTCCTGTGTGTGGGGACTAGTCCCGCGTGGGGAATTTTATATTCTGATGGTCCCGCATGAGGACTAGTCCTGTGCAAGGACTGTTGAATTTAAATAGTCCGTCGTGGGGATTGTTGTATTTTAATGGTCCGGGGACTATTGTATTTAAATGGTCCTGCAAAGCCCTAACACCTAACAGCTAAGGCTTTGACCTGTGAATAGAGCCTATTAGCCACCAGCTTAGACCTAATGTGTTGGGACTAAGGTATAAACCTAAGGCATTACACCTGAGTAGAGAGCCCTAAAACGAAGCAGCTAAGGCTTTGACCTGAGAATAGGGCCTATTAGCTACCAGCTTAGACCTAATGTGTTGCACCTAAGTAAATAGTCCGGATTGTTGTATTTTAATGGTCCAGGGGCTATTGTATTTAAATGGTCCTGCAAAGCCCTAACACCTAGCCGTTAAGAGTTTGACCTGTGATTAGAGCCTATTAGCCACCAGCTTAGACCTAATGTGTTGGACCTAAGGTCTAAACCTAAGGCATTACACCTAAGTAGAAAGCCCTATAACCTAGCAGCTAAGGCTTTGACCTGTGAATAGGACCTATTAGCCAACAGCCTAGACCTAATGTGTTGGGACTAAGATGTAAACCTAAGGCCTTGCACCTGAGTTCAAAGCCCTAAAACCCATCAGCTAAGCTAAAACCCATCTGTGAATAGGCCCTATTAGCCATTAGCTTAGACCTAATGTGTTGGACCTAAGATCCAAACCTAAGTCCAAGGCCCTAAAACCTAGCAGCTAAGGCTTTGACCTTCGAATAGGGCCTATTAGCCACCAGCTTAGACCTAATGTGTTGGACCTAAGATCTAAACCTAAGGCATTACACCTTAGTAGAAATCCCTAAAAGCTAGCAGCTAAGGCTTTGACCTTTGAATAGAACCAATTAGCCACCAGCTTAAACCTAATGTGTTGCACCTAAGATCTTAACCTAAGGCCATGCATCTGAGTCCAAGGCCCTAAAACCTAGCAGCTAAGGCTTTGACCTATGTATAGGTCTTATTAGCCACCAGCTTAGACATAATGTGTTGCACCTATGATCTAATTCCTTAGACCCAAGGCTTTAGACTTAAGCCCTAAAACCTAGCAAGTAAGATTTTGACCTATGAATAAAACCTATGAGGACTATTGTATTTAGATGGTCCTGCGTGAGGACTATTAAATTTGGATAGTCCAGTATGGGGACTATTTGTTTTAGATAGTCCGGTATGAGGAATATTGTATTTAGATAGTCCGGCATGGGGACTATTGTATGTGGATGGTCCGGCATGGGGACTGTTGTATTTAGATAGTCCGGCGTGGGGACTATTGAATTTAGATGGTCCCGCGTTAGGACTATTATTTAGATGGTCCTGCGTGGGGACTGTTGTATGTGGATAGTCCGGCATGGGGACTATTGTATTTAGATAGTCCGGCGTGGGGACTATTATATTAGATGGTCCTGCGTGAGGACTGTTGTATTTTGATAGTCCGGTGTGGGGACTATTGTATTTGAGATAGTCCCGCATGAGCACTAATGAGTTTTAGATAGTCCAGTGTGAGAACTATTGAATGTTAGATAGTCCGACATGGGTACTATTGTATGTAGATACCCCGGCATGGGGACTATTGCATTTTAGATGGTCCCGCGTAAGGAATATTGTATTTAGATAGTCCGGCGTGAGGACTATTGCATTTTAGATAGTCCGGTGTGGGGACTATTGAATTTGAGATAGTCCTGCATGAGGACTATTAAGTTTTAGATAGTCCGGTGTGAGGACTATTGAATTTTAGATAGTCCGACATGGGGGCTATTGTATTTAGATGGTCCCGCGTAAGGACTATTGTATTTAGATAGTCCGGCATGCTGACTATTACATTTTAGATAGTCCGGTGTGGGGACTATTGAATTTGAGATAGCCCTGCATGAGGACTATTGAGTTTGAGATAGTCCGGTGTGAGGACTATTGAATTTTAGATAGTCCGACATGGGGACTATTGTATTTAGATGGTCCCGCGTAAGGACTATTGTGTTTAGATAGTCCGGCGTGGAGACTATTGTATTTAGATAGTCTGGTGTGGGGACTATTGTATTTGGATAGTCCGGCGTGGGGACTATTGTATTTAAATGGTCCTGCAAAGCCCAAAAACCTAGCAGCTAAGGATTTGGCCTGTGAATGGGGGGTATTAGCCAACAGCCTAAACCTAATGTGTTGGGACTAACATGTAAACATAAGGCCTTGCACCTGAGTCCAAAGCCCTGAAACCTAGCAGCTAACGATTCGACCTGTGAATAGGGCCTATTAGCCAACAGCCTAAACCTAATGTGTTGGGAGTAAGATGTTGTGGCTATTGCAATTTTGCTTATAGACTGTTTCTTGTTATCTGTCAATTTAATTAATCACATGTTTAATGTTATTGTTTATTTTTGTCTTCTTAGTTTTGTTTATTCTGTCTTCAATACAACTTTATTATAATCTCTTACACATAATTATTATTATGTTGAACTTTACTTGTAAATGGGTATTATTCTAGTACATTGGTGACCCCGTAAGAAACTTATTCTGAATCTGAAAATATTTTTACTGCTGAATTTTTTTTGTGGAAATAAAATAATGAGTACTCAAGAAGAATCTCTACCTGATACATCAGACAAGACGAATATATCGCCGGTTTCATTGAAAATACCCCCATTTTGGGCTAAAAACGTTTTGTTGTGGTTTCACCAAATTGAGTGCCAATTTTCTCTACACGGAATCTCTAAAGAAACTACAAAATACAATTATGTAATGGGCTCGCTAGACACTGAAGTAGCAAGTAAACTCACAGACTTTATCGCCAAACCTTTATCTTCGACTCCCTACTCGGACTTAAAGAAGAGGATATGTGCGGAATATGAGATCTCGGAACACATCAAACTGAAAAAACTGACAACTGAAGTTTGTCTCGGAGATAACAAACCATCGACTCTTCTGCGTGAGATGAGGACATTGGCAGGCACTCAGGTAACTGACAATTTCTTAAAAGTGATTTTTTTGCAACGTTTACCTAACCACATTCGTACTGCATTGGCAGCTTCTCAAACTGATTCACTAGATGATTTAGCCAAGATTGGAGACCAAATAGCTGAAGTTTCAACTGCTGATACTTATGTTTGTGCTCAAGGGGCTAGTGCTCAATCACCTGACCGCATAGCACTCTTAGAAAAACAGGTAAATGATCTAGCTCAATCAATTGATGGTCTAATTAAGTTAAGCAAACAGAATGTACCTGCGACACCAAAACGAGAGAATCTTTCAAAAGGGAAGGTGCCTAATCAAAGTGAAATGTGCTGGTATCACTACAAATTTGGCAACAATGCAAAGAAATGTATTCAACCATGTTTGTTCTCACCAAACAGGCATTACCAACAGGAAAACCTCCTGCCCCGTCATTGAATGCGGCTAATGATGACAGGGGCTTTAAATCCTGCCGCCTTTTTGTCACCAACTTGCTTTGTGGTCAGAAGTTTCTAGTGGATTCAGGTGCAGACATATCAGTCCTACCTCCAGCTACCAAAGATAAACTCACTGTAAGTAATAGACAGTTATATGCGGCGAATGGTTCTGTAATTAAAACATATGGGGAACGTAATATTAAACTTGATCTGGGTTTAAAAAGGAAATTTTCCTGGACTTTCGTAATTGCTAATGTGACCCAGCCGATAATTGGGGCTGACTTTTTATCACATTTTGGTTTACTAGTTGATATTAAAAACCAAAGGTTAATAGATACTAGGACTCAACTGTCTGTTGTAGGATTTCAAAACCACTCATCCCAACAATCTGTTTTAGTTCTTGATCCAAACGGGAAATATTCCAAACTGATCTCTCAATATCCTAATTTACTTAAAGAAACCCCTGACTTCCATATCTCTCAGGACACAGTCTTTCACTCAATCCAGACAACAGGCCAACCTGTGACCTCAAGAGCTAGGCGTTTATCTCCTGAAAAACTTGCATTGGCAAAGGCCGAATTTCACAAAATGGTTGATTTAGGTATTTGTAGGCCTTCAAAAAGCTGTTGGTCTAGTCCACTCCATATGGTACCAAAAATTGATGGTTCATGGAGACCGTGTGGGGATTACCGTGCCCTTAATGCCAAAACAGTTCCTGACAGATATCCAATTCCTTATTTGCAAGATTTTAATGGCCAATTAAATGGGAAAACTATATTTTCTAAAATTGATCTTGTAAGGGCTTTTCATCACATTCCTATAGCTCATGAAGATATACAAAAAACCGCTGTCATAACACCGTTTGGTTTATTTGAATTTCTTAAAATGCCATTTGGGTTAAGAAATGCAGCCCAAACCTTTCAACGGTACATTAACTCCCTTCTGCAAGATTTGGATTTCACCTTTTGCTACTTGGATGATATTCTGGTTGCCTCTTCCTCAGAGGATGAGCACATTACTCACTTGAAAAGGGTTTTTGACAAGCTCAATGAACATCATATCAATATCAATACTGCAAAAAGTGTATTTGGAATGAGTGAAATTCCATTCCTTGGTTATTTGGTTTCACGAAATGGAATATTGCCCCTACCTGACAAGGTAGATGCTATTGTAAGATATAAACTCCCTGAAACTGTTCTTGAACTTCGCCGATTCCTAGGTCTCATAAACTTTTACAGGCGATCACTTCCCAACGCTGCCGCTACTCAACAAAAACTTTTTGATTTGTGCAAAGGTACTATTAAACGCGACAGACGTAAATTGAACTGGACTCCTGAATGCAAGAAAGCTTTTCAGGATGCAAAGGATCAGCTGATAAATGCAACGCTACTGGCGCACCCATCTCCTGATGCTCCTCTAGCTCTCATGGTCGATGCCTCTGATTTCGCTGTAGGATCTTCCCTTCATCAGATTTGTAATGGTAATCTCGAACCACTTGGGTTTTTCTCTAAATCTCTTACTCCAACTGAAAAGAAATACAGTACATACGACAGAGAACTCCTTGCTGCTTACCTCTCTGTAAAACATTTCCGATATCTTGTTGAGGGAAGAAATTTCGTAATATATACGGACGACAAGCCTCTATCTTTTGCCTTCACAAAACCGTCTGAAGCATGTAGTCCAAGGCAGTTACGCCACTTGGATTTCATTGGTCAATTTACAACCGACCTGCGGTATCTTCCAGGGAAACAGAATATTCCAGCGGATTTTATGTCAAGATTAAATGCAATTGATTTATCTTCAACTGTTTCATTTAAAGCAATTGCTGAAATGCAATCTCAAGATATTGAGCTCAAGAATCTTAAAACGTCTGACACAACTTCACTAAAGTTTCAAAGTATGTTGCTATCTGACGGGTTGTACCTAGATTGTGATATCAGTACTGGGAGACTAAGACCATTTATACCTCAACAGTTTAGAAGACAATTGTTCGATTCTATCCACAACCTTGCACATCCTGGAATCAAAGGTACACTGGATCTTATTAAAAGACGATTTGTTTGGCCCTCCATCAACAAAGATGTCAGGCTCTGGGCTAAAACATGTGTAGCTTGCCAAAAGTCGAAGGTGTGGAAACACACAAACAGTGAAATTGGAATTTATAATACAAATGAAGGACGTTTTTCTCACATTAACGTTGACTTAGTTGGACCCTTGGTTCCTTCTCAGGGATTTTCATACATGCTGACCATCATAGACCGCTTTACCCGTTGGGTTGAGGCAACACCTATCAAAGAAATTACTGCGGAAACAGTAGCTGAAGCACTTCTTTCCACATGGATATCACGATTTGGGGTTCCTCAATTCATCACAACAGATAGAGGAAGACAGTTTGATTGTAACCTCTTCCGGGAATTAACCAAACATCTTGGTATCCATCACATCAAAACTACAGCATATCATCCAGCAGCTAATGGAAAAATAGAAAGATGGCACCGACACCTGAAATCTGCCTTAACTGCCCAACTTTCATCAGACTGGACACGAAAGCTACCGATAGTGCTACTTGGGTTGAGGTCATATATTATTCCGGACTACAATGTTACGTCTGCAGAAATGACACTTGGTCAATCCATCAGATTACCTTGCGATCTTTTTCAAGCCACGGAGGACACCTATGATGTTCCACACCTTGTTCATGATTTAAAAAGAAAAATGAAAGAACTCAAACCAATAGAAGCAAAATACCATTCATCTAAGAACATTTTTCTCCATCCAGATCTCCAGACATCAAATCACGTTTTTGTGCGAAATGACGCTGTAAGGAAACCATTACAACCAGTCTATAATGGTCCATACTTAGTAGTTTCACGGTCAGACAAGTGGTTTGCTGTTGAGACTCCAACAGGCACGAAAAATATCTCCATTGACCGGCTTAAACCAGCTTTTCTTCTTAACGACTCGACTACTGAAAGACTGGAACACAAACGTGACCAATCAAAGTCTCCTAAAAGAATGGATATGCCACCTCAAAAAACTTTGGTGTTCACACGATCTGGACGTGCAGTCAATCCCCCGGTTCGTCTGAGTTCTCGCTAACACTAAGGGGGGAATATATGTGGCTATTGCAATTTTGCTTATAGACTGTTTCTTGTTATCTGTCAATTTAATTAATCACATGTTTAATGTTATTGTTTATTTTTGTCTTCTTAGTTTTGTTTATTCTGTCTTCAATACAACTTTATTATAATCTCTTACACATAATTATTATTATGTTGAACT
The DNA here is from genome assembly GCA_030545055.2 of Neoaliturus tenellus. NCBI lineage: Eukaryota > Metazoa > Arthropoda > Insecta > Hemiptera > Cicadellidae > Neoaliturus > Neoaliturus tenellus. The sequence goes on along the minus strand of CM061531.1, from coordinate 132,125,962 downwards.
TTACTTGTAAATGGGTATTATTCTAGTACAATGTAAACCTAAGGCCTCGCAACTGAGTCCAAAGCTCTAAAATCTAGCAGCTAACGATTCGACCTGTGAATAGGGCCTATTAGCCAACAGCCTACACCTAATGTGTTGGCACTAAGATGTAAACCTAATTCCTTGCACCTGAGTCCGAAGCCCTGAAACCTAGCAGCTAACGATTCGACCTGTGAATAGGGCCTATTAGCCAACAGCCTAAACCTAATGTGTTGGGACTAAGATGTAAACCTAAGGCCTTGCAACTGAGTCCAAAGCCCTAAAACCTAGCAGCTAAGGATTTGACCCGTGAATAGGGCCTATTTGCCAACAGCCTAAACCTAATGTGTTGGCACTAAGATGTAAACCTAAGGCCTTGCAACTGAGTCCAAAGCCCTAAAACCTAGCATCTAAGGATTTGACCTGTGAATAGGGCCTATTAGCCAATAGCCTAAACCTAATGTGTTGGGACTAAGATGTAAACCTAAGGCCTTGCAACTGAGTCCAAAGCCCTAAAACCTAGCATCTAAGGATTTGACCTGTGAATGGGGCCTATTAGCCAACAGCCTAAACCTAATGTGTTGGACCTTTGATCTAAACCTAAGGCCTTACACCCGAGTCCAAAGCCCTACAACCTATCAGCTATGGATTTGACCTGTGAATAAGGCCTATTAGACAACAGCCTAGACCTAATGTGTTGGGACTAAGATGTAAGCCTAAGACCTTGAACCTGAGTCCAAAGCCCTAAAACCTAGCAGCTAAGGATTTGACCTGTGAAAAGGACCAGGAGGCCTTAGACTTAAGACCTAAGACCTAGCAGCTGAGGCTGTGACCTATGAGCCATTGGCCTAGAACTAATGAGTTAGACCTAAGATCTAAACCTAAGGCCTTACATTGCACCTGAGTCCAAAGTCCAAACAACTGAGACTAGACTATTTTCTTAAACCTAAGATCTAATTCCTAATACCCAAGGCCTTAAAATACCACAAAATACCTTAAAATACCCAATTCCTAAAAACCTACAAGGGGGCCGCGATTCACAGCCCCCCATGAATTGAGCAAATACTAGGCAACGAGGCCTTTTTTCTTTGAATATGAAATCATGATCAGAAATGGTTATCAGATTCAGATTGGAGTATTTGAAGACCAACCTCCATCCATCTTACCCAACTCCTAAGGCCCTACCGCATGGACTTGACCCAAGACCTAAGGCTATACACCGTAGTCTAGGCTTGAAGGTTGTTAGTCCCAAGACCTAGGCCATAGAGTTAAGACCTGAAAACTTACAAGGGAGTTACGATTCACGACCCCCCTGAACGGAACACTGTGGTCTAGACCTATGGCCTTACACCATGGTCTAGGCTTTTAAGCTATTAAACCCAAGACCTAAGGCTCTACACCATGGTCTAGACCCAAGATCTAAGGCCTGAGGTCTAGGCCTTTAGGTTCTTAGCCCCAAGATCTAAGGCCCGTGGTCTAGGCCTTTAGGCTCTTAGACCCAAGGCCCTACATCATGGTCTAGACCCTAAACATAAGGCCTGTGATCTAGGTCTTAGGCCCTAGGCATAAAGCCTTACACCATTGTATAGACCCTAGACCTAATACCTGTGGACTAGGCCTTTAGGTTCTTAGACCCAAGCCCTAAGATCCGTGGTCTAGGCTTTTAGGTTCTTAGACCCAAGATATGGTCCGTGGACTAGGCCTTTAGGTTCTTTGACCCAAGACCTAAGACCATGCACCGTGTTCTAATAGTCGTTTTAAAGGCGGTCAGGCCTAAGGCTCTACCGCATGGGATAGAGCCAACACCTAAGGATATACACCATGGTCTAGGCTTTTAAGTTCTTAGACCCAAGACCTGAGGCCGTAGAGTTAATACCCGAAAACTTATAAAGAGGGTCGCGATTCACAACCCCCCCTGAACAGACACTGTGGTCTAAACCTAAGACCTAAAGCCATACACCGTGGTCTAAGCTTTTATGTTCTTATACCCAAGACCTAAGACCCAACACCATGGTCTAGACCCAAGATCTAAGGCCTGTGGTCTAGGCCTTTAGGTTCTTAGCCCCAAGATCTAAGGCCCGTGGTCTAGGCATTTAGGTTTTTAACCTCTAAATCTAAGGCCCATGGTCTACGCCTTTAGGTTTTTGGATCCAAGACCTAAGACCGTACATCATGGTCTAGACCCTAAACGTAAGGAATGTGATCTAGGTCTCTAAGTTCTTAGACCCAAGACCAAAGGCCCTATACCAGGGTCTATAACCAAGACCTAAGTTCCGTGGTCTAGACTTAGGTTCTTATACCCAAGGACTAAGGGCCAACACCAGGGTCTAGAACCAAGACCAAAGGTCCGTGGTCTAGGATTTTAGGTTCTTATTCCCAAGGACTAAGGGCCAACACCAGGGTCTAGAACCAAGACCAAAGGTACGTGGTCTAGGCTTTTAGGTTCTTATACACAACACCTAAAGCCCTACACCAGGGTCTAGATCCAAGACTTGAGGCCTGTGGGCTAGGCCATTAGGTTCTTAGATCCAAGACCTAAGGACCCACACCCATGGTCTAGACCCAAGCCATAAGGCCATACACCATGATCTAGCCTAAGACTAAAGGCCTTACACCATGGTCTAGTACTCGGCTTTAGTATTTGTTTCATCCATACCTAGAGGAAAGTCAGCCAACAAGTTCTTCAGCCCAAGACCTACCAGCATGGTCTAGATCCTCAAGCCCTGAGACCGTGGTTTAAGTCCTTAGACCCAATTTCTAATCCACCGTGGTTTAGATCCCCAAGACCTAAAGCTATACACCGTGGTCCTCAGGCTATATACCTTAAGGCTATACACATTATTCTTAGACCCAAATTTTAATTCCACCGTGGTCTAGATCCACAACACCTAAGGCTATACACGGTGTTCTATGTTCTTAGACCCAAATTCAAATTCCACCATGGTCTAGATCCCCAAGACCTAAGGCCATACACCGTGGTCTAGACATAAAACCTCATACCATACACCATGGCCTAGACCCAAGACCTAAGTCCCTACGCCGTGGCCTAGTACTCTTCTTAAGCCGTTTGCAGTTATTACTGTTTCGTCTATACCTAGAGGGAAATTGGCCTTTTATGTTCTTAGACCTGAGACCTAAGCTTTTACACCATGGTCTAACACTTGTTTTAAGCCGTGTGCAGTAGTGGTTTTTTCATCTATAGCTAGAGGAAAGTCGGTCCTTAAGCTCTTAGACCCCAGACCTAATGCCCTACACCATGGTCTAGACCCAACCCTTAACCCATCATGGTCTAGTACTTGTCTTAAAGTCGGGTTTTAACTTCTTAGACACAAGATCTAAGACCCTACACCATGGTCTAGTACTCGTCTTAAAGTCGGTCTTTACGTTCTTAGACCCAAGACCTAAGGTCCTACATCTTGGTTTAGACCCAAGACCTAAGGCCATACACCGTGGTCCAGTATTTGTCTTAATCCGTGTGCAGTTATTACTGTTTCGTCTATACCTAGAGGTAAATCGGCCTTTTATGTTCTTAGACCTGACAACTAGGTTTTTACATCATGGTTTAATACTTGTCTTAAGCCGTGCGCAATTGTGGTTGTTTCATCCATAACTAGAGGAAAGTCGGCCTTTAAGTTTTTAGACCAAGGACCTGAGGCTCTATACCACGGTCCAGACCCAAGACCTAAGGGCATACACCGTGGTCCAGTACTTGTCTTAATCTGTGTGCAGTTATTACTGTCTCGTCTATACCTAGAGGAAAATCGGCCATTTATGTTCTTAGACCTGAGAGCTAAGGTTCACATTCATCACCCGATGTAAAAAACGTTCGCAGACGTTAATTTAAAAAAAACATCGTCTACACATCGATTTAAAAAAACGATTTGTACACGTTAATTTTTAAAAACATCGTCTACAGATCGATTTTCAAAAACGATGTGTACACGTTAATTTTAAAAAACATCGTTTACACATCGATTTTACCAACAAGTTAAACCTAATACCTAAATCCCAAGCATTTAAGGCATTAGACCATGGATCTGTATGTATATGACCTTAAACATTTGACCTAAGATCTAAGACTTTAACGTAAGACCTAAGCCCTAAGACCCTACCCCATGGGCTAGTAATCGTCCTACACCGCGTGGGACCGTGTAAAATGACGTGCATAAAGCCAATCATATGTATTATTTGAAAGCACAGCGCACGTGAACGCCTGTGATGCCGTTTTAATGATTTGCGCTTTCGGGCGTTTTGCAAACTCGACGCGGAAATTATGACCGCAGACGTAAATTATTAAAAAACGTCGTCTACACATCGATTTGGAAAAACGATCATAGACGTCGATTATTTTAAACAGCGTCTGGGCATCGATTTTGAAAAACGTTTGCAGACGTTATTTACTAAAAGTATCGTCTGCACATCGATTTCGAAAAACGTTCGCAGACGTTATTTATTAAAGGGCAACGTCTACACATCGATTTTGAAAAACGTTCGCAGACGTTAATTATTAGAGGGCATCGTCTACACATCGATTTGCATTATGCAGGTCGAGTTTGCAAAACGCCCGAAAGCGCAAATCATTAAAACGGCATCACAGGCGTTCACGTGCGCTGTGCTTTCAAATAATACATATGATTGGCTTTATGCACGTCATTTTACACGGTCCCACGCGGTGTAGGACGATTACTAGCCCATGGGGTAGGGTCTTAGGGCTTAGGTCTTACGTTAAAGTCTTAGATCTTAGGTCAAATGTTTAAGGTCATATACATACAGATCCATGGTCTAATGCCTTAAATGCTTGGGATTTAGGTATTAGGTTTAACTTGTTGGTAAAATCGATGTGTAAACGATGTTTTTTAAAATTAACGTGTACACATCGTTTTTGAAAATCGATCTGTAGACGATGTTTTTAAAAATTAACGTGTACAAATCGTTTTATTAAATCGATGTGTAGACGATGTTTTTTTTAAATTAACGTCTGCGAACGTTTTTTACATCGGGTGATGAATGTGAACCTTAGCTCTCAGGTCTAAGAACATAAATGGCCGATTTTCCTCTAGGTATAGACGAGACAGTAATAACTGCACACAGATTAAGACAAGTACTGGACCACGGTGTATGCCCTTAGGTCTTGGGTCTGGACCGTGGTATAGAGCCTCAGGTCCTTGGTCTAAAAACTTAAAGGCCGACTTTCCTCTAGTTATGGATGAAACAACCACAATTGCGCACGGCTTAAGACAAGTATTAAACCATGATGTAAAAACCTAGTTGTCAGGTCTAAGAACATAAAAGGCCGATTTACCTCTAGGTATAGACGAAACAGTAATAACTGCACACGGATTAAGACAAATACTGGACCACGGTGTATGGCCTTAGGTCTTGGGTCTAAACCAAGATGTAGGACCTTAGGTCTTGGGTCTAAGAACGTAAAGACCGACTTTAAGACGAGTACTAGACCATGGTGTAGGGTCTTAGATCTTGTGTCTAAGAAGTTAAAACCCGACTTTAAGACAAGTACTAGACCATGATGGGTTAAGGGTTGGGTCTAGACCATGGTGTAGGGCATTAGGTCTGGGGTCTAAGAGCTTAAGGACCGACTTTCCTCTAGCTATAGATGAAAAAACCACTACTGCACACGGCTTAAAACAAGTGTTAGACCATGGTGTAAAAGCTTAGGTCTCAGGTCTAAGAACATAAAAGGCCAATTTCCCTCTAGGTATAGACGAAACAGTAATAACTGCAAACGGCTTAAGAAGAGTACTAGGCCACGGCGTAGGGACTTAGGTCTTGGGTCTAGGCCATGGTGTATGGTATGAGGTTTTATGTCTAGACCACGGTGTATGGCCTTAGGTCTTGGGGATCTAGACCATGGTGGAATTAGAATTTGGGTCTAAGAACATAGAACACCGTGTATAGCCTTAGGTGTTGTGGATCTAGACCACGGTGGAATTAAAATTTGGGTCTAAGAATAATGTGTATAGCCTTAAGGTATATAGCCTGAGGACCACGGTGTATAGCTTTAGGTCTTGGGGATCTAAACCACGGTGGATTAGAAATTGGGTCTAAGGACTTAAACCACGGTCTCAGGGCTTGAGGATCTAGACCATGCTGGTAGGTCTTGGGCTGAAGAACTTGTTGGCTGACTTTCCTCTAGGTATGGATGAAACAAATACTAAAGCCGAGTACTAGACCATGGTGTAAGGCCTTTAGTCTTAGGCTAGATCATGGTGTATGGCCTTATGGCTTGGGTCTAGACCATGGGTGTGGGTCCTTAGGTCTTGGATCTAAGAACCTAATGGCCTAGCCCACAGGCCTCAAGTCTTGGATCTAGACCCTGGTGTAGGGCTTTAGGTGTTGTGTATAAGAACCTAAAAGCCTAGACCACGTACCTTTGGTCTTGGTTCTAGACCCTGGTGTTGGCCCTTAGTCCTTGGGAATAAGAACCTAAAATCCTAGACCACGGACCTTTGGTCTTGGTTCTAGACCCTGGTGTTGGCCCTTAGTCCTTGGGTATAAGAACCTAAGTCTAGACCACGGAACTTAGGTCTTGGTTATAGACCCTGGTATAGGGCCTTTGGTCTTGGGTCTAAGAACTTAGAGACCTAGATCACATTCCTTACGTTTAGGGTCTAGACCATGATGTACGGTCTTAGGTCTTGGATCCAAAAACCTAAAGGCGTAGACCATGGGCCTTAGATTTAGAGGTTAAAAACCTAAATGCCTAGACCACGGGCCTTAGATCTTGGGGCTAAGAACCTAAAGGCCTAGACCACAGGCCTTAGATCTTGGGTCTAGACCATGGTGTTGGGTCTTAGGTCTTGGGTATAAGAACATAAAAGCTTAGACCACGGTGTATGGCTTTAGGTCTTAGGTTTAGACCACAGTGTCTGTTCAGGGGGGGTTGTGAATCGCGACCCTCTTTATAAGTTTTCGGGTATTAACTCTACGGCCTCAGGTCTTGGGTCTAAGAACTTAAAAGCCTAGACCATGGTGTATATCCTTAGGTGTTGGCTCTATCCCATGCGGTAGAGCCTTAGGCCTGACCGCCTTTAAAACGACTATTAGAACACGGTGCATGGTCTTAGGTCTTGGGTCAAAGAACCTAAAGGCCTAGTCCACGGACCGTATCTTGGGTCTAAGAACCTAAAAGCCTAGACCACGGATCTTAGGGCTTGGGTCTAAGAACCTAAAGGCCTAGTCCACAGGTATTAGGTCTAGGGTCTATACAATGGTGTAAGGCTTTATGCCTAGGGCCTAAGACCTAGATCACAGGCCTTATGTTTAGGGTCTAGACCATGATGTAGGGCCTTGGGTCTAAGAGCCTAAAGGCCTAGACCACGGGCCTTAGATCTTGGGGCTAAGAACCTAAAGGCCTAGACCTCAGGCCTTAGATCTTGGGTCTAGACCATGGTGTAGAGCCTTAGGTCTTGGGTTTAATAGCTTAAAAGCCTAGACCATGGTGTAAGGCCATAGGTCTAGACCACAGTGTTCCGTTCAGGGGGGTCGTGAATCGTAACTCCCTTGTAAGTTTTCAGGTCTTAACTCTATGGCCTAGGTCTTGGGACTAACAACCTTCAAGCCTAGACTACGGTGTATAGCCTTAGGTCTTGGGTCAAGTCCATGCGGTAGGGCCTTAGGAGTTGGGTAAGATGGATGGAGGTTGGTCTTCAAATACTCCAATCTGAATCTGATAACCATTTCTGATCATGATTTCATATTCAAAGAAAAAAGGCCTCGTTGCCTAGTATTTGCTCAATTCATGGGGGGCTGTGAATCGCGGCCCCCTTGTAGGTTTTTAGGAATTGGGTATTTTAAGGTATTTTGTGGTATTTTAAGGCCTTGGGTATTAGGAATTAGATCTTAGGTTTAAGAAAATAGTCTAGTCTCAGTTGTTTGGACTTTGGACTCAGGTGCAATGTAAGGCCTTAGGTTTAGATCTTAGGTCTAACTCATTAGTTCTAGGCCAATGGCTCATAGGTCACAGCCTCAGCTGCTAGGTCTTAGGTCTTAAGTCTAAGGCCTCCTGGTCCTTTTCACAGGTCAAATCCTTAGCTGCTAGGTTTTAGGGCTTTGGACTCAGGTTCAAGGTCTTAGGCTTACATCTTAGTCCCAACACATTAGGTCTAGGCTGTTGTCTAATAGGCCTTATTCACAGGTCAAATCCATAGCTGATAGGTTGTAGGGCTTTGGACTCGGGTGTAAGGCCTTAGGTTTAGATCAAAGGTCCAACACATTAGGTTTAGGCTGTTGGCTAATAGGCCCCATTCACAGGTCAAATCCTTAGATGCTAGGTTTTAGGGCTTTGGACTCAGTTGCAAGGCCTTAGGTTTACATCTTAGTCCCAACACATTAGGTTTAGGCTATTGGCTAATAGGCCCTATTCACAGGTCAAATCCTTAGATGCTAGGTTTTAGGGCTTTGGACTCAGTTGCAAGGCCTTAGGTTTACATCTTAGTGCCAACACATTAGGTTTAGGCTGTTGGCAAATAGGCCCTATTCACGGGTCAAATCCTTAGCTGCTAGGTTTTAGGGCTTTGGACTCAGTTGCAAGGCCTTAGGTTTACATCTTAGTCCCAACACATTAGGTTTAGGCTGTTGGCTAATAGGCCCTATTCACAGGTCGAATCGTTAGCTGCTAGGTTTCAGGGCTTCGGACTCAGGTGCAAGGAATTAGGTTTACATCTTAGTGCCAACACATTAGGTGTAGGCTGTTGGCTAATAGGCCCTATTCACAGGTCGAATCGTTAGCTGCTAGATTTTAGAGCTTTGGACTCAGTTGCGAGGCCTTAGGTTTACATCTTACTCCCAACACATTAGGTTTAGGCTGTTGGCTAATAGGCCCTATTCACAGGTCGAATCGTTAGCTGCTAGGTTTCAGGGCTTTGGACTCAGGTGCAAGGCCTTATGTTTACATGTTAGTCCCAACACATTAGGTTTAGGCTGTTGGCTAATACCCCCCATTCACAGGCCAAATCCTTAGCTGCTAGGTTTTTGGGCTTTGCAGGACCATTTAAATACAATAGTCCCCACGCCGGACTATCCAAATACAATAGTCCCCACACCAGACTATCTAAATACAATAGTCCCCACGCCGGACTATCTAAACACAATAGTCCTTACGCGGGACCATCTAAATACAATAGTCCCCATGTCGGACTATCTAAAATTCAATAGTCCTCACACCGGACTATCTCAAACTCAATAGTCCTCATGCAGGGCTATCTCAAATTCAATAGTCCCCACACCGGACTATCTAAAATGTAATAGTCAGCATGCCGGACTATCTAAATACAATAGTCCTTACGCGGGACCATCTAAATACAATAGCCCCCATGTCGGACTATCTAAAATTCAATAGTCCTCACACCGGACTATCTAAAACTTAATAGTCCTCATGCAGGACTATCTCAAATTCAATAGTCCCCACACCGGACTATCTAAAATGCAATAGTCCTCACGCCGGACTATCTAAATACAATAGTCCTTACGCGGGACCATCTAAAATGCAATAGTCCCCATGCCGGGGTATCTACATACAATAGTACCCATGTCGGACTATCTAACATTCAATAGTTCTCACACTGGACTATCTAAAACTCATTAGTGCTCATGCGGGACTATCTCAAATACAATAGTCCCCACACCGGACTATCAAAATACAACAGTCCTCACGCAGGACCATCTAATATAATAGTCCCCACGCCGGACTATCTAAATACAATAGTCCCCATGCCGGACTATCCACATACAACAGTCCCCACGCAGGACCATCTAAATAATAGTCCTAACGCGGGACCATCTAAATTCAATAGTCCCCACGCCGGACTATCTAAATACAACAGTCCCCATGCCGGACCATCCACATACAATAGTCCCCATGCTGGACTATCTAAATACAATATTCCTCATACCGGACTATCCAAAACAAATAGTCCCCATACTGGACTATCCAAATTTAATAGTCCTCACGCAGGACCATCTAAATACAATAGTCCTCATAGGTTTTATTCATAGGTCAAAATCTTACTTGCTAGGTTTTAGGGCTTAAGTCTAAAGCCTTGGGTCTAAGGAATTAGATCATAGGTGCAACACATTATGTCTAAGCTGGTGGCTAATAAGCCCTATTCATAGGTCAAAGCCTTAGCTGCTAGGTTTTAGGGCCTTGGACTCAGATGCATGGCCTTAGGTTAAGATCTTAGGTGCAACACATTAGGTTTAAGCTGGTGGCTAATTGGTTCTATTCAAAGGTCAAAGCCTTAGCTGCTAGCTTTTAGGGATTTCTACTAAGGTGTAATGCCTTAGGTTTAGATCTTAGGTCCAACACATTAGGTCTAAGCTGGTGGCTAATAGGCCCTATTCGAAGGTCAAAGCCTTAGCTGCTAGGTTTTAGGGCCTTGGACTTAGGTTTGGATCTTAGGTCCAACACATTAGGTCTAAGCTAATGGCTAATAGGGCCTATTCACAGATGGGTTTTAGCTTAGCTGATGGGTTTTAGGGCTTTGAACTCAGGTGCAAGGCCTTAGGTTTACATCTTAGTCCCAACACATTAGGTCTAGGCTGTTGGCTAATAGGTCCTATTCACAGGTCAAAGCCTTAGCTGCTAGGTTATAGGGCTTTCTACTTAGGTGTAATGCCTTAGGTTTAGACCTTAGGTCCAACACATTAGGTCTAAGCTGGTGGCTAATAGGCTCTAATCACAGGTCAAACTCTTAACGGCTAGGTGTTAGGGCTTTGCAGGACCATTTAAATACAATAGCCCCTGGACCATTAAAATACAACAATCCGGACTATTTACTTAGGTGCAACACATTAGGTCTAAGCTGGTAGCTAATAGGCCCTATTCTCAGGTCAAAGCCTTAGCTGCTTCGTTTTAGGGCTCTCTACTCAGGTGTAATGCCTTAGGTTTATACCATAGTCCCAACACATTAGGTCTAAGCTGGTGGCTAATAGGCTCTATTCACAGGTCAAAGCCTTAGCTGTTAGGTGTTAGGGCTTTGCAGGACCATTTAAATACAATAGTCCCCGGACCATTAAAATACAACAATCCCCACGACGGACTATTTAAATTCAACAGTCCTTGCACAGGACTAGTCCTCATGCGGGACCATCAGAATATAAAATTCCCCACGCGGGACTAGTCCCCACACACAGGACAATCTAAATACGATAGCAGGCGGGACTAGTCCATGTGAAGGACCATTTGAATACAATAGCAAGCGGGACTAGTCCTTGCACGGGACTCTCTAAATACAATAGTCCTTTACACGGGACTAGTCCTTACGTAGGACTGTTAGGAAATTCGTACCATCTCATGGCGCAGTCACCCTCCTCTATCAGGTTTTTATGCCTCGGAATTCCTGAAAAGTGCTGTAAAATTGCCAAAAAGTAGGCAAAAATCACAGAAACCCGGTTAAAAATGGGCCTGCAGGACTAGGACTGTTAGGAAATTCGTAACCCCTCATGGCACAGTCACCCTCCTCCATCAGGTTTTTATGCCTCGGAATTCCTGAAAAGTGCTGTAAAATTGCCAAAAAGTAGGCAAAAATCACAGAAACCCGGTTAAAAATGGGCCTGTAGGACTGTTAGGAAATTCGTACCCCTCGTACCCCCTCATGACCCCGGACCGGCCCCTCCTTACTACTGTGGTACATTAAAAGACAACCTCAAAAGAATTCCGACACTCCAAGAGAAATGCAATAGCGCGTTGACTCGCCTACACCACCTGTACAGGTGCAGGAATGCTTCCTGGGGACATAAAAGCATGACAATAGTGCCTCTGTACATCCAATAAATAAGTGGTGATGTATGTCGATAGGCAAGATCTGCAAAGGAACAACAAGAACAAGGACACTCACCAACACACCACTAGAAATGGTTAACTTTACATCCTAAAGCTGTTTGAAACTAAACCAACCTACAGTATAAAACTCTACAACTCATTGCCTCAAGAGAGGGACCTCGCTGGGATCGACACTGAAAGCTTGGCTCCTGGACCGTCCATTCTACTCATTCAAAGAATTTTTAATGAAACTCCACAAATATAATTATTTTCAAACAAAGAGCATAAGAATGCCGTTTGTCGAAGTTAAAAAATTACAGAACTGATAAAAAGTTTTAATTTCAAGCTAACTTAATATGACACCGTTTGTAATCTTGATGATTGTAAATAATGATGATTCTAAATATGATTAAATGTGCCTATTGAATTAAAGGTGAGACAACCAAGTTAACATTCATGAAAAATTACAATAATACGAGTACAACCGACATAGAACATGATTCATTCTTACATGGCTGGGCCCATAACCTTTGTAATATTGGGTTTGCTTTTTTAATCAGACGCACTTTACTACGTATAAAAATAATGTAAACTAACGTATATACTTATAAAAAAGCAGTAGTTTGTAATGTGCATCTTATAAAAAAAAATTATAAAAATTTTATGACAAAAAATAATTTTACAGTTTTCTAAAAAGATTTCTAATTTATTTCTAAATTCGTTTGTAGGTTAATTTCATTTCTTTTATCATAAGCAAAATGTAAAAAGTATGTGTTATATTGGTAATGCAATGCCATATACAACTCAAAATTAATTAAAAATTATATATAGATAACGTATGTATGTCTTAAAACAAATATTTATTGGTTTGTACTGTAGTTGATAAAACTGCAGTTGCATGTAAAATAAAAATAAATACAATTTTTTTTATAAAAAAAATAAGGGAGATCCCTTTACTTTGCTTGATTTGGATTTCCCCCCTTTATATGTATGTTTCTTTTAATTATAAATTTGTTCTACTACTGTTAATCAACTGCTAATAACTGTCATACTGATTGTCATACCGAGGTGGTTGGGTACCCTAAAGTTTTTCTCATTTTTAACCCAAATTATTTCAGAAGAGTGAGGTTAAATTTTGTTGAAGACGATTGTAACAAAAACAGTGATGATTTTAAGGACAGTGTTGCTCAAGTACTACTCGGAAGAACAGATTTAATTTCTCTATAAAGCGGTTATGTTCACTCAGTTGTACAACTACTTTTAGGGGCATAACCTCCTATTGCCAACTCAGTTCGGATTCAGAAGGGAAAAATCAACTGTTCTTGCACTTGAGTCCTTGTTAAAAAGATTCTCAACTCATTTGTGATTATGAAATCCCCCCACAAAGTACTTTGCGATCTTTCTCGTGCGTTTGCTTGCATTCCCCATGATATTCTGTTGAGACTTTATGGACTAGGAGAGGGTGCACTCAGTTTAGCTAGCTCATAACTTTATAACAGGCAACAGATTGTCAACTTAAACGGTACAAACTACAGTACTGTAAATATAGGATTTGGCGTAACACAGGGCTCAATAATGGGTCCTCTGCTGTTTCTGGTGGCAATAAACGATCTGCATTATAGTGTTGCTGGACACGTATCCAGCAACATGCTTTGCAGACGGAGACACAGACGACACAACCTTGTTTTCTTCGCACAGTGATATAGCCCTTGCCAAATCAATAGCTCACGAGACTTTGGACGTTACTCAGAGGTGGTCTATCATGAACAGGCTAGCGTTGAATGAGTCAAAAACTAAAGAATTAACTTGTCGTCCGACAACCCAACTATTGAAAGAGTAACTATGTAAACCTATTAGGCTTTGTCTTAGATTGTAAGTTATCCTGGGATGACCATATTAATGTTTTATGCACTAGGTTGAGCAGAGTGATTTACTTGAGACGCTTAACGTCACACCTCTCTCAGTATGTTTTGAAACAAGCCTACTTTGCTTTTTTCCATTCACTTTTGGCTTGCGCTACTAGGCTTTGGGGTCACGCTCATAATACTCGGGAAGTCCTCATTTTGCAAAAAAGGCAGTAAAGTTGATTTCCGGAGTTGGTTTTCTGGAACATTGTAAACCTTAAGTTGTGCATCATTGTATTTCAACAGTTGCAAATGAGCACATTTTGCAGAGTGTCAACACGAATAAGAGTAGACAAGTCTCATAACTTACAAACTGTGATATGCGGTAAAGTTAACAAAAACGTTGACCTCCAAGAGACTGTTTTAAGGTTAGCTCGGCATTCTTGACTAGACTTTTGTCAAGTTTTTATTGTTTAATCGTTAACTAATTAGTAGTTTGTTTATGATGGAAAGTGAAGAAGATGCTGACGATGTTTTAGAAGTAGACAATATACCACTTGCACCTACGGGGAAAGCACGTAAACGGCTAAGAACTCCAGAAAATTGGGAGAAGGTTAGGGCCAAGAGAGAGAGGTGAGTAGGCCTAGATATTGTAGGCTACTGATAGCCTAAATGTTTTTTTTTTTAATTTTATCAATGTTTTAAAATACATTTTTTTATTATAGTGATCCTGACATTTTTAAGAATCATGTACCTGTTTTCTCTGTTTGACCTATACTGTTTCTTGTTGGCAAACTTTCGGAATTCGTCTCCCACGTAATATATCGATCGGTTTGTTTCGACATAGGCTATCTATCGAACAATCGAATAGGTACGGTTACGTTGTGTTTGGTTAGGTTATCGATATATCGATATTAAAATAACGATGGTATTACGTGGGAGACGAATACCGAAATTTCGCCTTCTTGTTTAAGCTGACTTTGTTGTTGTATCAATTACCAAGCAATGCTAAACCCTAAACCAAGCATTGGTTGCAAATTCCTGAATAGCACCTATAGCATTTTTGTTTCATGGCATCTATACAAATGTTACTCTTAAGATTCATAAAATGTATGATTAATATATTGATTCTGTAATTTTTGTGATATGCTGGACTCTAATCTTAAATATTGTGTTTTTTAGATACAAGTCAAAAACTCTACCAAAGATGCCAACCTTTAACCATAAAGGCGGACAATTCAAGTGTAAAGAGCTGGGGATGCAAGACGTACGGCGGATGCATGAGAAGTTTTACGCTATTCCAGAGCGACATGTACAAAATGAATTTATTTTAAAATTTGTGATGATTGAAACCCCACATCGCAGAAGAAACAGAAAAAAACATGAAAGAAAAGATGGTAACAACTAGGTATTTCCTAAACAAACAGCGGGATGGTATTGTCACTAGAGTACAGGTATGCAAAAAAACATTTCTAGGAGTACTCGGTGTAAGTCCAGATCGTGTTCAGATCTTGTGCAAGAAATTTTTTGAACAAGGCATTACCCCTGTAGATAGAAGAGGAGGGGATACAAGGTCTAAGGCTTACTCCGTAGGCGGGAAGCTGTGAGAGCCTTCAGAAAATCAATTAAGTCAGTAGAAAAACACCATTGCAGGGCTAAAAATGTACACCGGTTTTACTTAAGAAGTGATTTATCCATTGCTAAACTTTTCCGTTTGTATAACGAACAATGTGAGCCTGACAATAAAGTTAAATATGAATTTTCGAACAGTATTTGAAAAAGATTTTAACATAGGCTTTGGATCGCCTGCTACAGACGTGTGCTCTTTTTGCCTTATGCACAAGGAGCGAATAAAATTGAGTACTGATGAACAAGAAAAAGAAACATTAAATGTTGAACTGACCGTACACAAAGCCAAGGCTAACGCTTTTATGACAATCTCCGCAATTCCGTTGAAGGAGTAAAAGTTATGTCATTTGACTGCCAAAAGAATCTTATTTTGCCAAAATTAC
>CM061531.1:131959818-132110209 GCA_030545055.2 Neoaliturus tenellus | reverse complement strand
TGAAATTCGTATTCCTATACAACATCAAGACATTTACACACTACCATGTGAAAGTTACTTGTATATCGAAGGGAAAGTAACAAAAAAGGACAATAGTGTAGGTACAGTAGTTCCATTTATAAATAACGCAATGGCTTTCTTGTTTGATGAAATCAGATATGAAATATCAGGTGTTACAGTAGATTCCACTAAAAAAGTAGGTATTGCAACAACTTTAAAAGGATTAACATCTATATCACCGACTGATACCAATTTATTAATACCCGCCGGATGGGTTGAACCTACAATTGATACAATCACCCCAAATTCAAAGGGATTCTTTGATTTCTACATTCCATTACGTTTATTGCTTGGTTTCGCTGAAGATTATAGGAAAATAATATTAAATTTTAAACAAGAATTAGTTTTATTGAGATCTTCAAATGATAAAGATATTATTAAAGCTGCGAGTGGTACAACAGATGCGACTTAGAATGGAAATTAACGTTGGACAAAATCGTATGGAGAGTTCCACATGTTAAATTAGCTGACGAGCATCGAATGCTACTATTAAGAAAATTAAAAGCTGATCGTGATATTGTTATTCCGTTTAGAAGTTGGGAATTCCATGAACATCCCAGTTTACCTACTACGGATCGACACACTTGGACTGTTAAAACATCAAATTATGTGGAACGGGCCAGATATATTATATTTGGTTTACAAACAGCTAGAAGAGACGATATTACTAAACATGCAGGCCAATTTGATCATTGTGATTTGAAAAATATTAAAGTTTATTTAAATTCACAATTTTTCCCATACGACAATTTAAATGTATCGTTTGCAGATAAAAAATTCAGCATACTATACGATATGTATGCGAGATTTCAAAATTCATATTACGGTAAAACAAATACGCCTTTGCTTTCACCAGAAAAATATTTAGATAACTACCCAATAGTAGTAATCGATTGTTCTAAACAAAATGAATCGGTAAAGTCATCAAGTGTGGATATAAAAATAGAAATGGAGTTTGCCAAAGCGATACCAGCAAATACTACAGCATATTGTTTAATTTTACACGATAAAATTGTCACTTACACACCTTTGACAGGAATTGTTAAAAATGTTTTATAAAAACTCGTTTTTGTAAGATTTCAATCACCGGCGCGATTATAAAAGGGGAGCGCACAGACCGCTCCTGATCAGTTTGTTGCCTGACATCGTATGGGTAGCATCATCTTCAATATGGCTTCTACTAGTGGTACAACGGAATGCGATATAGAAAAAGAAATTTCAGAATTTTTGGACATGAATGAACAGCAACACGGCGCAGATCAAGAAGAAGAAAAAGGTAAAAAGAAGAAATATTTATCCAAGAGGAAGAGAAATGTGGAAGAAAATATTTCACCAAATATTTTGATGGAGGTATTTTTACGAATTTTTTATCCAATCTCTTCAAGTTTGGATAAAAGTGTTTTAATTGGAGTTATGAAATCAACCGACTATTCACCTACAGTAATTTTAACCCACGGAACAAAAATGATTTTGTTTACAGCCAACGCTTGGGAATCTTTTATGAAACACCTCCATTTGTTGGAATGTTACTTTAATAGCAACATGTTTGGCAGGAAAACAAAAGTAGGACTATTGGATTCAGACTTGGAAATTGATATTATTAAACACCGAGGTGAACATCAAATGAGATTTAGAGATACAACCAAACATGACATAAAAATTCAACTGAACAGAGAAGAATTTTTTATTTTAACATGTGCAACGGAACCAATAACAAGATATTTAAGACAGCTAGTATTCTCCAGTTCAATTATTAAAGATTATTTAACAGACACTTTGGACAAACAACCGGACGCACCAATTTTGTATGGACCTGTGGACACTTCTATATTCA
The DNA here is from genome assembly GCA_030545055.2 of Neoaliturus tenellus. NCBI lineage: Eukaryota > Metazoa > Arthropoda > Insecta > Hemiptera > Cicadellidae > Neoaliturus > Neoaliturus tenellus. The sequence continues at coordinate 132,108,315 of CM061531.1, read as the reverse complement.
ACAGAATTCCTCATGAAGTTCAAATGTGGAGACAATTGGAACAATATGTGCAAGAAAAAAATAATTTTGTAAAATCGGATGAAGAAACACATTTCAGTGATGAAAAGGATCAAAGTGATGAGAATGACTACAACAAAAATGACCAGATGGAAAGTTAAATAAAGTTTTAAAATTTTTCACAACACTTTACACTTGAATTGGCAAATTTTCAATAAAAAATTCAAAATTTTGTGGGTGTAGGCCTACCGGGGATGGTGCCCACGTTAAATATACACCAACGCGCCTTCAACTGTACGGCCTGGCATAAATACATGCCTACCGTGGTGTGGAAAACAGTTGACCGTGATGGATAGACGGGTGACCTTTCAAATGGACATGGAAGAAGAAATCAAGTCCAAACCGGGTATTATTGAATTTCAGGCGTTTCGTGGTAACGATGATCGGTTTATAATTAAAGAACTCGTATTTTACGATATAGATAAAAATATTCCTTACACATTTTTATTTAAACCACCATGCTCTTTTTCTTCACTAACCACCAAAGCCGCAACAACAAACCGATGGACTTGGAAATATTTTCATCACATCGATTGGTATGACGGTTTTACCAGTTATTCAGACTTGTATCATATTATGCATCAATTTTCAAACAGATTTACTAATATTTACACAAAAGGACTTGAAAAGAAAAGATGGATAGAACAATTTACATCTACTCCAGTTAAAGATGTGCAAATAGATAAAAATTTTAAATTTATTGCTGAAAACATTTGTATTTGCACACAAAGTGTGGAACATGAAAGGGACAGGCACTGTGCGTTAAAAAACGCTTTAAAATTAGCAGCTTACCTGCAAGATGGAGAAATCGGCGATGGTGGTGGGGGTAACGGCGATTATAAAAGCGAGGAGCAGACCGAGACCTGGCACGAGTATTACTCGAGATTCCGAGACGACAACATCTCAGAGCAAGAAGACAGCGAGGACCTCTAGAACAACCATGGCATCCAACCAGTTTCTGCAGACTTTGGTGGAACAGTTCAACGCCCACTCCAAGTCTACAATTTTGCCGGTAAAAAAATGTTCAGAGCTGAAGGATGAAAAACATTATATTATACATACCATGAAGAAGATGGAAACTACAGTCGGCGAGGCAATCTGCTGCAGCTTGAGCGAAGCCCCATACACTCCGGGAGATGAGCCGAAATTCCAAATTTACCTGCCCAAAAGATTTGTACACCTACTCCAAAACGAAGATCTCCGCTCCATACAACCAGGATGTCTCTACTTGGTGTCCCACGGATGCAGCGGCAGCAACTCCACCGAGCTTACCATCCACATCGCAGACAAGCAGCAGTGTTAAAAAAAATAATTTTTTTCTTTCTTGTATCTGTTTGTATTTTTTAACTATATATATTTTTGTCATGTAATCTTGTTTGTACTGTTTTAAATAAAGATAAAAAACCAAAAAAAAAAAAAAAAAAAAAAAAAAAAACACACACACACAAAAAAGGCAACATATCAATATGTGAAACAAAAAAAAAAATTTCACATATTGATATGTTGCCTTTTTTTTAAAGCTCTGGGGTGACCTTGACCTTTCACCTTTGCACAAATTAAACATAAATTTTTTTTCAAACAGCATTATGTGTGTGTGTGTGTGTGTGTGTGTGTGTGTGTGTGTTTTCCCCCACCATTTCAGGTTACCAGCATACAGACTGTAAAGAAGTTCAGTTTGATTGCAACTGTCAAACGATGAGCACCCTATTTGAGCTTTGTGTAAGAAAAATTATTGAAGATCAACAGCTATTTAGCCATACTTTACGATCCAACGCTCCTCAACAAATTAAAATTTTTATCAAACAGTACAAGCTAGACAACAGAGGTTACAACACTTTTGGTTGGTACAAGTTTGGTGATGGTACAAAATTTTGTCGAAGTTGTGGAAGGGCCGCTGTATCCAACCCGGCACAATTCCTACAAGATGATGGATGTTTACAATATGGTCATGTGGCTCCAGTTTTAAGTTACCATACACCTAAAGAACTTTGCGCCATTTGTTCAATCAATATGTTTAGTTGGCAAAAATTTAACCACCTCTCATCAGACAGCGTGTAAACAACTTCCCCCCACCACTATTTCATACTACCTTCAAACGACCATGCTAATATTCATTCCGCCTTTGGACATCATACGGAAAACATCAAGATGGCTCTGACTGTAAAATGTGCAAATTATGAAGAAGTATTTGTAAGAAATCTGCAAGAATTAAACGAAATTGTTCAAGAATTTAAATCACTAATCGAACAGGGATACCGATTGAACATGCAAATTTTTGCTTGCAACACAAAATGCCCTCATGTCTCTAGGGATGACGAGCCGCCTAGGTCACCATCATCAACTTCTTCAGCCTACTCCACCAGATCATCCATGAAGACTCAAGCCAGTCCAAACTTGGAATATTTCTCCTGACTAATATTTATATTTTGTATCCTCATTGTACTTCAATATGCATATTTTTGTATTGTAATAAAGGAATGATAAAATAAAAACAAAATAAAAAAACCTATCTTGCTACAGTATTGTAGCAAGATAGAATTTTTTTAAAACACAAATTGGATGACCTTGAACATGTTCTAACATGTTCCGGTTTTCCCCTACCACTTTTCCTCTGGAGACCTGAGATGCGGCACCAATGTGTTTCATTACATCTTCATCTTTTGAGCTTGCAAACATGGATGGTTCCACCACCAATATATGAGGCCGATGAAGCGGAAAGCCTGGGGAGGAGGAGATGCCAGCATGTGGATCTAGTGGAGATGATGGAAAGAAGGATGGAAGAAAGACGGATCAGGAAGGACCATATGCTAATTCAGAAAATTTTAAAATTAGATCTCTTCATAATCTTGGCCTTATTAATTGCAATCTTCTTCTACTTGGTATACGCAGTTGTATACTGCCTAAGATGCATCGAGTGTACAGATAAAGCAGCCAAATTGCCAGTTTTCAACACTACTCTTTAAATAAAATTTTCTTTTTTAAAACTCCAAATGGTTGACCTTGAACATGTTTCAACCTGTCCTGGTTGTATCAATTACCCCCACCACCACAATTCCAAAAGACCAATCCTACATGCAAGTCTGGCTTCATTTCCAACTCAGCTACGCTAAAGGTTACACTACACACAATGAAGTGGGAATTACTTGTTGACAGCCTTCAATACCTAAAAGAAATCTATGAAAAATTGCACATGCGGCTACTTCAAAATCCAGGGATGATAATAAAAATGAACTTGGAATACGACTGTCCACTCATCGACGACAGTATGGATGAAGCAGAAGGGGTAGTCCAAAATACACAAGGAACATGTTGCTGTGAAGAAAATTCTTCAACAACATCAAGCACAAGTCCGGACAGCACATATGGGGATGAAGGAGGATTTTGTAAATAAAATTAAAAAAAATAATTTTTTTTAAACTTCAAATGGTTGACCTTGAACACGTTTGAACATGTTGAGCAATGTAGATAAAAAATATTTTTTTTTTCTTATGCCTATTGCTGAATAACAAACTCAGTTGTATAGTTTGCAAAAAAATTTTTTTTTTCATTTCATATGACCATTTTCCCCCCACCATCTCCTTATCCCCACCACTCTACCGAGTACCTGACATACACGGAGCGACTTGTTCAGTTGCTGTTCAACTCTTGTGGTGTGCACATCTCACTTTTTGCACTCAATTTACTTATATTGAGTTTAAATTTAAATATTTAGCAAAATATCAAACATTTCTTAATTTTTCGGCAAAGTTTCAAATAACAAAAAAAATTTTTTTTCACTTTTGGTTTGATTGAAATTTCACAAGTTCCAAGATCACCTGAGAAAGAATAAAATAAATATTTCTCAGGAAATATTTCCAATCCGAGTTACGGTAACGGACAGGCTCGGATGAGTTGTTGCAAAAATTTTAATTTTTCTTCCTTCTGACCACTTTACCTCCACCACCTCCTTATCCCCACCACTGTGCCGGGTACCTGGGGAACCGTCTGTGTACAAATCAGTACGTCTTCAGACGCGGTGCTGTTCGGATCGCGTGTCGTTTGTCCACTGTCCGGGTGTTTGAAGAAATTTATCTTCGGCTCTCAGTCTCTCGGTGGGTAAGTCAAATAAAAAAATTATTTTTTTTTCAAGTGGGGCTGCTGGGACGGGTCAATGACCCCTGACGGATATATTAGGTCGAGAGTCTGATCGCTAGGGAATAAAAAAAATATTTTTTTGCACTTTTGTGATTCCTCGAGAAATTCAATTTCTCAACAAAATTTGAGGATTCGCAAAAGTGCAAAAAAAATTTTTTTGTATTCTTGCTAGACCTTGACCTAATTAACGTCAGTGACGTCATCATGATGACGTCAGCGGTAATGACGTCACCATGACGTCATAGGTGTGGACGTCATGTGACGTCATATGACGTCATTAGTGACGTCATTCGTGACGTCATTGATGACGTCCATCACTGCTGACGTCATCGTGATGACGTCATGAGCCAGCAGCCCCACTTTTACACTACTAGTAGGACACAAAAAAAGAAAACATCATTTACTGGGGCTGTTGTCCTAGTTTTTTAAGCATACTTATCCCACACACGCATTATATTCGAGTACAACTTTAACATATTTCTAAATTAGAATATATTTTAAAGTACACTTGTTTAATAAACGGGCATTGTATTAAAAAAATTTTTTTTGAAAAGTGTTACTACGTTAAGTGATCTTTAATGGTTTTATGAGTGACAAATGTGATTCAATATTTTGACCATTGTTATTATTTCTATGACTTCAACATATTTATAGGTGTTGAAAATACTTCTGAATATTGAATAAATCGTTAGTTAGGTCTTTAAATTGTTGTTATAAATGATTGAGCCGCCGTCAAAACATATGCCCACGCGCCACGTGCGCCGCGCCGCCGCACCGAACCAGGGATGGCTTGACCATAGCAGCGCCTAAACGTTGATTTTGAAAGCGCCTGGTCAGTCACTCGAAGAACTTAAAATGGATGTTAGTTCAAAGTAGGTATAAAACTAGTTTCTAGTGCAGTAATAGAATATTGTAGTTAAAGAGAATTTTAGTATATGAATCTTATTCACCTGAAAATATTTTCTTCCGTATACCTCGGACCTGCTCTCTTCTCTTATAAAGGGGGATATAGCATCATTGAGCACAGCGGTCAGAAAACTGTCAAACTTATGGGCATCATTGCGCACAGTGGTCACTCGGGGTCCCGCTTGAAAGGTGGCATCATTGCGCATACGGTCAAAAACGAAACTTGTTGTCCCGTTCCTTTCTTAAATAAGTAGAATGTTTTTTTAAATAGTTTTTCAAAGAACTAGGTTTTTCATTATTATGATTGGATTTGTGATCTAAAATAACACTTTGACTGTCGTGCGTTATTGCTCTTACGAGTTTTGTTGGTACACCGTCACATTATGACGGAGTTAGATCAAGAAACAAAAACAATTGAAATTTATTTCCTTCGTGTAAAATCAACAGCTTACCCTGTTTACTTAGCATTCGCTCCATGTTGATCCCGCGCTTGTACACCTACACTACATTACTCACAACCTACAACTCACAACACTAATAGATTGAATTTGTTTAAGGATGCAAAATTGAGAATGGTTACCACAGAAACTAGTAATAGCGATTATGAAAACTATTTTTCATAATGTTTTCAAAATATAAATATACGTATGTTTTCATTTTATAATGTATAAGCATGCTTATGTTTTCCATTTTGGTGTGGAGTGGTAAGAAGAAGCGCTTTTAAAGCCAATAAAAAGTAACGCTATCATACCCTTTATTTTACACAGAACTTTCAATGTGTCACTAAATTTATTAAAAGTGATATTTCGTTTATTGGGTTTTGCAGCCAATTACACTTGTGACAAAACTACTATTACATAGAAAAATATTCAAAAAATATATATTTTTTTATTTTTAAGCTATCGTATGGTACTAATATTGAAGCATCAATAAAATATAGGCCTATAGTGAAATAAAGATTTGTGTTACTAATTAAAGCAAACTGTTAGGAAAATTACTATATAATAATGAGCAAACTTTTAATGTCTAGATAAATGATCCAGACAAGGACTTCATTTACAAACGTTTTCACGAAGAGTGAAATCATTTCTCTTAAATAATAAAAAACAAACTAATACAATTTAAAAGGATAGAAAATATTATGTGGTCACAGAGTTTTATATCTTCACTTAATTTAGTATTCTTCATCGAGATTGTTTTTTTTCGGGGGGGGGGGGGGGGGGGTTTCCGAGCGGCCCGGCGGGTGGTGTGGAGCCGGCGCATCGCGGGAGGTCGGGCAAAACTGACCGTGTGCGCAATGATGCTCGATTCCTCGGGGGCCATAAAACTGACCTTCGTAAAAACTTGACCGATGTGCGGCAATGAAGGTACACCCTTATACAAAATGTCCGGAACTCTCTGAAACACTTTTGTATATTTGTTCCTTGTATCGACACAATTAAAAAAACATCGTATAAATATAGGTCTAAAATGCTTCGTTAAGCCGTTAGCCGCCATTTTGTTTTTATACACATAATTTTTATCCCGTAACTGATGATAGTATTATTTCGTATTAACTTTCATCACACCACTGTTCGTTTCCAGGATTTTTTTTCTCTGCGCATTTTCAAAATGATGCCATTATAACTTCTAAATAAAAAAATCTCAAACCGGTAAGTTTTTTCAATTTTTACAAGAGTTTAAAAAGTTGATAAATAAAATTATCTAAGTAATTATACCAAGTTTTTAAGGATCAGACAATAAATGACGGAGTTATCGAGATTTTTCTGTAGAAAAACATTGATTTTCTATTATCATTAATTCAAATTTAGTTTACTTTAGTAGTTATAAGCCCGGCAAGTGAACCGCTTATCAGAGGTGAGTAGGACTCTCTCTCCCCCGCAGGATCAGTTGTTTAGGAATCTTCAGTCGTGGTTAGGCAGAGGACACAAGGGCGGCAAAACTCCCGGACGGCTTTGTAGCCGTCGCCGGCTGTATTTTGAGAGTCAGAACCAACGATCACATAAGACTATAAGACGATGTTCGGTCTCATCAGGCGTGAGGTAGGCATTGATCAATAGTGATAATAGTTTCGTAAACACATTATCACTAAATAACCAAAAAACCACTCACACGACAGTTTTTTGTTTATTTTTTGATTTGTTTATTTTTTCACTTCTAATGATTTCATACCACAAGATGTATGTATTCACGATTTTACAAATTCAGACATTTTTGATTCGTTATTGAATGCTAGTTGGAAGCAGTGATTTCCATGTGGTCTCTCAAAAGATTTTGTTAATTTTGCTAGAACATACTTGTCTTTTATTTGCGATTTCGCAATGCTTTCTTCATTGATGTCAATCAAATTGTAATTGAGATTTTTGTTTAACTTATGAAGTTTCTTCACGTTTTCATTGGTTGTTTTGGATTTGTTAGATTTCAGTTTTGCTATTTCATTTTCCAATTCAAGAATTTTTTTCGAAGATCATTTTATCCGTACTGTCATCATCAATTTTTTCATTAGGTGTTCAATTTTATAATTTTGTTCTTGGATGTTGATTTTCATGTCTTTTGGTCTTTACTCGAATTCATTTTCTCAACTTGTTCTTTCTTTTCGGAACTTTTATTATGTATTATAAAATACAAACCATTGGTTAAGTTATTACATCTTTCGCCTTTTCTAGGCTTTTTTACAAAAAAAAAAAAAATACTTACATCGATTTTTTTTGAGAGATTAGAATGGTCGTCTTTTCTTCGACCTCTTTAGATTTCTTCTTTGATTGTTCTTCGTCTTCAGAAGATGATATGTATTCCTTTTGATCTGTTTAGCGTTTTGGTCTTCTTGGTTTTCTCCTGCACCATATGATGGGTTGTCTGGATCTTCCATGGCTTCGTACTCATCCTCCGACCTCTTCTTAGCAATGGCGAGAGCTTTCCGACACTTCTTTTCTATTTCTCGGAGACTTTTCTCGGCTTTTTTAATTCGGATCTCATCTTGTTTTTTCATTTCTCCCACACACTTAGAACCTGGTACAACACCACATTTTTCTAAAACCAAGCACTTCACTATGTTTCCCATATTGTAACTTGCTATGGCCTCATACAATCCAAGGTCTAGGGTTGTCTTCATTGGGAAGGTTGTCTTGCCAACGGGGGACCAAATGACGTTATTTAGGGACTCGCTGGGATTTTGAGTACCACCATGAAGACACCGTCTCAGAAGCTGGTCGTTTGACAAGTCTTTAAATATTGGTTTGATTGCCTCATGACTGACTTGGGAAGGTGGGTGTGGGCTATATGGTCATACGGTTCAGCCATAGCTTTGTGGTATTTACACCAGGAATCGCTTCCTTTTGGACACAAACCATGAGCGGGCGATTCATTTGATGACATTAGATGGAAGTAGGTTGACCAAACAGCTTGACTCATTTTTTCTAAACTATTTGTGTTTCTTTGGATGGCTAGACCATAATAAGTCTGTATTTCATCAATAATAACATTTGTAAGCCGACCGCGACCTCCGATAGTTTTCCCATCTTCAAGTTCTTTTTTACCCATCAAGGTTTTCAAGTTTCTAAGCCGGGTCCCCATTCTTTTTCTCACATGCCCAACACATTCCAGCTTCTCAAGCTGACATTCTAGTCCATATGGGGTTTCTTTCTGCACTGTAGGATAGGCTGCGCTATCTCCATCACCAAGATATTGTTTATACCTTACTCCTCTTGTGCGTTGCGATTCTGAAAAAATATCTACGACACCTGCCACCTCCATGTTTCCACTTGAACCGTTATAATTAGCTTCACATCTGTCCATGTCATGCTCATATTCAACTCTTTTCTTACACCTACAAAACTTACTCATAATTCTTAAATCTACAACTTTGCCTGTGTTAGCAGAACGCCATTGAGGGATTGATGGCCGCGGTGCTGCCATGAACCATCAAAAATAGCCGTAATGTCCACATCACCATCATTTTCAACTTCATTTTCCTCTGCAGCTTTTACCATGGAGTCAATGCACACTTCCTTTGCAGCAGAACAAAGTAGCTTATTATACCGCTTGAAGGTTATAGGGCTGGGTAAGTTCGTTACGGCACAAACAGTCTTCGCCGCCTGTTCGCCCTTCCCTATGCATCGGAACGCGTACACAGATCTAACATTAACTTGCATCCTTCCACCACTCAACTGTTCACAGTTTTTGGCAGACACCTCATACTCACAATTATTACATTTAATTGTTACTGTAACACTTAGGCCAAGCCTATCACTTGTAACAATTGATAGACACCCACCGCACTTTCGCCACACAGCAATATTTCCCATGAGTTTTTCTAACCTATTTAGATTTATAATGTCATTACACTTATCATCATCAGTATACTTATCATAGCTGTACAGGTTCGAATGTAACTTTTTTCGAAGCACTTGATTTGGGTTCAGAAAGATCGTCACCATCAGAGCTAGGCCTCGAGTCGACCGAAGTAGATGGCCTAGGACAATCATTTGGAACAGAACCTAGGCCTACCTGTGATATTTCCTGCTTTTGAACTCCATAAAAATGGTGTTTCCGCTTTTTACTCTAAGTCTTGGCATTTTCACTGAGAATCAATAACTAATTAAAAACTGAAACGCATTCACCACTCAAACAATAATGCTTCACAATGTGTAAACATAAACACAATCATAGAACAATAACAGTCTACTAGCAGAAACAACTGATTGTCCCCAGTAACCAGGACTACCAACATAGAAAACTAAATAGTTTTCAATACCTAAAAGATGTATAGTGTAAAGTTCTACCCCACTTTACCCCCGGCACCCCAGGCACCCCGGCACTTTACCCGGCGCCACCACCATGTAAAGTGTCCGGTGCCACACAAGTAAACTTTGTAACCGTGTAATATGAATTAAAATGATAAATAAATGAAAGGTAAACTAATCTTGACTCGCTTGGCTTAATGCATGAGGTTAAGGACCAGGATTGAACAAACACAAATACAAGTAAAACATATGTTTAATATACACCATAAACTTAACCTAATAAATGAGATTGCCCTTCAATGATTCAATACATATAGTGTTATTTTAATCTCACAGAAGCACTGGAGTCCTTTATTATAGTTCAAACCACAAAATCGTACTTTCACTGGATCCGTATTACCGAAAGTCTTTAGGCCTACACCTTTTGCCCCTCTCAATGAGGTCGCACTTTGGTTGAAATAGTCGTCACCACAAATTCAATTGAGACAATATTGATAATTATATTTACATTTACAAATAATCTATTTAGTTCAGAGTCCTATTACTTAAATCATTTCTCATACTTAGATTATATTTACAACTGTACGACTGAAAGTCATTAATTAACTATAACCATTGAATAAATTGATTTAATTATACAGATAAGGTTCCCAATAAAAATAATGTTAATTAAAATATTTAGGATCTCGAAACCAGTAAGAGACACATTTACTTTAGTTAGGTAATAACGGAAACAAAGACCTAGTGTCAATAATAAAATGATCTATACAAGAATTAATGTAAGCTATCTATTTAAATGTAATATTTACAATTGAATATTACGCGAGCTGTTTCTCACTATGTTCTAGTCCCTACAATCGTTTCATTTAATTAGTTTATTTAAATTGTGATTATATTATCCTCTCTTTCGCTTTAATATTAGCAACGATTTTGAGTTTTGTTTTTACTGTTGACTTTGATTAAATTAGTTTTGGGCCTTTTCTCACAATTTGGAGGGCACATACCCTAATCATCCGGCGGGTGTTTTCCTGGGCGCGGCGACGTTGTCCACCAAGGGATGATTCTCCGGGACGGTGGTCTCGAAGATGGAGCCCCCTGGTGTGGGTCGTACGGCTGCAACCCTGGTTAATGGATGCGGTGTTGGTAGGCCGCCTCCGCTCCTGGGTGGTCCTCCGGGCCGTCTGGTGATGACCTCTTGGTCCCTGTGTAGTCCTTGTCGCTCTGTGGGATGCGGCCGAATTCGGAAAGGAGAGCAGGATATTTTTCCTTCGGAGATACGATGTGATGTGACTTCCGTGTTTGGAATTCTTCGTAGAGGGTTTGAAGTACTTGATGTCTGCATTCTACTCTCATCAGGTGTTCAAATCGATCCATCCTAGACCGTATTGACTGCCTTGCTTCTTCTGTTATTTCTTTACTTTTAATACTTTTCGAGAGAAGTATGTCAGCACAAGATTTTAGTGATGAACAAAAACGATGTGCTATGCTTATTACCTCAACAGTTAATTTTTTTTTTTCATCAAAACCCCCTAGGGTTTGAATTGCCTTAACCAAGAGGTCAAAATTGTAAGGCTGTATACAGTCTTCGAACGTACTGATTTCGTTGCTTTCTTGTTCCATTTGAAGAAATAGTCTTGCCAAATCTCCCATCCTTGTCGATACATACTTCCGATGTTGTGCTTCCCAATGATTTTTTAAATTATCTTTTTCCGAATTTGAAAATTAGAGGATCACTTTTGGCGATAACTGTTACCATGTCGTTCCTCATTTTCATAAAAACTTCTGACCAAAAAGAGTTTGTTTTATTTTGTTCAGAATCTTTGTATTGTAGGTGGAATGATGTTCTGAGAACTCGTCCTCTTGGTGACGTCTCTTTCTCTTGTTCGGTCATGTGTTCTATTCTATGTGAACAGTTTTTCACATGCAAGTACAAATCTATACTTATTTAATACGCTAAGGGTTTTTTTGTCTTGAGAACTCCTCCTAGAATTTTTAACCGATTTTCAAGTTTTTGGTGTCGTTGGATAGGGCTTGGTCTGTAGTTGTTTCCGCCAAAAACTGACAAGAATCGGATTGAAAATAAAAGCGCTATCCACCATTGAAATCTCAAAATTTCCCATTAAGATAATATTGGGATTGAATAAAGGATTTTAAACATCTGTTGATAATCAGCTGTAAATACGTGTAGTTTTTGTTGATTACAGACATTCAAAATATTAGATTGGTGGGATGTTATTGATTTAGAGTTAAAAGTAATATTTGTATTGTATTAAAGTAAATTGCTCGATTCCGAGCAACACGTATACTAGTTTTGTCTTAACACTGTCGTTAGACAAAACTTGCAAACCGCAAGTGTAAGGACGGTTGGCTTATATAAATTATTTAATGATGGTTTCTTCTTAACTGTTATTTCCCCATCTTGAGATTGTTGTTCATTGTAGAGCAAAGCTCCTCTATTGCGAATAACATTTAAAGCTTTTGTTATTTGTTTCTTTTTTTCTTTACTGTCAAGGCCGGCAAATCTGTCTAGTTTCTTAATTTCTTCTTCTTCCGCATGGCTTCCCTGAACGTGTCTCGCAAAATGAGTTACTAGTTTTTTACAATAAGGGCAAAACCAATTTTTTTGTGTATATCTCCTCTTCTTTGCCTGCCAAAATGAAAATACATTTAGTTGTAAGGATGGCGGAATTACAAAAAATTAAAGTACGTAATTAAAAGTTTTTAAGGTTAGGTTAGTTTTGGATAGGGTGTGTTAGGTAAGGCTACACTAGGTTAGGTTTGATTAGCCTAACTTAGGATATGTTACCCTAGCTTAGGATATGTTAGGTCAGGTTAGCTTAGAAGTTAGGTTAGGTTATGTTATGTTTGTTTTGGTTAGATCAGGTGGCTAGTAGTGGCGCGGGGGCGGGTCGAGGTTCGAGAAGTACCCCCGCCCTAGACCTCTCCCGCTTGGCAGTTATGAGCTCTTCCCCACTCTCCACAATCTTCGGAGCACTGCATTTCGGAACAGTGCTTTCGGAGTAGTGCCTTTCGTAGTAACGAATTTGTGATTTATTTTCTTCGGAACAGTGCATTTCGGAACAACGCTTTCGGAGCAGTGCATTTAAAATTGTTTAATCTTAAGGCAGAATTCTGAATTGCGTTGCTCCGGAAAACAGTGTTCCAAATAGCACTGTTCCGAAATGCACTTTTCCGAAGAAAATAAATCACAAGTTCGTTACTCCGAAAGGCACCACGTACTACGATAAGCACTGATCCGAAAAGCTGTGTTTCGAAATACATTGCTTCGAAAAATAATTCGGAGTAGTGCCTTTCGGAGATGGATCATCTGATAGCATAAGCAAATGTTAAATTCCAAATAGTTTTTGGGTTTACCACAGAGCGCAGCACAGTATTCCTTCATTAAAACCCAAGCTTTAGGATGTTAATTTCAAAAAATCTTTTCTCTTTTTCTACTTTACAGTGTTTATTTAATAATGTAGTGTGGTGAAAATAGCTTTCACACCTCGGGCAAAAGTGTTTTGCAAGCTCACTTTCGGCCCTTGGTGCGAAATATACTATTTCAACTTACTAAACTGTCTTCCGAAGCTGGGTACTTCTGTGAGGAATCTAATTCAATGGATTCTGGATCATCACAGACAAATTCCGCATTTCTAAATTCTTCCTCCGTCATGGTGTTGCCACTCACAGCATCGTCAATATATTTCAAATTACATTCAAAATATTGGGAGGCCAAACACGAACTATCATCAGCAGCTGAACCAACGTAAATTGTATCTGTATTTTGATCATTGGGATCAAGCTGTGGCCCACAATCATATAGAAATTCAGCGTGGATAATATCACTTGCTGCGATTTTTCTTCCATCAGTTACTGCAACTACAACATAAGAAAAACTGGTTGTTATATGATAAATAAGAAATTAAAAGTTCTACATACATTTATTTGTAATTGAAGTTTTCATATGTAATGGTTTCAAAAAGACATTGAATGTTATCCTTATATGTAACATAGGTTCGTTGATTTTGTTGCATATTCTGTGGAGGTAAATATAAAAATATCAATTTAAACTTAGATATAATATGTACCGGTTGTACTATAAAAGCCCCTCCCCCTATTTTTTCTGTACGTATTGAGTTAGAAGTCTGTAACTACACACATTAATACTGGACCTAAAATAGCACATTCCATATTACTTATTGACATTTTAAAGTTAAAATGTAAAAATCTTAAGTGGAAGCATAGGTTGTGTTGCAAATCAAATTAAAGGTCTTTATCAGCAAAACACGTTGCTAAATTCGGAGTTCAAAGGAACGATCCAGTCAAAAATGGTGGTTATTCAAAGTTTACATGAAAACTCCATAAGCAAAATTGTAAATTCATATAACTTCTAGCTTGTAAGTCCTTTTGAAGTGAGGTTTGTCGTAACGCTTTCTACTAACTAAGCCCTTTAATATGATATGCGTTATAACCTATGCTGACGGTATGGCCTGATGGGGGTTATCTTATGGTGACCTTTAATTTGATGTGCAACACGCCCTATACTTACATTATTTAAGATTTAAACTTACTCTTCGTTGGCCAACCCCCCTTGGGTGTAAATAGTAAGAACTATGGAATGTGCTATGTTAGTTCTAGTATCTATGAATGAAGTTACAGTTTTCTAACTCAAAACGTGCCGATAAGAAATATGGGGGGGGGGACTTCTTTTCCTATTTATAAGTCATAATAAAAATTAGCAACTTTTCTGTCTATTATAAATATTTGCTAAAATTTACTCATTTTGAGATATTAGACATTACAAAGTAAAATTGGCCGCCATTTGGAAACGGAAGTTTAATGTTAAATATTTATTTTTTTAAGCTAGGCTATTTTATGACACTCACTAGACACTAAAAAACTTACTAAGTGGCACATTGATGGTATCCAGTGGAACATTACACAGCTTATTACAGAAGTAAGTCTTTAATCGGTCAGTCCTTAAAGCATTATCTTTCAATGCAGATGCCGGCTCTCTTGGTACTATGGGTTCAAATCCATTTTGGTTAACCTGTTGAAAATAAGACTAATTGTAAGTACATTTATTTGTTTATGGCAGGCTGTTTCATAAAAAAATATTTATCACACAATACAAACGATGCCTGCAATTATGGAATTGCTTAATACAACACTGTATTCAGCTGGATCTGAATACTTGTACTTTATTCTTTGTAATTGATTTAATGAGGAAAAAGTTCATTTCATCAGTTTATGTCAACGCGTTCGTCTGTTATCCAAGCATTTGAGAAATTTTACGTGAGACAGCCATGAGTAAACATCAGTGGTGGCTTCAGGGGGTGGCCATGGGGGCCATGCCCCCTCATGAGCTCCGATTTTTTTTAACCATATATGTAAAAACATTAACAATCATTGGCCGTAAAAATGACGTTTGAGCCGCGTAAAATCGCCGCAAACGACGATTGACTGCGTATTTTTTGCCGCAAATACCGATCTACCACCATAGATAAAATGTACAAAACATATATGGAACCTTACGTGTATGAATTACCCTGTCGTTCAGCCTACCTTATTAGTGAGGCAAGCTGAGGAAAGATAGCTCTGGCGACTGGCTTTTATGCATTCCAGTGTATTTATGGATGTTTACAACAAATTAAATATCATATTTTAGTGATTTACCTATTGTGATTCATAAAGCAGTTAAATAGTTCCTTTAAGCACCTCTTGGATGTTGTAATTGTTACAAAAAGTGGCTGGCGTTCAATGTTTATTTTGTGTAACATATATTTACTCCATGGTAGCACATAACTTGGGTCGTAACCGCCAATCGGACCACAAAACATCGGCCGTAATACCGATTGGACCGCGTAACGCTCCTTTAACTCTATCCGGTTCTCACCCGCCTGAAAAAATTATGCAATTTTTCGCCTTGTTTTGGTTCTATTTAATTACATTGTTCTGGCCGGACGGCACGAATCGTGTAATGTGAAAGAGGCCATTCTCTTCTATGCTCTTTGATGCCCTGCCGAAATCGAGTCGTGTGAAAGGAGCGTAGCTTAACAATGACCGTCAATGACAATCGGCTTGCGTGAAATTTCATTCCAAATAAATCCCAAAATAAATCAAATGCCGCCCAAAAATTGTATTATAATTTTTCCGAAAAGTTTGTTAAATGACGGGACTTGTCAATGTCTATTTTCATGTTTTATTCTCGGCCAATTGTCTATAACGTTGCATTTCATTTTAAGGGAAACATGAATCGTATATAAATTTAAAAACAGCGGTACAGTCAACATTAAATCAACTGTAATTAATAGTAAATATTTATTTTCAATTTTTAAAAAGTCCTAAACTCCGGGCCTGCTAGACCTTTGAAAGATAATGAGATGAGATTAACTATTTAGTTAGCTACTACCGAAACTGTTAACTATTAACAAAATATTTTACAAAAACAAAAAACAGCCGCTTTTGACAGATTTACTTACATTATGACTCAGTATTTCTGCAAGTCGTGAAGATTTAGGTTTTTTCACTGCACAAACAGGAACAGGGTTACTATAACATTCTGCACCTATAAAGAACAAATAACTAAATGTAACAAATAAAAGATGTGGATTTTTTGACATTACAAAAATCATTAAAAAAATATACTATTAGCAACTTTGCCAATAAATTGTACTAAATTAGCAAATTGCTTCACCGCTCGAGTTAAATTTATGCAATTTCCAAAGGTTAAGATGACATTTTTTCTTTTCACTGTTATCATATATTATGATGTACATATATTATATTATGATGCACATAATATCATAGTATTATGTGCCAGTTGCACCTTGGGACACTCTTTAAGTGCTAAAGAATTCTTTTAAAAAAGTTATCAAAAGATAACCTCAACAAATGTTGGTTTTGGATATACTTTTAATGTACTCTCTTAGACTTTCATGTGTCATAATGTAAAATTAATGAAAACACTTTTTTGGGTTTTTCTGACACATTTTATAATAAAATATATAATAAAAATAATAAAATGTGTCAGAAAAACCCAAAAAAAGTGTTTTCATTAATACTTTTAATGGTTGACCAAATTACCGTCGTGCATGCTGTTGCATTACTTAAGGGGCGCGTGTGCCCGCTTGTTAATTTATTATACAAATAACGTAAACTATCTTAAATTAGTTATATTTTAAATTTTTAATCATAATCATGTTCACGCATATGTGAGAAACTTGCTTTGTTCTGCCTGGGGTGCATTATTCTCCAGCACATGAGAGAGTCTAGGACATTCTGCAAAGTCTAATGTCAATGTTTATTATGTAATTATAATGTATAAATAAAAAGAAATGAGATTGAGGTAACCGGGCTAATACAGGGAGTAGGTGCCCGGAAAGAAAATATAGAAAAATACAACAAAAAAACGTATTAAAAGTTTTTGAAAAATTCGTTTTTATTACTCTACACACGAAAGTACACTTTCTAAACGTAAAACGAGCTAAGAAAATAGGTTATTCCCGGTACTGCACGGCAAAATTACATAACGTTAACTTTCTGTGCATTTGTGATGAACGGAAAGTAGGCCTAACCGCTAATGGATTTTGCGGTGCAGACCGATCAGCTGTTGCATTGAGTTTCCGTGCGTATGCAATCTCTCCCCTAAATAAGTCACTTTCGAAACTATGAATGAAAACTACTGTTACAAATCCATACTGTTCATTTTGTGAGGATAAACAGTAAAATAATACTGTAGAAAATCCCTGCTTGCAGGAATCTGCAAGCGGGGAAAAATGAAACCCCACGTAACCAACACGAGCATGGTGGTGCAGATGTGCAAACTAGCCTTGGATTTACTTAAGATCAGCGCCAATAGAACTGGCGGGTCAAGGGCAAGTCTTGAATCATGGGGACTTGTACTTCGGGTAAATGGTTTGATTTATGTTAGAATATGCGCTTTTGAAACATTAAAAAGAAGCTACCTCGGGGATCGCTCAATCCAGAATATTCCGGATGAGCAAACGGACACTGACCATGATAATACTATTGACTGTGCTATTGTGAAAGTGGGTAACGGGGATATGAGATGATGAGAGTGGATCATCCTGGAGTTCACTTATTATCCTTGTAATGTAATGTGCAAATACTAACTGTTCTAATTAAATGTTTTATATTACTTTTATTGTTTTTATTTATTTCCTTCATGATTTAATAAGTTATTTAGCGACGAAAGGTTTGTCACTCATTGTTACCAATTTTATTTGTGAACAGTATAACGAAATTCCACCAGAAAATTACTAACATATTGAGGTGGGAAAAGAAGTTTCCTACCATATTTTATACTTTATAGATATTCTGCAAGTAAATTGTGTCAAAATTAAAACTGTTTTGCTTTGAAAATGTCAAATAATGAGTATTAGTTTCAATTTTTTAAATTTATTATCAAATTTATCAATTGCGCTTGACTTTTCTTTATTTATTCAAATTCCCTGTTTTTATGAACAAAAATAATATGCATATGATATGGTTATCTTTGATAGACACAAAAAGGGATTGAATAAACCTCTACGGTTTGTGTTGGAATATGGGATGCGCTCCACCACGCGTCTCATCCCAAAATGTTTAAGGAACCTTAATTTTTTATTTTATTTTATTTTACTTGTATTTTATATTCTTGTTCAGAAAGATATGCACTTCAAATAAATGTACCAGTTATCTTATTATAAAATTGTAAGATAATTATATCTGCTTTTGATTACTAAATAAGGGGTTTATTCAAGAACAATAATTATGTTTTCCTACACATGAAATTTTAATTTATTATTATTTTGTTGTTGTTAAAGTTGACACATAGGTGAACTTAAAACTATTTAACTCTTCCACTTGAGAATTACCTCGGTCATTGCCATCATTATCACTTAAATAACCATAACGTACCAACAAAGATACTCTTTGTATTGTACAATCAATGGAACAATTAATTTTCAATCAAACACTCTCTGTAACAGGATGATGTAGTAAAGTAACTACTTCCCTTCATTAAAAAATAAATCATTCCATCTGGTTCTTAGCCACAAGGTTCGATAACTAACAATTGAGTCTGTTTTATTCATTGACATTAAAAACTATTAATTAAAAATAATATTTTTTTGTTATTAGATTTTATATTATAAAAAAATCTATTACTTGAAAGTGCGCAAAGAGCATGGCCAATACTTTCCATGGTCAATGGCCCAAATTTAAATACACATGTGTGTCTCCTCTTTAACCGGCAACAGGTTTGTGAAAGCACTTTTTTACTGGGGATGTTCTTTGATATCTCGGTGTTGATTTGTGGGGAGGCGATTTCATGGGGGATTGTTGGCGCATTGGTTTCCAAGGAGATCGTCTCAGTTTAACAGGAGTTGTTTTTCTAGGATATTTTTTGTGTGGTTTCTGGACATGGCGGAAAGGTCAATTGTACGACAGCAGATTCATGTTTTGCTTTTTTTTAGGGGGTGGATTGGTTATATGGGGTAGTTGTTTGATGTTTAATTTTTTGGGTTGTTTCGTAGCTGCCATCATCGGTTGATTCATCAGAATGAACAACAGTATACTTCAATCTGAGACCTCTTCCTCGTACCTCATTCTCCGATTATGTGAGTGTTCTTTTGTCATGATTTAATCTAATGGCATCAGCCATGCATCGGTCAAAGTTGTCTGAAAAATGAAAATAATTAAGTAGATAATGTGTATGCGTTATTCACATATCTACAGTACAAACCCACAAACTCAATGTAGTTTAGATCTTACTCTTAATTTCTTCCTACGCAGTAAAGGTAACTTACATACCAATTTTTGTCATTATATGTTAATAAGATAATAACGTCAAAAACTTGATTTTAATATTCTCCTTGACCAGTTAAGCTAAATTAACGATTAAAAAAGCTAAACTGTTTGTTCTGTTTAATGGTTTCAGTTAAAATTGAAAATTTTAAGGTAACAGATGCTAAAAACCCATTTTTACCCTTTTAAAACCCTATAAACCCCCATTCCATGGTTTGATCATTCTGGTTTGCAAACTTGTTCAAATAAATGCTGCCCTACACCTTTCAATCAAATTCTATCAAAATCGGAAGACTTGAGATTATGGGGTGTTTAACAGAATGAAGAATTTTCTGTTTTAGTTAAAAATTCACAGCCAGCAATAATAATTTATACAGGGTGTTTGGCAGTCATTGTCAAAAAAATTAAGGGGTTATTATGCACACAAAATGCAACAAAAGTACGCAAATTAGACACTTACATCTCAATCCACCTTCCAGTAGCACTCATTTTAAATTTTTTTTTTTAAATCTTGACATTGCCCTTAAAAATCTAATTTCTCTTGCCATTTACCAAACATTTCGCCATTTTTTATGTCATTTTTAGAAAGGACATGAAATGTTCTATCAGAATAAGTACAGTTTGTTCCAGTTAAGCCTTCTTAAAGCTTTGTAAAATCTACCCGAAAACAAATTTTTGAGAAATTTAAAAAAAGGCGCTATAACTTACTTAGAAAATTTTTTATGCTTCAATCTACAAACAGTCAAATATCACCAAAACTAACCCACATTATAAGCTTTAAAATTATATACTACAAGTGACATTTCCTTTACGCCTACTGGGCGAAATTAGGCATTAAACATAATTATTGACCCTTTTTTTATAAATTCACCACCAACACCAACTATAAATACTAAGATAGAAGTTCTTCAAAGTTGGACCATAAAGGTTTGATTCCGACTGCCGGTACTTATTAAAACTAATATCAATGGAGTACTTTAGCTGCCTTAAGACTTCCCCTCAAGCCTTTTGTGGCAAATAATTGTTGCAAAAAAATTAGCAACTAAAAAAATTATAAATTCATTATTTGCAATTAAAACAGATTTTATTAAAAATTATAACAAATTAGAAGTAGAAAACTAAAGTTAAACACATACTTAAAAAACATTACTCTTAAAAACTGACACTTTAAAACTTAAAGATCTTGTTCAAACTGCCTGCCTTCACGTCTGATACATGCTCGAGACCTCTTTCTCATTGCACCAACTGTAACCTTAAAAGAAAGTTTTTCTCGCAACTTTTCTATAGCTGTTGTGATTCGGTGTCTCAGCTTTTCTTCATTATCCACAGTTGTTGTGTATACTTCACTCTTTAGAAACCCCCAGACAAAGAAGTCCATGGGCGTTAGTTCAGGTGACCTAGCTGGCCACGCGACAGGTCCGCCTCGACCAATCCATGTAGGCTAGTTGAGACTAAGCCAGTCTCACCTAGTTTGTGAAATGTGGAGGAGCTCCATCATGCTGAAATATTAGTTCGTCTCTTTGATTTTTATCCAGTACATCAACGAGGGTAGGTAAGGTGTGCTGTAAGAAGTCCAGGTATGTTGGTCCATTCAAGGTATCTTCAAAGATATGGGGACCAATTAATTGGTCCCCTATGACTCCAGCCCAGACATTAACTCGGAAACGTCTTTGAAAAGCCCTTTCCTTAGTAGCTCTGGGGTTTCGTTCTGACCAGTGATGCATATTGTGACTATTAAAAATCCTCTCTCTGGTAAACAACGATTCATCTGACCACAAAATCTTTTTGAAGAAGCCATATTGTTCCATGTCACTATTCAGGAGCCACCGGCAAAACTGCACTCTTGGTCCAAAGTCATTTTCTTCGAGGGCTTGAACTTGGCGAAAATGAAATGGATGGTGTTGGTTTTTTTTTCAAGACGTCCCAAACTTTCCAATTAGAAGTACCAATGTCTCTAGCAACTTCTCTAGTACTTATTCCGGGTTCATTATGAACAGCATCAAGTATTAATTCGTCTGTCGCAACGCCATATACTGTACCCATTTCATTACGCTGTTTTTGTACGGTGCCAAAGTCTGCGAGCCGCTGGTGTAATCTCGAGAAAACTCTTGGACAAGGAATGCGCCGATTCGGAAAGCGACGTTCATATTCCCTGCTGGCGGCAAGAGCATTACCGTTACAAAAACCATACACAAAGTGCATATCTTGTGATGTGAATTCCATTGCAATCTTGGTTTTAATTAACAGAGGTTTGCTACCAATAACGAAGATGAGTATTTATGATTACTATATCCTCGAATACGCTTTGTGATTTATATACCTTTAAACTGACAATTGACACGAGATACAACTAGTAAATCACAAAATATATTTCCTTAACGACTATGAATAGATACTAGAGATCGCCTCCTGATCGAAATTCGATCAAATTTCAGTTGATCTGGACCCAAGAAGCTTAAAAACATTTTAGAACTAAAACATCTGTTCTTCATAATTTTCTAGCAGTTGTTTTTACATCAGCTGTCTAATGATTCATTCAATTCTCCTTTCTCCATAAGATTAACATTGGAATTTTCAATGCCTGTGGGGCGTAGCCCTGGAGTTCGATGTGAATTAGAATGTGATTCTGCTCATCTACAGGACTATACCTTTCTAAAGGTGTGCGCGGATTTATCCTACGATGAACACGAGCTGAGAAAAAAGGAGGAAACAAAACATGCTTGCGTATTAATATATAGATTAATTTCAACTAAAAGTAGGAAGCGATCGTTTTTTGGTATTGTATAATGAATTATTATGAGAGAATTACGACAATTGACTTAAACATTAGGTATATCCAATATTTACAATTTACGTAATAACGTACTGTTTTTTAACAAAAACATTATGATCGGGCTGAACTATCACGTGCCGGGTGTGTTTTGTTAAGCCCAGGGTGATTTATTATTGATTTCTTGCTGTTTTTGACCACTTATCTCAATATAATCCCCCTAGGTTGGGTGATATGTTTTTTTCACTGGGATTTCTGTTGGGCGTGCGGGTGGTAGTGCCAAGAGTGCATTTTGAAATTTTGGTTAGTAAAAAATCACGCGGACCGCCTTGGTGGGGCATTTGGTGAAGGCCCGCCTTTATTCCCGCTGTAAGTAGTAGGTGTGGGTTATTTTTGAAATCTTTTTTTTCACTTCTTCCCGTTGTTTTGGAGTCGTGGGGGTGGGTGGGGGTGTGGATGGGTGTTAGATGTGTTCATTCCGTAATTCCTTCTTTAGTGAGGTTCAATAGCCTACATAATGCATTGTGAAGGTGGTAGGGTACTGCCCTTATTATCATAAAGTGAGGTTCGCCAGCCAACCGACTTCACTACGCAGTAGGTAGGAAAGCGAATTTCACTTAATGGTTATAAAGTGCAGATCGCGAACTGCACAAGCTCTGAGATTCGGCGGCCTACTCTCTTAAATGTGAAGGAGGTAGGCTAGCGAACCTCACTTCCCAGTAATATGTGAAATTCGCTAATTTTATTTAATGAGAGGTTCGTTAGCTTACCCTCCGCGTTATGAAGTGGGTAGGCTGGCGAACCTCACTTTATAAGAAGAGTGAGATTCGGCGGCCTACTTCCTTGATTGTGAATGAGGTAGGCTAGCGAACCTCACTTCCCAGTAATATGTGAAATTCGTTAAGTTTTTTAAATGTGAGGTTCGCTAGCCTACCCACTGCGTTGTGAAGTAGGTAGGCTGACGAATCTCAGAGCTTGTGCAGTTCGCGTACTGCCCTTATTTTCATAAAGTAAGGTTCGCCAGCCAACCTACTTCCCTAGGCAGTAGGTAGGCTAGCGAATTTCACTTGATGGTTATAAAATGCAGATCGCGTACTGCACAAGCTCTAAGATTCGGCGGCCTACTCTCTTAAATGTGAAGGAGGTAGGCTAGCGAACGTCACTTCCAGTAATATGTGAAATTCGCTAAGTTTTTTTTTAAAGTGAGGTTCGTTATCTTACCCTCTGCGTTATGAAGTGGGTAGGCTGGCGAAAATCACTTTATAATAAGAGTGAGATTCGGCGACCTACTTCCTTGATTGTGAATGAGGTAGGCTAGCGAACCTCCTTTCCCAGTAATATGTGAAATTCGTTAAGTTTTTTAAATGTGAGGTTCGCTAGCCTACCCACTGCGTTGTGAAGTAGGTAGGCTGACGAATCTCAGAGCTTGTGCAGTTCGCGTACTGCCCTTATTTTCATAAAGTAAGGTTCGCCAGCCAACCTACTTCCCTAGGCAGTAGGTAGGCTAGCGAATTTCACTTGATGGTTATAAAATGCAGATCGCGTACTGCACAAGCTCTAAGATTCGGCGGCCTACTCTCTTAAATGTGAAGGAGGTAGGCTAGCGAACGTCACTTCCAGTAATATGTGAAATTCGCTAAGTTTTTTTTTAAAGTGAGGTTCGTTATCTTACCCTCTGCGTTATGAAGTGGGTAGGCTGGCGAAAATCACTTTATAATAAGAGTGAGATTCGGCGGCCTACTTCCTTGATTGTGAATGAGGTAGGCTAGCGAACCTCACTTCCCAGTAATATGTGAAATTCGTTAAGTTTTCCAAATGTGAGGTTCGCTAGCCTACCCACTGCGTTGTGAAGTAGGTAGGCTGACGAATCTCAGAGCTTGTGCAGTTCGCGTACTGCCCTTATTTTCATAAAGTAAGGTTCGCCAGCCAACATACTTCCCTAGGCAGTAGGTAGGCTAGCGAATTTCACTTGATGGTTATAAAATGCAGATCGCGTACTGCACAAGCTCTGAGATTCGGCGGCCTACTTACTTGATTGTGAAGGAGGTAGGCTAGCGAACCTCACTTCCAGTAATATGTGAAATAAGTTTTTTAAATGTGAGGTTCGCTAGCCTACCCTCTGCGTTGTGAAGTAGGTAGGCTGACGAATCTGCGAATAAGCGAATCTGAGTAGGTAGGCTGACTCAGAGCTTGTGCAGTTCGCGTACTGCCCTTATTTTCATAAAGTAAGAATATTCTTATTATTATTCTACCGCTTTTTCTTCATTAAGAATTAAAGAAGGCTCACGCGAGACTCGCTTACTATATGGTGATGCCATTATTTCGACAATAGTATACTTAGTATAGTAATAATCGGTTTTTTCTTATACGTGATAATATACTGAAATATTCTTATTAATATTCTACCGCTTATTCTTCATTAATAATTCAAGAAGGCTCACGCGAGACTCGCCTACTATTTGGCGACGTCATTATTTCGACAATAGTATACTTAGTATAGTAATAATCGGTTTTTTCTTATACGTGATAATATACTGAAATACACTCATCTTTACACTGCCGAGCTGTCTCTATAATAACGCTGCTACCATCTTTACTCGCTCGAACAGTGACTATAATAACGCTGCAACCATCTTCACTCGCCCGGTCAGTGACTATAATAACGCTGAAACCATTTTCACTTGGCCAGTCAGGCCGGTCAGTGACTATAATAACGCTGAAACCTTCTTCACTCGGCCGAACTGTCACTACCCATATGAAAAAAATCTGGCCCAGTACTGGGATAATACCAAAATTGGCAAGAAATTGCCAGTACTGGTCCAGTACTGACCCAGTACTGGACCGGTCCCGACCCAGAACTGGACCAGTACCGACCCAGTACTGGGCCAGTACCGACCCAGTACTGCAACAGTACTGCACCAGTACTGACCCAGTACCGCACCAGTACTGGTCCAGTACCGCACCAGTACTGGTCCAGTAGCGCACCAGTACTGGTCCAGTACCGCACCAGTACTGGTCCAGTACTGCACCAGTACCGACCCAGTACTGACCCAGTACCGCACCAGTACTGACCCAGTACTGGATCAGAACTAGTTCAGCACTTATTGCAGGACCCTTAGGTACGTGATAGATGAGTAAAAATGGGAATAATAAATACAAAAAATTATTTAAAAACTTTTTATTTAATGCAATTTAATTCAAAAACAAAAAGATTGTTTGATGTACAATAATAAAAATACAAAAGAGAAGTTTAAAAATTTCATTTTAAAGAAAACGTACAAATATAAAATAAGCCTAAGTAAAATATTATATAAAAAGTTATAGAAAAAGTATAAAATTTCAAAGAATTGAATTTACTATAATATAAATCGTGACACTACTTGTTATCTTTTGACGAAGCGGAAGCAGCTTTGCGAAGCTCACACAATCTTGTGCACAGTTGTTTTTTTATGTATCCGTGGTCTTCTATTTTTAGATTCTTCTCCCGGGCATATTGGTCTGCAAATTCTGAAAATAAAGGAAAATAGGATGAGCATTATAAATTTTAAATATTTTTTCTTCCCCATAAATTCACAGCCATTAATTTTTATTTTAACTGTTTCATTAAAGTTGAAAACATCATGATTACAAATAACCCCCGTCGCAGCAGACCTGCCTACTTTGCAAAATTCCAATGGCTGTTATTGTTTAATAAACAAAATATTTGATTTTATAAGTGAGTAATATATTAAAGTTTTGTAAAAATACTTTTAAACATGTTCGCTGCTGAAATAATACACTCAATTTATGTTGCTATATGCTGAATTTTCTTTTTTGTATTTTCAATTACTATTAGCTGTAAGAAGTCCGAAATAGGTGAACTGAGGTCCTCTGACATAAAAACAGATGGTTTCCGACATTTTAAAAATGTGTTGTATAAATACAACTCCCGCTCCTGCGCCGGTTTTCCTCACAAACGCACACAATACTAACTCCATTTTTGCACCATTCTATAATAATTACCCAGAAATACTTCTTAAAAGTTTTTTTGTCGTAAAGACAATGAAAATTACAATATGTTTTTTCATTACACTATTTATAACCACACCAACTTACTCGAATGTATGCTGTTCATTTATGCAATTTTTCATTCAAAATCACATTTACACACGTGTAAAAGTGGTTTTAGATGATAGGATTATATTGAATAAGGGTAAGAACAATTATAAAAAATGGAACATAAAAATATATAAATTAATACACAGATAAAAATTTTTAAAATGGTGGAAGCCGGAAACTACTCGAGCAGAAAAGTCATAAAATAACTTCCCCAAGAGTGAAAACAGCAGCAAGCACATAGCCCAAATGCTGGCCACACTGGTCACATTTGTCAAAAATAACACAGCATTGTACTTTTACAATGCCAGCTCATATATATGATTTTGAACGGTGTTTTTAGCTTCTAGGGACCTCAAAACAAAAAATAACATGGTCCCGGGCTTAGGTCTTACCGTGTGTACTACCGTAATAGTGTTGACTATGTACACTAACGTGAATAGACCTCTCATCCAATGCATTTAGTTTGAGGCAAAAATTTTGAATTTCGGTGGATGCCGCACCAGAGTCGCTGCCATTGATGTTGTTATTATTCACCTGAATTTACAGTGCTGCCAAAACATTTTAACAAAACATAAACATAACTTTCAGTTATAAAATGTTTCATCCTTGGTTTAGAAGAGTAGTAATACTGATTTATCTATCATATATGTTACGTGTACTTCGATGTACACCGTACGAGATCGCACCCCCGTCAATATGCTTCACATACGCCTATGCTATGAGAAGTCTACTTACGTAGTGTACAAAGTCAATGGTAATAGCATGTTCCCTATAAGGAAATTCGATAAAACAAAGAAAACGGTACCGGTAACACCGTTATTATTATACCCTATTCTAAGCTTCATTCGCCCCAGAGGGTTATAGATATCCCTCAAACCCTTCAAGTGTCCTGTGATAGAATATATATTCAAACATAACTTATATCCTTAAAAATAGCACTGGGCAACCTATCTTATTTAATTCATTAAATACCTCTGTGAAAACCTGACTTAGGCCTACAACAAAAACGTAAATTCATTATCAAAAACTTTGTTGAAAGTAAATACGTAAAATAAACAGTATCAGATCTCTGACACATACTTTCTTCTATCACTAGAAAAAGGTGCTATACGCCTCCAAGCAACAACGTCTTAAGTGTTAAGTCAATAGAGTTGGATGGCTACCAGCTGAGAGCATATGACTTTGATCCTACGGGCATCAGTGACTTTTAATAACATATAACATATACTGCGTTTACTGCTAAAAGAAATATGAAATTTTGCCTCCAACAAACTTACTTAACATAGAGAAATAGTAATTAAAACTAGTGAATTGTTTATGAGCTTGTTTTTATGTTGACAAGTAAAATTTATTTTAAGTCTTAAGTTTTGTAGGAAATATAAATATTGATTTTTTAAGCCCTTAAAGCTTTAACTTTTAGACGTGAATTTTCTAGATGCGGGCGGAAGCTCATATTCTGCATTTTAATAGAAACAAACAAAAAATAAACAATGTGCCATAATTTTATCAAATTTAAAATTATTTCAATATCGTTAGAGCTGTAAGTGATACATTTTGACGGTTTTTGATGGATTTGGAGGTGAAGTAGGCCAACCCTTAAAAATAAGAAATTCATAAGAATTAAAAAACAAAAAACCCACTTTACATATCATGGATTAGGACCTAAATGAAAAATTTCAGCAAAATCAGTCCACCGGGGCATTCTCTTGCTCTATTACATCCAGACACACAAACACAGACCAACACTCTGAAAACTTTTTTGGATTCAAGGGGCACCACAACGGGTCACAAATACTCAAATTGGAAAATTTTATCGAAAACAATACTTTCTCCCTTTATAAGAACAAATTTAAAATAGTAATGTCACACATACCTATCAGGGCAGCAAAGCCTGTCAAGTTCAGACCTTTGCGATCTCCTGATGATCTTTTTCCCAGGAGGGAGCAAGACTGGAGGATCTCATCTTTGAAAATAGCCTCCATGGCATTCCTAGCTAATTGAGCATGGGTTTTGCTGTGAGTTATGATTCGCTGTTTTACAGCCTTATGCACATATACATTGTATGATTCCACTAATTTGGTCACCTGCAACACAAAGATAAACATGACCTACAAAACGATTTTAAAAGGAACATAATAAACGATTCATTTCAAACGATAATGCAGCATAAAATACCGATTTTCAAGTAGGCCTAATTAATTTTAGTTTCCTGTAAACATTTAAAAACTTATGGAAAAATAAAATAATCGTTGACAAAAATAATAATTAATGATGCTAAGGTGTTGATAAGAAGAAGATAGGCCTAAGGCATTTTTATGCCAGGCCTAACGGTTATTCGCTTAATTTACAGAGATAAGGGATGTGAAATTTAGCCCCATGTTATTCTTATCGGAAAAAATTAAACTTATATCACCTTTATCTCCCAAACCGTTAGGATTACGGGTACACATTAAAATGTAAAGTTTTCTTATAATTGTTTAGAATCCAAAAATAACATAAAATGTGGGGGTTTGTATTTAAAATTAATGACTTAGGGTCTGGATAGGTTACTTCTGGTACACCCTGTACATAGAAATTATCACCAATGGATAGAGCGCAACCAGTTTACCTATAATGGCACAATTTGCTTTTTTGAATAACTTAATTAATTGTGTACATTTTAAAAGGGGTGTACGGGTGGTCTAGGACACCCGGTATAGTTTCATTTTCATGTACAGCATTTATAAATAACCCCCCTTTATGAATTCTGTGGTAAGCTATTCCAACTGAAGTTACATTAAATAGGGGTTTTCATTCAAATGACAACAAAAAATCAGTAAAATGAAGCCACACACTTAAACCAAAGTATTATTATCGAGTAGGAAAATGTTCATAATGAAGTAGGCTATAATAACAAACCCATTTTAAGAACATCTTGTCTTTAACATTTCGAAACAAATTGATTTGTCTGGTTTTTCTAACTTTAAAATAGTGAAAGCAAAATTTTTGGTTAAAAGAAAAGTTGAAGTACCTAGTGTTTTATATTACAATATGTTATAAAACAATAAATTTACAAAAAGTTGTAAAATTTTAAAAATACTGAAGTGTTACAAAAGTAGCAATTAATTGTTTTACTTACTCCTTCCTGATTACGCCTGTATCTAAACTGGTTCCCATCTTCTTCTTCTTCAATTGCCTCTTCTTCTTGCAGTTTTTCAATAGGTGATTTGTCTTCAAAAACTGCTGTATTTAAAGACGCAGAAACATCATCATGATGCGTACAACTCTTGGATGTGGAGGCAACATCGATAAAGGGCAAACTCTTAGACGCAGAGGCATCTTCACTGTGTAGCAAAATTGGATCTTTATCAACCTCATTACTCTCTGGATTTTTAAACTTTTCTGGTGCTGTTGAGGGGGTCTGTGTGAATGTTGAGGCCAAATCCCTCACCTCTCTCAGCCAACGGGTCAATTCTGAAAATTTAATATTGTAATACAATTTTGCTTAAAACAATATTTATTTAGAAATAAAACTACAATCCAAACAAAATTAGTTTCCTTGTCTTGAAAGACGGTTTAATATTTTTGGGATTGAATAAAGCATTTTAAACATCTGTTAATGTTCAGCTGTAAATAAGTGTAGTTTTTGGTGATTACTCATATTCACAATATTTGGTCAGATCTCATTGATTTAGAACTAAAAATTACAATTGTAATGTGTATCAGAATAAATTGCTTGATTTCGAGAAAAACATAGGCTAGTATCTTCAAAAATGGAAAAACTATTAAAATTCTAAAATTGTAAAAAATAAATTGTTTAAATTATCACCGATTTTAAAATAGAGTAATAAGTTTTAAACATTGGTAGGGAGTGGTAATTTTGAAATTTTTTTAGCACTGTTTAAGAAATTTCCTATGCTGCAGCATAATTACTAGAGAGATTTTAACATGAATGAAGTTTGAAACATACCTATGGCTTCATTCCTTTCTTTCCTTAGTTTCTTAATAACTCTCCGCTGCCGATCAAGCTCAATGTCCTTTGCATCACATTGTAGGCACTTTACTTCAGGTGTGTCACGTATAGGCTTATCTGGTGAGGAAGTTGTTTTTTGTTTTTTCCTTGGAGAGGAGCGTGTGGGTGCAGATCCAGAGAATTTAAGTTTTTTTGCAATTGCTTTAACTGTCTTGATTTCTTCCATTTTTTTTTGCATCCTTTGATGATGGTTTTTTTTGTTGTAACTCCTCTTCTCCTTCACTTCCCTCTGACTCGGACGAAAAAACCTTTGGAACCTTTGTCCTTAGCCCTTTTCCCAGTTTAATTTCTTTCGGTGTTAGGCTTTGTTCTGTGACATACCTTTTTTCAACCTCTATTATTTCTTGCTTGTTTTCTAGAACAAATAAAGTAGTAATAATCAATTACCGGTACTTATGAGAACAGAGGGTAAATGTAAGTGTTAAAATAAAAAGGGTTGCATTGCCACTACTGTATCTTGCTTGTTTTAACCCTCCGAGCGTTCAATATAGCACCCCTGGAGCGTTACGCATTTTTTGGAGGTTTTGCATACTTTCAAATAAAAGTTAATAAAAACTATATTTTATGACCTAGCACTATAAATGTATACATTATATGAAAGCAGATAAAATGGACTATCTAAAAATACAAAAATTATTACCCTTACTTATTGTTACCGAAATTAGGCTATAGATTAAAAATTACAAAAAAAATATTTTATGTAACTTTGCTCTCCCCTAAAATAATTTTAGAAACACATGATCAAAATTCCAAGATAAACATTTTGTTTAGAATTTTTTGCTTTTCAAGAAAATATATAATTTATTTTGGCTAGAAGCATTTGAAAAAAATGTATGTTGAATAAAACCAAATATGTCCAATGGTACTTACCCTAATCCCATAAAAACACATGTAAAATCAAACTAGGCCTAGAAATATGACACTAATTCCTACTCATAGTAATGGTTATAAACTTGATACCGTAAAACATATTAATTTATTCCAATAATGTAAATTAACAGTATTACTAAGTAACACTTTTAATCAGTCATAAACTTAAAACAATTAGTAAAATACGTTGTTTACAAAGTTAGCTGATGGTAACAGTTTTTTCCCAGATGTTTCATTGCATATTACAAACAACCAATCACGTTCAGCCATTAGAAATGGGTGTGTTCACGTAGCTTGGAATCTCGTGAAAACAGTGGTCGCGTTCACGAGTGCATTTCTGTCATTGACTATAAAGTTACACCTCATTTTCTAACTATCGAAATATCGATGCAAACGCTCGGAGGCCGAAAAGCTGGGCCGAAAAATCGACGAATAACGCTCGGAGGGTTAAGTTTGTCGCATTACAGGAGAAAACTCTGTGACGTTAATCTAAACACTATTAATGTTGTTAAGCTATATTTGGTTTGTTTACTTATTTCAATCAATAGGCCTAATTATATTTTTATCCAGCAATACTTAATATCGTTGTTCCTTCGATCGTATTCATCGCACAATTTAGGCCTTAACTTAATTGCAAAATCTAAGTTTCAACAACCGATAAAATAACGATGGAGTAGGATAACGAACTTTCACTTTTAGTGCCTAGATTTTCAACAAATTTTAAATGTGCCTAGGCGTATGCTACCCAATATTATTTGTTTCCTACACCTGAAATGTTTTTTCAAGAATATTTGTAGGCCTATGTAATTTATTGAGTGGCATATAATTTGTTCAAATTAGGAATAACTTAATGTTATTTATTGATGCTGGCGAATGTTAAATAATTGTACACTAAAAAGGCTTTGACTTATTCAGTGGGTTCCTACAACCTAATTTTATTTTAAGTTGTACACTAAGTTAAACTACTTAGGCCCTACTCTAAGGCTTACCAGCTGGGGCAAAAAGTAAAACCACAAATAAATCTATATATTTACTTAAACTCTGACCTAGCCTAGGCCTATGAAAAGTGCAATATTCACTTACCACTTTTGGCCAAAACTCTGCCAGAATACTCCTTTGTTTTTCCACTTCTATTCCCCTTCCCCATAAATCTAACCATTTCCTTAACATCGGGTTCGCGATCAACTACTAACTCAGAGTCGTCCCTTATTAATACGGAAGAGTCCTCTTCACAATCTATCAAATAATACATAACAATTTTGGTGGAAGCAGTAATTAAGTTTCCCAAAACACAACAGAACACACGCAATGAAAGACGCAACGGACAACGGACTTAACCAAACATCGAATGAAACATGATGGCTGATGGCAGATGGCGGCACCAACACCACACACAAGCGTCTGGCGCCGGGCGTCATATCACTACGCTAAGGTGCAGCGAATCGTCGGCGATGTGGCGTGGTGGGGGTACTTAGCATGGTACCGAGTGATGAGGATTGAGGATGACAACGATTCGTGTGAGTTCGGGCGTCGTCGTGGTCGCTCGGTACCCTCACAACGCCGCATAGCAGAAGATTCGCTGCACCCTAGCCAGGTGATGTGACGCCTCCAGACGCCAGTGTCTTCTTCAAATGACCGTCCAATCAACCGAAACTAGACTACTCTAACGATAGGTGACACTACAGCTGATTCCAAGGGAAGCACACCAAGTACGTCACATCTATTTGACAGTTGCTAACAGCAGAAGGGCCAACAACGTCACTGATTAGTTACTTGTTGTTGATGTCATACCTACCATATTAAATTCTACATTTCTTGGTGAATTGGCACTCGGTAATGTCATGACAGCTGCGCATGAGCAATAAGCTATTTATGAACAAGGAGACTATAGGCCAGGGCCAGGAGAGTCGCATCCCATAAGAGCAATGGTGTCACTTTCTGCGACATCCATGGATGTCGCCTACCGGCAAGTGTTGCCAACGCAACAGCAAACAGCAATCGTTCTCGTTTGCGTTGGGAATTTTTTGTCTCAACAATTACTAAAATAAGGAATTTCAAAGCAAAATAGGGTAGAATTTATGGTTTTAGATTTACCTTGATTGATAATTTGTAATTTGGTCATTACCTAAAATGGTTTGTTATCAACTAATAATCCAAATTTAAAATAGAGTAATATGGTGTCGTTACGATAAATATCGTACCCGTGGCAAGACTGCTTCATTCTCTTTCTTAATCAGCTGTGTAATGGTAAATATTATAACGTAACTTGACTTCCGTTTTAGTTTAGACGCTTCATATCCGGAACACAAAAAAAAGCTATACGGCTGACCTTGGAAGAAGTTATGCTTCTTCCTTTACAGACCTTGATTTACGAAAGAAGCTTAGGTAGTGTATTGGACTGGAACGAAATAACAATCAAACATTTACGGACCGCAACCTCTGCTACAAGAGGTGTGACTATTGGAACTAACTGGAGCGAGTGAAACGTTTTGAGAGTTAGATAATAAACACTCAAGAAATTTCAAGGTTAGTTGATAACTAGTGATAACAAGTCGCTATTTTGTTATTTTAGCGTTACAATACATTTGGTTAGTTTTTGTTGAATCAATGTACGCATTTACAGTTTATTAATGATAAATTTATCTAAAACTCTGCATCGAAATGAGTGGCAAGAAAAGAAAATATAAATCTTATTTGTTTGATCATGATAAAGTAAGTCTGATCCTTAGGTCTATATCAAAGTTTAAGGTCCTTTGGTAACTTAAATTTAAAAATTGGTGAACTTAATGTATTGAAAAAATGCACATAAATCAAGAAGATTCAATTACTTGTATCCTGATAAAATAATCTTATTTTTTATGTCTACAAATAATTGCCAAATAAAATTACAAGTTTTAGGTAATCCTAGTTTTAACCTCCAGATCTATACTGTTAAGGATTTTTGTTTTAACTAAAATATTAACTGAATTTTATTTGAACTGCAATACATTTGCGTACACTTTATTTTACCTTTACACCTACAAAGGTTACCTTACCTTAAGGACCTTACGAAAGGCACTTAACGTTAAGAGTTTACTCACTTATGCAGGCACTTTTTACATTAAGAGTTTGTATACGGAGATTAGCAATTAAATAAAAGAAAAATACATTTACTAATAATAAAAGAGTTTTTTTATAACTTGTTGTTACACTATATTTTTTCATACCAAATATAATTGTTAAAAATTCATTTTTTATTTATAATTTTTATTCTTTTGCCAGGAAGTCCCATACCGAACTCTTCAGCGGACAAAACTCAGTCTTGATAGTGACAGCTCCACAGACGATGATGAAGTTGCAAATAAGGGTGATAGTTATGATGAGCAAGTTCGTCCTGGTACGAGCACAGATAACGTGAGTGTAATTTCTAGCAACAAGTACACTACTTTATTAAAATCTTTTTGAAATTATTTGATTTAATTTCAATTTTAGGGGGTTTATCTATCCACAAAAATTTATTTTATCTTGAGTAAAGTATTGACTATATGCAATACGCATGTATGTATAATAGCATATTCTAGACGATTTAAAAAATGAAAGTTATTTTTAAATTACTTAAATACATTTTCTCACTTTATTAAGTACCTTACACAGGCACTTAAGAGTTACTCACTTACGCACTTTTTACGTTAAGAGTTTGTTAGTTGATTTTAGCAATTAAATAAATAAAAAAACATACATTTACGAATAATTAAAACTGTATTTTTGTTAATTTTTAAATAACTCTGTTACACAATCTATATTGTTATACTAAGTATAAGTGTTAAAAATACATTTTTTACTTATCATTTTTATTTTTTTACCAGAAAGCCCCATGCCGAACTCTTCAGCAGACAAAACACCGTCTTGATAATGACAGCTCCACCGATGATGAAGTTGCAAATAAGGGTGACGGGCCTACTTGTGATCAGCAAGTTCGTCCTGGTACGAGCACATCAGATTCGCCACCATCTGCACATCCTGCTGATGATATTCAAATGTCTGTTTCATCCCAAGGTGATGTAATGGATATCATCTCGGAATCTCAACCTGATGTCCTTTCTATTGGTTCTACCAACACTTTATCTATCTCCTCATCTGAAGGAAGTGACGATGTATTTTCTGATGATACATATAGTGATGATTCTGAATGCAATAAACAGAATGATATTGATGATACAACCGACGATTTTCTTAAAAAACCAATATATCATGACAGCTCTCGGACTGTTGGAGATTTTCTCACCAGCCTTTTTTCTCTTTATTCAAAGCATAAACTATCTAAATCTTGTTTTGAGGACATTTTGAAATTAGTTATTAATACTATACCACATCCACATAATTTGCCAACATTTAAATATAAGCTTTTTAAATATTTGGAAAATCTATCCTCACAGTTTGTTCCACAAACGCATGAGTACTGCTTGTCATGTACTGGATATATAGATCCAGCTGAAATTAGTGATGACAACAATTGTCCTACATGTGGATCAAGTGAAAAGAGCTTTTTTGTTAGTATTCCTATAAAAAGCTGCATTAACAATTTGCTTCAAAACTGTGGTGTATACAAGCATTTAGTTGATCAAGAAAGCACAATAAACATCTCAGACATATTGACTAGCAACAAATACAAAGAACTTCAATCAAAGTTGAATTTGGGAAAAAATGACTTTGTGCTTTCAGTGAACACAGATGGAGTTCCGCTAGCCAAAAGCTCGTCTACACAATTGTGGCTGTTACAAGCAACAATAAATGAGCTTCCACCACATTTAAGGCATTACTTCATTGTTGTATGTGGTGTCTGGGTTGGACAAACCAAGCCCAACATGAATACCTTCCTTAGGCCATTGTGTGAGGAACTCTCAGATGATCCCGCTCTAACATGGAGACACCCCGAAACTAAAAAAGAAATCAAAAGTACAATTGCTGTTTCCTGTATTACTGTGGATTCTCCAGCTCGAGCTCTCATCCAAAATATATCACAATTTAATGGTAAATTTGGGTGCAATTTTTGTGAACAAGAAGGTTTAGTTATTGAAAAAGGGAGAGGTCATGCTCGAGTGTACCCTCTTCCAGATAACCCAGCCCCAATTCGAACAAAAGAAAATATGCTGAGACAAGCAGAGGGAAATGATGAAAACTCTCGATGTGGTGTCAAAGGCCACTCGATAATGAGTATTATTCCATATTTTGATGTATCGTCTTCATTCGTTCCTGATTACATGCATTGTGTCTTGTTAGGTGTAGTGAGACAGTTTTTGAGTCTCTGGTTCGACACATGGAATTGTAATGAGAATTGGTATATTGGTCCAAATCCAAGGAGAGAGATAAATGAAACTTTAAAAAGCATCAAACCTCCAGATGTAATTGTTAGATTGCCTCGCTCTATTGAAAAAAAGTCATCATGGAAGGCATCAGAGTTGAGATCGTGGCTTCTGTACTATTCCACACCATTATTACATGGAAGAATCAGTGACAAGTATTACCAGCATTGGCTTTTATTAGTAAAGGCTATTTTCTTGCTTCTCAAAGAAACAATTAGCGAAGATGAAATAGAATTAGCCGACATTCTGTTAAGATGTTTTGTTCGTGAAACTGAACAGCTTTACTCGGTGCAAGAATGTACATACAATGTACATTTACTGACCCATCTTGCGTCAAGTGTCAGAAGTTGGGGACCTCTTTGGGCGACCTCTTGCTTTCCATTTGAGAGCAATAATGGCTATTTATTGAAGCTGCTTCATGGTACCCACAACCAGAGTACAGAACTCATAAACAGTTTGAAGATGGCCAACTTAAATCAAATTTTGAAATGTAAAACTAGAGTTCCACAAGAAGCATCATCACAACATGAGTATAAAGAAGTTGGAGCAGAAGTGCACAATGAAATAACAATTGATGTGATCAATCAACTCCAGAGAGCTGAAGGTGACAAGAACTACAAAATACAATCATTTAACAGAGTAAAACTGGGGGAAGAAATTTTTACATCGCTGGCCTACACACGGGAAGTAAAGAGAAATTCATGCACAGTGTGCTTTAAAACGGAAGGAGGCAGCGCTGAGAAATATGGGGAGGTCCAATATTACCTAAGGATTGACGATGGACAAAGACCAAAAATTTATGTAGTTTTAAATACTTTTACAGTCAACAAGGAACATTTTGTCCACAGTGCAACTGCTGTGCATATAGACCATGTTGCTTCAATTGAAGAATACCAGACAAATGTTGTGGTTAAGGCTGAAAATATTTTATATAAAGTAATCAACCTATGCGCAAAGTTTATCTGTACTAGACCAAACTTACTGGAAAGAAATCTGTAAATAGTAATACTCCTCTGGTAAGATAGTTTCTATGTTTTTATTTTATTTTATATTGTTTTTCAATATTCATTTTAATAGTTTTTAATTTTTTATAATAAACATAGCAAAACTTGATTTTAAAGATTTTTAATTCAACCACTTTTTTCTGTACTATTATTGTGCCAAATAAAAATGTTCTTTCTGTACAGCACAGAACAAGAGGGGTTTGTAGGTAGCCCAGAACTGGCCCAAAACTGGTTTGGTCTGTCCAAGAACTGGTTAAAACTGGACCAGTACTGGCCTAGTACTGGCCCAATACTGAACCAGAACTGGCCGGTACTGGATCAGTACTGTACTTGTACTGGCCAATACTGGACCAGAACTGGCCAGTACTGGACCAGAACCGGCCAGTACTGGACCAGAACCGGCCAGTACTGGACCAGAACCGGCCAGTACTGGACCAGAACCGGCCAGTACTGGACCAGAACCGGCCAGTACTGGACCAGAACCGGCCAGTACTGGACCAGTACTGGCCAGTACTGACCAGTACTAGACCAGTACTGACCAGTACTGGGCCAGTACTAGCCCAGTACTGGACCAGTAATGTTTTCCATATGGGTATAATAAGCGACGGCAATTGCATTTGAATTAGCCGCCACTAACAATGGACCAATCACAATTGCCGCCGCTCAGACAACAAAAAATGGACCAATCACAAGGGTTAAAGAAGGCGTCAGGTCACGAAATTAGGTTAAACTGGGATCCCCTATAGAACTCTAGAAGGGATCCCTTTTCCGAATAAATTTTTGGTCGGACAAAAAATTAACTTACTTATGAGGCCTTTAAATGGCCAATACCTATACCAAAAAAATTCTGCCAGAATGTAGTTCACGTCGATATGCGACTTGGTACGAACTAAATTGTATTTACGTAGATATTTGCGTTTAAAGTCGCGAGGTGGTAGCATTATTTTAGAAAATCCTAATTATCTCCGTAATTAAGCGTTTTCGACCCTAACCCACATCCTTAAATGGTTTCTCCCTTTCCACCCACCTCATTTTGTAATTCTGCACCGGATCGAATAAACATAAAATTGACACGAGTGAGGCTGGCGAATCTCACGTGCAGTGCAGTTCATTTTGCTGCGATTCGCCAGCCTCCCGCACCTCACAAATGGTGCACTACGCGGACTCACCGGTGCTGAAGCTGGCGAATCTCATAACACGAGTAACTCGTCCTCTGACCACTTGTTGATGACGTTTATCGTGAATTTCAAAAAAACTATTTTATTTTTTTTTAACGTGACTCTTTGAGTCGCGTGGATAGCCTTGTAAACGTGAAAAAAGAAGGAACATTATCCAGTACGACGGATATTCGAAACGTACACTGACTCTATTAGACGCTTGGATAACCATACGAACGTGTAGAAAGAAGGAAACTGATCCAGTACGACTGATGGTTCGCAACCAACACTGACTCTAAAAAACGCATGGATTACCTCATTAACGTGGAAAAAGAAGGAACATGATCCTGTAAGACGAATGATTCGCTACGTACACTGATTCTATAAGACGCATGGATAACCATGTAAACGTGGAAGAAAGAAGGAACATGATCCGGTACGACTGATGGTTCGCTAACTTATTTGATTGTTATAACTTATCTTTAATAAATAAACAATTACCTGGCTCCCTTCAGTCTGTACGTGTACATGGTCGCTACCAACACTGACTCTATGAGACGCGTGGATTGCCATTTAAACGTGAAAAAAGAAGGAACATGATCGGGTACGACGGGTATTCGCAACGTACGCTGATTCTATAAGACGATTGGATTTACGTATAAAATTAGAATTATCACTTTTCACACAAGTTGGAGACGAATATATGGCAAGTACTGAGGGTTCAACGTCCGTTTAGTTGGCTACGAGAGCTTTGTTGTTAACGAAAGTGATTTCCCTGCGTTGTATCTTAATTAGATTTTTAAGGACAATGTCATGAATTTTGAAAAAAAAAATTAAAATGAGTGCTACTGGAAGGTGGATTGAGATGTAAGTGTCTAATTTGCGTATTTTTGTTGCATTTTGTGTGCATAATAACCCCTTAATTTTTTGACACTGACTACCAAACACCCTGTATATATATATATATATATATATATATATATATATATATATATATAAGTATATATAACTTATATCAACACACATCACAACACATCAGTATATCAAAATAAATTATATATATATATATATATATATATATATATATATATATATATATATATATATATATATATATATATATATATAATTTAGTTTTACTTTACTTAAAAAAATTATTGTTCAAAACAATTCTATATTTTAAAAGATTTCCTACATCAGTTTGCCATTAAAACACCTTCTTCTGCTTTACTCCTTATTCTTCCCGTAAATAGCTTTTATTTATTTCATATCACTTAAGCAAACGTGTGCTGAGTCATACCAATGAGTTAACTAATTACACACTTACCAAAATTTTGTTTAATAATATTTATTTTTAGCTGGATCCAATCTTTTACATTAATCACCGGTGCACCATCTTTAGCCATTTCTCTGCTGAAGATGAGGTTTTATCTGGATACCAGCATCTTTCTTTAGAAATTATCCAAGAACTTGGCACTGCATCGTGCTCAGCATAGTCTGATTTGTAAATCAGGCACCACGAACCCATTCTGTAATAATTAAATCGAGTAAATAATTAAGACAAATGTTAGCAAGCCACTCAGCGAAATTCCACAATATCATGACATTATACATCATACATCTAATATTTTCACTATTCCCAATACAATCTGGATTGGCTAATAGTACCTCAACCCAAGGATGTATATAAAATAAGAAATTCGAGACAATCGCAGTTTTTCTGAAACCTGGTGTCTATTGCCATGAAGACATAAAAATCAGTGACCTTTCAGTGACTTTTGAAGTTGAAAAATGATAAAAATCTGTGACTTTAGTGTGGTCTATTTAAAGAATTTAGGGAAAAATTGGAAACGTTGCAAAACTTTTGCTCCAAATTGCATTGTTTTCTCATTTTTACAGTAAAATTAGTTACTCTTGTTGCATTAAAAAAGTGGCTTTCCCGTGACCACTAACTAAACTTCATTACTTTCGGTGACTTGGGGACTTCAGTGACCAGTTAATAAATACACTGTGGAAGTTGTAGGTCTACCTATATACATATAGTGGGCTTTTACAAACTATACAAAGAAGGACATGAATAAAAATTGAGACTGAACACTGCATAACGACGCTTAAGTAACAACACCATTTAAGGTGAACATTTTTGCCAAAATTGAGTTCTTGGTGATGTATCTCAATAGAAGCATGCATTCTGCATGCCCTTGCGATGTAGTTTAGAGAAATTCCAGTAGAATACGCTGTGATCATATTTCGCAAACAATGTGATCTGCAAACGACGGCTATCTTAACTAAATTCCATTTAAATTTCCATAAATACACACACTCTAATATTAATATTGCAATAAATATCAGATTATAGATAAATCAAAAACGAATCACATAATTTATGGAAACAAACATGTATGTTTCATGCATTTATGCATTCTGTGTGATGCATAACTGAAATTCACATTCCGTGATATTGATAGCAGCTCACAGACAGTGTATCATTGGAAAAGCTATATTCTTTCCACTAACTTGAAGAAGAATACACTTCCCTTTGATTACTTCTATTGGCCAAAACCTTCTTGGTCCCAATCTCTCGACATTTCTTATATTTAATTTACCACTTTCAAAAACAGGTTGACCATAAAGATCATCTGTTGTCAAAAACTGCTTTCCAACAGCCGCTCGGGATAAATCTTTCAATGAAACAAAATTTTCAATAATCTATATATTAATACGCAAGCATGTTTCATTTCCTCCTTTTTTCTCAGCTCGTGTGCATCGTAGGAGAAATCCGCGCATACCGTTAGAAAGGTATAGTCCTGTAGATGAGCAGAATCACATTCTAATTCACATCGGACACCATGGCTACGCCCCACAGGCTTTCAAAGTTCCAATGTTAATCTTATGGAGGAAGGAGAATTGATTGAATCATTAGACAGCTGTTGTAAACAACTGCTAGAAAAACAGGAAGAACAGATGTTTCAGTTATAAAGTGCTTTTAAACTTCTTGGATCCAGATCAACTGAAATTTTGATCGAATTTCGATCAGGAGGCGATCTCTAGTAATTACTGTTCCATCTTATTAAATTCCACAATTGTTTGGTGGGGATGTGGATAGAACAAAACTTTTATATTCAAGCTTCTTGTACTGCAAACCACAACAAAGTGCTGGCAATGGTCCATCATTGTGAATACATTTTTTTCAAATTCAAATTTATTTATTTCGAAAAAGAACAACATACCAACTGTACAACATTGCACCGAAATAATAACTTTCCGCAGAGGCCGAGGCCTGTGGGCGGAAAGTGAGCCATTTATCAGAATACCATAAAATAAAACTTCCTTATGCTTATCAGTAGATAATACACTGAAAACATAATTCTATATGGATATAGTTAATGGGATTTGTATATATACAGATTTTACGATAGTTAAACTACAATAAACATCGAAATCAATATCAAATTAAAAAGTTACTAGACTTACAGTATAAGATAATTTTATTATTAATGCAAATTATGAGATATGGAATACCAATTCTATCTTTATTTAATTGCACGAAGATTAACTGATAATGCATATAATCTCTTCGATTCAAAGTTACCCCCCCCCCCCCCCGAGACTTGACTCATGCATACACACAATCACACAGATACCCACATCCCCTTCGGCACGCGCACACAGACACACCACCCACACACACACACACACCATTCACACCTGACACTCATACAGACCTACCGTTATTTGACACTCTCTCTGAGTATTGACCCATCACTGCCGGTAAACCGACGTTACATATTCGGAAACCCCTCCCCTGCCTATTCTTAAAATAAATTCATTAACTAATTTTTTGTACTTGGAAATACTACAATGATTGGGACATTTGAGATTTTCCGGTAATTTAGAATATACAACACTTGTAGAGTAAAAAGGGCATGTCGTACTGATTGATTTATTTATTCTTGGGAAAAGTATACCTGAATTGGCCTTAAATCTTGTCGAATAAGTGTGAACAGATTGATTGAAAATAGTCTGCTTGTTTTTAAAAATGTACATTACTAAAGATCTTAAGTATAGCTGAGGAATGTTATAGACTCTGAAATCATCAAATAGTTGATCAGTTGGAAATCTAGGATTTTTTCCCAGTGCAGATTTAATAATGGCTTTCTGAGTGATTATCAATGGCATAATTGAGCTTTTTTGGGCACCACCCCAAACCATTATGCCATACTGTAGAATTGACTGAACATAAGCAAAATAAACAGTTTTTAATATTTGACGGTTAAGAATTCGGCCGAGAGTGCGAAAAACAAAGATGAATTTCCTAAGCCTTACTCGAATTGACTGGATATGATCTGTCCACTTAAGTCGGCTGTCAAAAACGATTCCCAGGTACTTGAAATTAGACACTCGCTCTACACATTCACACGAATTGCAATCATTCTGGCCGCCACAAGTGTGCAATCTCAGCTGATAATCGACAGGATCATTATCGGCTCGCAATGAAATGGCTAAGTATTTTGTTTTATGGGGATTTAGTGTGAGCCGATTTTGATCGAAAAAATGCTTGCCAGTGACCAGCCCCCGACCCGCCACCGCGTATTTTAAAACTGTATAGTGAAGATCACGCTCTCTAATCTTACTTCTTACTTTATTTTAATTGCATATCTTCTTCCAATCTTTTAGCAATCTGCTGAAGAGGTTTTGATTTACCTCTTACCTTTTTCTTGCGATTTTGTAAAAAGTTTTCAAACTGAAATGAATAAATGTCTTGGATTGTGAAGTTAGGAATCTTATCTTTGAAATGTGTAACATCATCCGCTAGACGAATTAAACTATGAACACTATGGCCTGTGTACATGTCCCCATACAATAATTTAAAATTATCAAAGAAATTGATCAGCAATGTCTTTGCATACTCTATTTAAAAGGTATTAGAACACTTATTTTTGCTGAGTAAAAAAGTTACGGCGACATTCAAAGAAATAAAATGAACATACTTACTGTCATCCAATATATTTTTCAGCACAACGTGACCCAAGTATAACAAAAACATTCTATACTCCGTTGCTTTCCAGTACTTCAGTTGATTCAAATCTCTTGGTTTTCTTGCCATCTCATCAGGAATACAATTTCTGATAGATATTAATTTGTAAGATACCATTTCCCTTTGCATTTTTGACAATCTCAAAGGCAAAGAACCAAGTATCTAACAAAAATCTCACTATACCGAGGCAAACTATATGCAATATAGTCTAATGTAAAAATATTTGAAAATTGAATGCAAGAGACATTGACAAGAGGTGTAGTTCTTGCTTGATATGTACAGTCTATTCTGCTTATAAATTC
Source organism: Neoaliturus tenellus (assembly GCA_030545055.2). NCBI lineage: Eukaryota > Metazoa > Arthropoda > Insecta > Hemiptera > Cicadellidae > Neoaliturus > Neoaliturus tenellus. The sequence continues at coordinate 132,064,073 of CM061531.1, read as the reverse complement.
ATCATGAGTGCGGGGTTCACAGTCTCTTTCCAAGAAAACTCTTCTCTTTTCTTTTGTAATTCCATGCACCTTACATCTAGTGCACAATGAAAATCCAGTATGTGACGTGATACCCATGATAAAACTTTTTGCTGGTGTATCACAGCAGAATCAGTTACATCTATTAATTCCGTAACAAATCTGCCAAGAAATAGTGATAGGTCATCTGGTTTTTTGTCCCCACAATAAATTCCAACAGTAAATACTTCATTTTAAACAAATCTAAAGTAGGTATGGAAAATAAAATGGGATACAATTAATTTAATAAACTGCGAAACAATGGTAACCCATCGATGTTAAAAAGCAATCCTATATCACTGGGTACATTTTTTTCCATGAGAAAAATCCAAATTATTTGTCTTTTAAACCGAAGTGGAAATATTTGCCAGGAGGCGTATCTTGTATTTTAACATTGATTGGGGTTTTTAAAATTGTTTTCCCATCGGAAGGTAACTGGCTAAAACACTGTGGATGGTGGGTTTTCAATCCCACACATAGTGAAGATAAGGCGAATATTGTAATATTGTTTTCCTTAGACCAACCACCTAACAATTTCTTTGTTTCCAATAAATTGTCATTATTTTTCCTTACATCAGGTTCACTTTCTAACGATGAGTCACTGCAAGAGTCATAAAAAGTTTCTAAATCATCATCCAAATCACTACTGATTATTGAATGTGCACTCATAAAACTAGCTCTTTCAATACTAGAATCGTCTGATAGGCTCTCATTAATTTGAGATGTTTCAATTTCATGGAAAGTGCCAGGAGATGCAATATCAAGTGCATGAGAAGGCCCTGGTTGATTAATTGAATCGATGTCTGACTCTGTATTCAAACTTTCCTCTAACTATTCTTCTCTATGTTGTATTCGGCGCCTCTTACTTTCTTTTGATAGTAAATGGTAAGGTTTAAGTAAGTAATTTTTTTTACATTTTAATATAGGCTAGCCTGGCTCAAAAGCAACACATTGCCTACTACGCAAATTCAAGCCGGTGTTTATTGAAACTGCCGATACTAATAATAATTCATTTAGGGCAGTTTTCTTTAAACACGTTTATTTAAACTTAGTTTGGTTCAATGTTAAACATATTAAACATATAATTTTGGTTCAAACTTCGAGGTTAGGTTTCAACTTGCTTCAAGAAAAGAAAAGTTCGTGTATCATTAAAAGAGGTGCATTTACTACCTTTTAGTTTTGTAATACGCACACTGTGTAAATGTCTATAATAATTAATAAAACTATAATGATTGAACAATTTTGTAAACTTTATTCGAATTGAATCTTATCTGTTTTTGATTAGCAGGAGCCTTGAATTTAGGCGATTTTTGCTAGTGTAAGAACTATTTGAAGAACCCTCACTAGTTCACTGCAATCAAAGGTAACGAGAACTGTCTGTCCAAAGATCGTCTAGCCTATCCTTCTCTTTGTTAAAGTTTTGAAGTTTATGTCGAGTAACCTCTGACGAGCAAACTGTAGTGTATTGCTGGCTCGCTTTGCCAGCTGCAGTTCAACTAATCCAACCTTGACCAACTAGCGACAGCATTAGTTGGTCAATTTTAATTTTGCCAGTCTGAGTAAGAGCTACATTTGGATTGAAGCACTAGATATTTTTCACCAATGGATACTGAAGAGGGGACCTCTTTATCAGCTTCGTAACTAATGTTTTTACTGCTATTTTGCAGTTCTTCCTGAACTGGGCAATGTCTAAATCAGTTGTTCTCACACATTTGCTCAACTCAGTTGGTGTTGTAAACCCAATGTCGACTTTCTTTGAGTGAAGAAGGTTCTCTTCGTCTTCAATGTTGATCGATATCACGTTTGGTTTAGCAAGGAGTGGGGGTTTAACAATTATGCCAATTAGTCTTGTCATTAGGTTAGTGAGCTCCTCATATAAGTAGGGAGCCACAGGCGAATTGGTCTGAAATTCTTTTAGGAAGGGCTCGGCATCTGCCGCCAAAATTTTAAAGAAGGCAAGTTTCGGGCCAATCATGGGGTCGTTCAAAAATGTTTTCACAGCGTGAAAACTTGCGGAAGAAGGTTCTTCTTTGTGCTCTTGAGCAGCCCTTAAATATACTTTAAGGCTCGGGAGCATATCAATAGCACAGCACGTTGGGCAACGTTTTCATTTTCCAACCACCTCACTGCACAGAACTTGAATGGGAAAATGTCTGATCCTGTATGCAGTTTATAAAACCCTCTTCGTGCTGGAACATCCTTGAAAAGATTGTAGAGTGCTCTTAAAAATCTCACAACATCCCAGCCGGTCGCTAACATAGCGTTCTTAAAGGCACAGTGCACTGTGTGTATTCCACAACTACCGAAATCAATGATTTCTCTTTCACAGCCTTCCTCTTTCAGATGCATTTTAGCTCTCTTAAAAAAGCAAAGTTCTCATTTGGTCCATCCATAGACACTTGAAGAATTTTTTTCATCTGTACATCTTGAAGTCCTTGTTTGAATGCCTCCAAGAGATCAACTGCCTTGGCTTTTTCAAGGAATGTGGAATTAAAATATCTTGTGTCAACCTGAGAACTCTCTTCATTCCAGAATCATATATATATATATATATATATATATATATATATATATATATATATATATATATACTGCTTCTGGCTCACTTTATTCAGAGACTCATCAAATGAAACCACATAAAATTCGCAATTCTTTAAGATATTCACCAGTTCATTTTGGAAAAATTTTGCAATACCAAAAACGATGGTGTAAGCTATTTTTGTTCTTTGTAGCTCTATTTTCTGAGCTATCTCACTGTCAGGTAACATTAGTTTTAACAGTTCAATATCTTTGCTGGCAGAGTTCATAGATTTGTGAGTCATAACACACTGCATGCAACAAACAACCTCAGCTTTGGTTACATTATCGCGTAAGATGTACTTTTTCAATCCCCTTTGAGTATCAGCTGAAGTGCTTTGCTGTGTTAATACTTCACTTTGTCCAATAGTAGAGTTAGAAAGAACGTTTGCAGCCATTGCAGTTGGTTGTTTTTCTTGTGTTGCTGAAGTATCTTGTACAAGTACAGCTGAAGTCGATGATTTGAAAAATACTCCTAATGATGGTGATTTTGTCTGGGCCTTGATTTTTGTCTGATGTTTGATTCCACGCATGTGGCTAGCCAGTACCTGGCGACCCATGCTTGACACCGAAATCGTACCAGGACAAAAGCTACAAGCAGCTGAATATACATCATGTGGCACTTTTTTAAGCCATGGCTTGAGTTTTTCATCTTGTAACCAAGAATCTTGTAAGGCCGTTTTCCATGCTTTTTCTTAGCTGCCATATTTTCTTGACTTACAAGGCCAATAAAATCTTTAAAAAAAACAAGCAAAAATAGTTATGACACATCCGAGCGTCAAAATTTATTGAATACGGTTAAATGAGTTTTTTTTCTCCAAAGTTGTGTGATGTTCTTTTTAGAAATTATTAATACAAATTTCATATTTATTTATTTATTAAGTTCATTTAAATAATTGTTTACAAATATAGTGTAAAAAAGCTTGCAGTCCAGAAGCTCCATTTCTCATCCGAAGATTTTTTTTAGTTAGGAGAAGATAAAATGTTTTATTTATAAATGTAAAAAAAAAAAAAAATAATACTTTCATCTGGAATATATTTTTAATTAAATAGGCTTCATAGTTGTCTCAAACATATTACATCAACCACCATTGATTCTTTTGTTTAGATCTTCTTTGATTTTTTTATGCAAGGTTTATGGTAGTGCATTATTTTTTACCCTTATTAAAATGTTTAAATGGAAATTATTAATTTACTAGTTTATTTCACTATTAATTCATTCAATTTACGGTGGATTGCACCAGAGGCAAGCTAAGTATGCTAAAAATTGCAGTAGGCCACCACTTGTTAGGCCCTAAAATTCTGAATCTACCCTCAAATTTACACGGCAAATGTTCATCCTCTTTGACTTAAGTCCTACTTTCAAAGTCCAAAATAGAAAATGTGTTAAAGTTTTCCTTAAAGAGAAAATTCCCAACACATCTTATTCCCAAGGTTAAAATGTCGAAGTCATCCAAGGGGTATCGCCCATAAGCACTCTCCATGCCTCCACTAGCCCGCAGACCATTTCAGACAGTGCTAAAGTAAATACATAAAAAATAGTAAAATAAAAATAAATAGTTAAAAAAAATATATTAAAAAAGTAAATGGTACTAATAAATTGTAAAGATAGTAAAAGTAAATTTATTTCTTAAAGTAAATACGATATTTTAATGTGATTTTTTTTTCAACCACATCTTCCTTAATAACTTGTATGATATTTAGCCTATGGCATTTGACGATCACCCAAACATTGCCATAAATTATGGGGTCGTAAAAATCATTCTCAGTATAAAAATACTCTGTGACACATACTGGAGGGATAACTCTCACTTTATGTAGTTGAATTAAGTTCTGATAAAAAATAATTATTAGTTCATCCGAAATAAATCCATAATTAAATGGATCCATAATTAAATGGAGCCTCTGCGCCTTTGAAAATGTAATTTTCCAATCTGAAATTGCCTCTTTGCCAGTTTTTACAATTTGTTAGTTGCAATTTTATAGGCCTGTTTCTACGAAGTTAAAGAATATCGCACGGTCAAACGGCAATGCATGCCATTCTATGTTCGTAAAAAACGATGTTTTGTTATTGGTTGTCTCTTTTCTTCAACTCCAACACACTTCAGATGATACCAGTGGTGGTACCAGTCACAGCAAACCATATCTCCACTGGGATGGTTACAGTTTGTGTTGTTACATGTTGTGGAGCTTTCATCCCAGTATGACTCTATTACTTGGGACATATATTTAAGTGTGTTTTGGTCTGTAGGGGACTTACGATTTACGCTCACATTATAATTATTCATTTGAATTGGATGTTTTTTTTTTTTTTAATTTTGTTGTTGTATCTCTTGGTCTTTTGTGGCACATTCGGTGTTTTTGATTTTTTCATATAACTAGTTATTGTTTCACAAACATGTCTTCTGTAGCTGTTCATGTTCATTCCTTCATGGTAGGTAATCACATCTATTGATCTTCTCTAAATGACTTCAGCATACAAATAACAGCATAAACCACAGTCATAGTTTGTGTACTGTTTAGGTAGGTCTTGTGGGCAGTATAGTATACCTCAAAGTTTCTAGCTTGTGGCTTCTCTTCTAGATAGGTCCAGGGGGTGTCATAAAGGATGAACAGGAAGTTCAAGATGGGCTTTGGTGGTGTGCCACCTAAGGAATCAAAATATATGATAATGTTTTGCTTTGACAGCACAACAATCAGCGTACAATGGTCGAATGAAATATAGCTTGGTAAAATATTGCCTAAAATCTAACAAATTAGTTACAAGCTAAGGCCCACTCAAACCTAAATTTAATGAGAATAGATATCTTGGCGGACACAAAAACCCACCTAGTTAAAGCCTTAAAATGGCCTAAGTTGCTTAGAATTAAAAATTATTTAAAATTATTCTGTACATAATATTTGTACCAATGCTATGTGGTTACACCTTAGTTTACTAATTTATTTGTATTAGAACTAATAATTATTAAATGCACAGAAAATGTAAATGTACATTAAACTGCGCAAAAAATGTATCACCAGTGACAGGTTTTGAACCTATAACCTCTCACTGAATGTCCTGGTGCTCTAACCACTTGAGCCATATGGTTTTCTTATTAGACCATATTACTCGGCCTTCGCTCAGAACTTGGTAAGAACACTCAAAGACCACCATTTTAAGACTTAAAAAAAATGTTGACTGTCAAAAAATTTAATGTTAATTTAATATTTTGACCATCACAAGAATATAAATTAGAGTTGTGTAGGCTAATTAATAAACTAGAATAAACTCAATTCATTTGGGGGTACTGTAACACCCATACAGGGTTTGTGTACTGAAATCACTAATGGAAAAATATTTCCTGGCTGAAAATTGAAAACCCCTAGGGTAATAATTGAGTTTAAAAAATAGAATTTATATGAATTTCGGAAGTTTCATGCTGATTCTGAAAATGATAGTATGCTATTTTCGCGCTCAAGCCTTGATAAAACGGAAAACCCTTCCATTTTTCTTCATTTTTCAAGCCAACTTCTTGACTCTGAAATACGTCAAGTGGGCATAAAAAACAAACGGTATATGCAGCAAATAACGAAAATGTAAAAAAATTTATCAGATTTCCAAAAAGCCTGGTGTGCCACCTAAGGAATCAAAATATATGATAATGTTTTGCTTTGAAAGCACAACAATCAGCGTACAATGGTCGAATGAAATATAGCTTGGTAAAATATTGCCTAAAATCTAACAAATTAGTTACAAGCTAATTTTTGGCGTGGTGATAGTATATGCTAAGATAACTATTTTCTGAAAGTTCACCTCATTTCCCTTGCTTGCTTCGCTCGGCACAACGTTACAAACTTTTTAACTTATTAAAAAATACTTAATTATTAATTGTGCACCGATTTGAGTGCTTACGGCCTTGACTCTTTTAGAATGAAAGTGTGCTATGCTAAATAATAATAACTGCAATAATCAAGGTACTTTAAGACCTTTTCTGGCTGTTTTATTATAATTTTTTTATACATTTGATGTAATTTTCGCCAAAACTTTTTTCTTGCATTTACAAACATGCGAATTAAAGTAAAGCTTTCTGGAGCCTGGTGAATGCCGAAAGGAAAGCACTTTGGTAAAAAAAATAAAAAAAAAAAATTAAAAAAACACAAATAATTAGGACATTAAAGATTTGCTCTATTCATTGGTTATTGAGATATTAAAAAGTCTAAAGACAGTGTATTGTATTTTGGGGCTTCAATTTTAATCTTATGGAGAATAAGGGTGTGTTAATATTTCACTTATTAACCAATTTTTTGGATGAAACTTGGTATTTAGCTTCATTTGGATGAGATCCATACATTTATGGTAAAAAATCTGAGTTTTTAGCGAATTTCCCTATAGGGAATACGCTATTACGGTAAGAGCCATGGTAAGACCTAAGCCCGGGACCACTTTACTTTTTCATTTTGAGGTCCCCAGAAGCCAAAAACACCATTCGTTCATTTTCATATATATGTATATATATATGTGTGTGTGTGTGTGTGTGTGTGTGTGTGTGTGTGTGTGTGTGTGTGTGTCCGTTGTACCGATAACTTTTGAAGGGAACCTCCGATTTTGATGAAATTTGGTATGAGGTGTAAGACCAGGTCTATTTTCATGAGTTCGCGAACCAGCATTGTCGGGTTATGGGAACGGAATTTTATGGGGTTTTTAAGGGGTCAAAAATGGGTTTTTGGCATTTTTTGACCTCAATTCTCAAAATTCATCAATTTTAACTGAAACCATTTGAAAGAGCTCAAAAAAACGAACAATTTGGTATTTTGAATTTTTATCTTAGCATAACTGGTTACGGGGAAAATCTAAAAATGTGTTTTCTATGTTATTCTTATGGGAAATCACTTATGGGAAATCAAGAAACCCCTATATCTTGCTTATTTATTGACATAACTTAATCAAATTTGGTATGTACATTATCTAGATAAAGCTTAATTTATAATTGCTTACAAAACTCATATGGCGTCAAACCCACACACTCACCCCCATGGGGTTTATGGGGAAAATAAAAAATTGCCAGAGCTTAATACAATTTTGTGTTTACATTCACCAATTATTGATTAATTTAGATTTTCTAACAACACCCCATAGCAGCAAACCTACATACTCTATCCTATGGTGTTTTTATGGGGAAAGTAAATAATGTGAAATTCCACTGGAAATTCGCTGTGTACGCAGGTCCTCTGCGACGGGGGTATTTGTAATTATCATGGTAAAAAGCCTGTATATTCTTTCCCAATGTTAATCATATGAAGAACAGGCAAACTTCTTTATTTATATACAGCTTCATATGGTTGAAATAATTTCTTAATACTACAAAAACTCCTCTTTTGTTCAACATTTTTGGAGGTTCTATACCTCCGAGTACATCCTCCCACTTGTAGTACAGTTCATCTTTGTTCTCGGGCCACTTCCAGTTGTTCACAGACCTTTTCATAGCGCTTATAGAAACTCCTTCGTCATCAAACGATTCGATTACGCCAGGAAATATATTGTCCTCATACTTAAAAACAACAAATGATCCAATTTGTTTGTTAATTTTGTTGAAGGTCGGTAGAAATTCTGAATACACCGGATCAAGTTCATTTTCTTGATCTTGTTCCATTTTTTCTAAGAGTTTCCTTTTTGCTGTTTCCCAGTCATCATGGGAGCTAAAATCGTAGATTTCTTCTCCACAGTCTTTTCCCTTCTTTTTTTAATTTCTGTAGTCTGTGCTTGGTTGAGGAAATAGTTTTCTTACATTTCTTCTGATGTCGATTGACCGTTCCACTTGTGCTAGGCTGCGGTTCTGTTGGTTGTTCACTTACTTCAGCTAGTTCGGCATGAGAAAGTGACTTTCCTGCAGGCAAATTGATCTTTTTCTTCTTAACCAGTTTTATGGGTTGAACATAAACCTCCCTAGTCATCTGAAGGTGTTCAAGGAATGCTTCACTCACTGCAGAAGGTTCTACTTCTTTTCTGGCAATCCTGTTGAGAAGAGGCTGAACATCGCAAGGGTATATGCCACACTTTTTAAAGCCACTTTCAAGATTTTGTTGTATTTTTGGCTCAAGCTCTTCCATAGCACGTTTGAGGAGAGGCGGGAAGTGGTGTTTGGGCAATACTGAACGGCTCAGTCCATCAGGTGTTGCCTTCCATTCACTAAGAATTTTCTCCAGGCGACCTTCATGGGCCTGAAGACCGCAACATCCAAGGGTTGTGTCAAATGTGTGCTGTTAGGAGGTAGGCACACAAAGTGAACGTCCTGGTCACGGCATTTCTTTAATAGGTCTACATTTATGTGTGTTGAGAGGTTATCAGCGATGACAACTCTCTTACCGCTTTGCTTCTTCAATCTAGACATCAGAGTACTCTCAAACCACTCCGTAAAACACACTGTATCAAACCAGCCCGATTTCCTGCTCATAAAGCGGCACTTGGGGGGGCCGCCTTCAGTCCCCGTGTTCCTTGTGTTGCCTAATCATAAAAAGTTGAATAATCTAAAAACAATAAACGGTATCAGTTAACTGACACATACTTTCTCCCAACAATATAAATAAACGGTATCAGTTAACTGACACATACTTTCTCCCAACAATATATAAAAAGGTGTTAAAAGCTCCAAACATTAATGTCTTGATGACTCAGTCGGATAGCTACCAGCTGAGCAGCGCTCGTTTGACCCTACGCGCGTCTGTGACTTTTAACAACGTACTGCGTTTACCGCTAAACGAAAAATTGAATTTTCTCCGCAACCACTTGACGTAGAGCAATAATTTAAAATACTGGATTATTTAGTTTTTTAAGCTTGATTTAATGGTGATAAGTAAAATTTATTTCGAGACAACAGCTATTTTGAAAATTCAAAAAATTGATTTTTGAAACACTTTTTACTCCATAACTTTTGAACGCGCATTTTCCCGGAGATGCGGGTGGTGTCATTTTATTCACCATTTTAAGCTTAATAAACCACAAAATTTTAATCAAAATCGTTAGAGCCGTTTTTGAGAAATTTTGATTTTTGACGATTTTTGAGGGTTTTTGGGGGTAAAATACCCTTAAAAATAAAAAATTCAAAAAAATGAAAAAAACGCCTGGAATTATCGTGGGTTTGGACCTACCTACCAAATTTCATCAAAATCGGACCATTGGGGCATTCTCTAGCTCTGTTTACATCCTGACACACATACACACACACACACACACACACACACACACACACAGACATCACTCCGAAAACCACTTTTTTGGACTCAGGGGGAACCAAAATGGATAAATCCACCAACAACTCAAATTCGAAAATTTTGACGAAAACAATACTTTCTCCATATACTATGGTATAGGGGGAGAAAGTAAAAAGGTGTTAAAAGCCTCAAAACATTAATGTCTTGATGGCTCAATCAGATAGCTAACAGCTGAGCAGCACGAGATTGACCCTACGCGCGTCTGTGACTTTTAACAACGTACTGCGTTTACCGCTAAACGAAAAATTGAATTTTCTCCGTAACCACTTGACATAGAGCAATAATTTAAAGTACTGGATTATTTAGTTTTTTGAGCTTGATTTAATGGTCATAAGTAAAATTTATTTCAAAATAACAGTTTTTTTTTTAATCCAAAAAATTGATTTTTGAAACACTTTTTACTCTATAATTTTTGAACGCGCATTTTCTCGGAAATGCGGGTGGTGTCATTTTATTCAGCATTTTATTCTTAATATACCACAAAAGTTTAATCAAAATCGTTAGAGCCGTTTTTGAAAAATTTGGATTTTTCACGTTTTTCGAGGGTTTTTTGGGGTAAACTACCCTTAAAAATCAAAAATTCAAAAAAATGAAAAAAACGCCTGGAATTATCGTGGTTTTGGACCTACGTACTAAATTTCACCAAAATCGGACCATTGGGGCATTCTCTAGCTCTGTATACATCCAGACACACACACACACACACACACACACACACACACACACACACACACACACACACACACAGACATCACTCCGAAAACCACTTTTTTGGACTCAGGGGGAACCAAAATGGATAAATCCACCAACAACTCAAATTCGAAAATTTTGACGAAAACAATACTTTCTCCATATACTATGGTATAGGGGGAGAAAGTAAAAATGGAATATATGTTTTTTTTATCGTAAAAGAAAACCAATTGCAAAAACATTTTGTGCCCGAACGGCGAACATTTCAATCCAACAAAAGATTATTCACTCAACGCACTAACGCATTATATACTTTTTTAGGTCTCTAATTTAAATCTACTTAAAGAGGCTTAATTTTATGTAGGCTTCTTTATGAGGAGACACAGCTAAAATGTTATTATGTAAATAAATAAAAAAAATTATTTCCCCCTTTAGATAAAATTTTAAATATGGCCTCTCGTTGAACTTTCTTTTAAAGCTATCAAATTTATAATAATTGAAAAATAAAATCTATTAGTTAAGTGGTAGAACGTAAAAGCTCAAAAATAGCGATAGTTATCATAGCCTGTAGGTAAGTGTTTCCGAAGCTAGTAGAGAACATGTTAACTAAAATTACATTATTAGTTCTAGCTAAGGATAGTATAATGACCTTTTATACCAAATGTTTTTTTGTTTTTTTTCAGGACAAAAGAAGAGGAAGACCTTCTTTTGATGACGCAGATTTCATTAGACAAATAATTATAAAAAACAAAAATTAACTTGTCGTTAATGGAAAACTCAAAAAAACCAACTGATGAGGTATGGTGCCATATAAAAACAAAATATAATATAAACAAAACTCCAAAAGCCCTGTACACTTGTGTTACCTGCAACAGATGGAATCTGAAATATGATTTAGGCCTACTAAATACAAAATCGGCAGAAGAAATTAAGAAATCTAATGATGAAGAAAAAAGAATTGATGAAAATGACTACGATACTGATGATGACGATTATGATGACGATGACTATGAGGAGAAAGAAGATAGGCCTAAGTGTGTTTCAACTTACATTGAAATTTATATTTCGAAAGAAAAATGGAACGCGATTGAGCCTGAAGAAAGATTTATATTCGAAAAAAACGATATTACAATTTGTCAAGGAAATAGGAGATACTTGGTAATAAAACCAGGTATTTGGGCTGACGTATTTAACACTGCTGTTTGGGATGCCCTGAAATGGCCATGTTCATGGTCTTTTAAAGGCAATTATATCAGTACAAGAGATGAAGCTGCCTTTTGGCTAGTTGCAAGAGCAAAATGTGCTTGTGGAAACACACTTATGATAACAAGCCCAAATCCTCCACCAGTTGACCCCACAAAAAATGGAATATTCCTTTATGTTAAAGTTTCCGGGGACAAAACTTTTCATTTGAAATATCAAGAAAAAAAATTCGCAAACGGCCATTTTCAGGTGTTAAGAGGATCAAGTTAGGGGAGGAAGCGGTTGACAAAGGTTTGACGGCTACCCGTGTGAGAAAAGAAATGGCCAGCGAAGTTATGGATTTACTAGACCCATACCCAGCGCACATTCCCTCCAACGATGCCTTACAAACGCTGATATTAGCGCAGCTGAGTCGTCTAATACTATTTCGTTAGGGATGGCTGCACCGGCCCTAACCCATTCCGAAAACGAATATTGTATTGCATTTGAATTATGCCGCTCTGACAACATTTGCACAACAGGTACCAAACCTTCACCTTGGCCAGGGATAACAATAACGCCCAAATATATAAGATTATATGGCCACTCGTAGTGCTGCCGGGTCTTTTGAGCTTCTGGACAAGTTTGCCGGTGGCATCTATAATTAACCGGGTATAATTATTCTTATGGTACAAATTATACAATTTCAACTGATGGGGCGTTGTTATGTGTACATAGAACGGATCGATCCCGATTTCCTGAATGGCATACATAAAAAATGGATTTTTACTATATTTAAGTAGCTGGATAGCTTTTACTGGATCGTCATAAACTCTTCTTTTCATCAATGTTTCCCTTTTAATTTGACGACCGACATTGTTGGAGGGAATGTGCGCTGGGTATGGGTCTAGTAAATCCATAACTTCGCTGGTCATTTCTTTCCTCACACGGGTAGCCGTCAAACCTTTGTCAACCACTTCCTCCCCTAACTTGATCCTCTTAACACCTGAAAATGGCCGTTTGCGAATTTTTTTTCTTGATATTTCAAATAAAAATTTTTGTCCCCGGAAACATTAACATCAAGGAATGTTTCATTTTTTGTGGGGTCAACTGGTGGAGGATTTGGGCTTGTTATCATAAGTGTGTTTCCACAAGCACATTTTGCTCTTGCAACTAGCCAAAAGGCAGCTTCATCACTTGTACTGATATAATTGCCTTTAAAAGACCATGAACATGGCCATTTCAGGGCATCCCAAACAGCAGTGTTAAATACGTCAGCCAAAATACCTGGTTTTAACACCAAGTATCTCCTATTTCCTTGACAAATTGAAATATCGTTTTTTTTTTCGAATATAAATCTTTTTTTCAGGCTCAATCGCGTTCCATTTTTCTTTCGAAATATAAATTTCAATGTAAGTTGAAACACACTTAGGCCTATCTTCTTTCTCCTCATAGTCATCGTCATCATAATCGCCATCATCAGTATCGTAGTCATTTTCATCAATTCTTTTTTCTTCATCATTAGATTTCTTAATTTCTTCTGCCGATTTTGTATTTAGTAGGCCTAAATCATATTTCAGATTCCATCTGTTGCAGGTAACACAAGTGTACAGGGCTTTTGGAGTTTTGTTTATATTATATTTTGTTTTTATATGGCACCATACCTCATCAGTTGGTTTTTTTGAGTTTTCCATTAACGACAAGTTAATTTTTGTTTTTTATAATTATTTGTCTAATGAAATCTGCGTCATCAAAAGAAGGTCTTCCTCTTCTTTTGTCCTGAAAAAAAAAACAAAAAAACATTTGGTATAAAAGGTCATTATACTATCCTTAGCTAGAACTAATAATGTAATTTTAGTTAACATGTTCTCTACTAGCTTCGGAAACACTTACCTACAGGCTATGATAACTATCGCTATTTTTGAGCTTTTACGTTCTACCACTTAACTAATAGATTTTATTTTTCAATTATTATAAATTTGATAGCTTTAAAAGAAAGTTCAACGAGAGGCCATATTTAAAATTTTATCTAAAGGGGGAAATACTTTTTTTATTTATTTACATAATAACATTTTAGCTGTGTCTCCTCATAAAGAAGCCTTCATAAAATTAAGCCTCTTTAAGTAGATTTAAATTAGAGACCTAAAAAAGTATATAATGCGTTAGTACGTTGAGTGAATAATCTTTTGTTGGATTGAAATGTTCGCCGTTCGGGCACAAAATGTTTTTGCAATTGGTTTTCTTTTACGATAAAAAAAACATATATTCCATTTTTGTTTTCAGATTATTAAACTTTTTATGATTACATTTTTATATTATTTTCAATAAAATATAATAGAAGTTAGCCTACTTTTTCAAACATTTACTTAGCCTATTTGCAATAAATTCAAACATTCTACATTCATTCCAAAAAATAATTTGTTACAGTCATTACTTCATACTTTTTCCCCTTATTTTCAGGCTTTTTGGAAATCTGATAAAATTTTTACATTTTCGTTATTTGCTGCATATACCGTTTGTTTTTTATGCCCACTTGACGTATTTCAGAGTCAAGAAGTTGGCTTGAAAAATGAAGAAAAATGGAAGGGTTTTCCGTTTTATCAAGGCTTGAGCGCGAAAATAGCATACTATCATTTTCAGAATCAGCGTGAAACTTCCGAAATTCATATAAATTCTATTTTCTAAATTCAATTATTACCCTAGGGGTTTTCAATTTTCAGTCAGGAAATATTTTTCCATTAGTGATTTCAGTACACAAACCCTGTACGGGTGTTACAGTACCCCCAAAATGAATTCGTTGTGATTGTTTTTAGAGAGTTTTTGCGCATACAATAAAGCCGCGTCCCCACTGGCCGAACATGTTCACCGAACAAAGTTCTTCCAAATTTTTGTTTGTTCGTTGCTAACCTTTTAGAATGTAAATCATATGGCCGGTAATTGTTCGTTAGGAATGTTTGTTGATTTTTTGTGTTCGCCGAACAAGTTCGCGACGAATGTTCGGCCAGTGCGGACGCGGCTTAAAGCACATACAATAAATGAGTACGGTAAACGCTAAACGCTATTTAAAAAAATGGTGGATTTAGGTACTTTTATTGCTTGAAGCTGCAAAAACTCGTTGTAAGTAATCCTTAGTAAGCATTAGACATCTATCCTGTGAAACATATGATACGAAGATTTTCCAATCTAAAAATAGCGTTTAGCGCTTACCGTAAGATTTACCGGGTGTTGCAAAAACTCCCTAGTGTCAAAACCGTTAATAAAATAAACATAAAATATATTACGTTTATAAATAAAACTTACCTTAGACATCATGGTATGTTATTGACGAACATGTTTAATCGGTGTTAACTTAATTAAAACCCATCACTTCACTAACATGTCGGAACTTGAAAATATATTTGTGAAATGTCACATCCGTACAGTGTTGCCATTAGCAGTTTTGATAAAAAAAATCATTATGACAACTAACTTAGAAACACTATAACAAATAAAAATTTATAATTTTAGAAATAAACTTTCTTTATGTTTGGTTGTGTAATAAATTAATTAACTTAAGTTAAATTAATTAATTAACTGTATGTATACTGTACCTACATTTTTTTTATATTTCCTTGACGTTGCTGCCTACTTACATGTTGCTGTCTGCTGTGCACTTAAATGATGACGTTTTTGGAGGGGTTCCTGATGAGCACAAATTCTGAAACTTATAATAATAATAAATTTAATAATAAATTTTATTCCGCTGACAAATTTACATTGTATGGGAATTTACAAAAAGTCTTTCTATCTGATTCACAATTTAAAACTCATAATTCCGGATTTTTCAACAGATAATTCATTGTTAATTTATTTAATACTCTAAAATTTTTCAAGTCTTTTAATTAATTTCAGTTGCTTTTTTCTTCTTTCTTTCTTTCTTCTTCTTTTTTCTTCTTTCTTCCTTCTTCCTTCTTCTTTCTTCCTTCTTCTTTCTTCATCTCTACATTTATCCACATTGGTTTGTTTGCCTATCCCTTAATTTCGATTGGTTTTTAATTATACTCTTCCTTCCTTGAACTTTCACCTTTCTCTGTTGTCTCCTTTTCAGTTTGGGCGTCTCACCGAGAACAAAACAGACAAGGACGTAAGAGTGTGTAATATTTATGATTTTATTATTAAAGACAATTATTATGTACATATTTGTTATTTATGAATAAGTTTATTATTATGTTGTTAGGTTGTAAATTATCTATAGATATTTGTTTTGTTTTTTTCAATAATATTTTAATTAAATTTTATTTTACCTATCAATTGATGGGAAACAATCAGCATCACTACAGCACGGATGCTTGGGATGCGTCATATTTCCCAATAAAATGTTAGGAAAATGAATTATTTATGAATTTTAAATTCATATGTATGATTTTGTGGCATAATATTTATCTATTACTTTATTATCATTGCATATTTAACATTGCAGAGTTTCTTTTTTTTTTTACTTATTGTAAAGAGACCTTCAGCATCATACAGCCCGGTTGCTTGAATGCTTTAGATCCCACAGAATATTAATATATCATAATTTAATCATTCAATAATAGTAATTTAAACATTTTAAACCCTCTGACGTTCAGATGACACTGTGCCAAAATATTGTGGAGTTAATATAATTTGTTATAAGGTAAATCAATTTAAGCCGATAATTTTAATGCTTCTATTTATTTTGTGATAAATTAGGGTCGGTTGTAATAGTGTTCATTAAATTCACTTATTGAGTAAAAAGATGCATAAATCAAGAACTTTTTTAGCTTGTTTTTAAATTTAGTTTTGTCTGTAATATTTTTCATTTCGTAAGGTAACTTGTTGTCTCTGTCGTCTCCTTTTCAGTTTGGGCGTCTCACCGAGAACAAAACAGACAAGGACGAAAGAGTGTGTAATATTTATGATTTTATTATTAAAGGCAATTATTATGTACATATTTGTTATTTATGAATAAGTTTATTATTATGTTATTAGGTTGTAAATTATCTATAGATATTTGTTTTTTTTTTTCAATAATATTTTAATTAAATTTTATTTTACCTATCAATTGATGGGAAACAATCAGCATCACTACAGCCCGGATGCTTGGGATGCGTCATATTTCCCAATAAAATGTTAGGAAAATGAATTATTTATGAATTTTAAATTCATATGTATGATTTTGTGGCATAATATTTATCTATTACTTTATTTTCATTGCATATTTAACATTGCAGAGTTTCTTTTTTTTACTTATTGTAAAGAGACCTTCAGCAATACAGCCCGGTTGCTTGAATGCTTTAGATCCCACAGAATATTAATATATCATAGTTTAATCATTCAATAATAGTAATTTAAACATTTTAAACCCTCTGACGTTTAGATGACACTGTGCCAAAATATTGTGGAGTTAATATAATTTGTTATAAGGTAAATCAATTTAAGCCGATAATTTTAATGCTTCTATTTATTTTGTGATAAATTAGGGTCGGTTGTAATAGTGTTCATTAAATTCACTTATTGAGTAAAAAGATGCATAAATCAAGAACTTTTTTAGCTTGTTTTTAAATTTAGTTTTGTCTGTAATATTTTTCATTTCGTAAGGTAACTTGTTGTCTCTGTCGTCTCCTTTTCAGTTTGGGCGTCTCACCCAGAACAAAACAGACAAGGACGAAAGAGTGTGTAATATTTATGATTTTATTATTAAAGGCAATTATTATGTACATATTTGTTATTTATGAATAAGTTTATTACTATGTTATTAGGTTGTAAATTATCTATAGATATTTGTTTTTTTTTCAATAATATTTTAATTAAATTTTATTTTACCTATCAATTGATGAGAAATAATCAGCATCACTACAGCCCGGATGCTTGGGATGCGTCATATTTCCCAATAAAATGTTAGGAAAATGAATTATTTATGAATTTTAAATTCATATGTATGATTTTGTGGCATAATATTTATCTATTACTTTATTTTCATTGCATATTTAACATTGCAGAGTTTCTTTTTTTTACTTATTGTAAAGAGACCTTCAGCAATACAGCCCGGTTGCTTGAATGCTTTAGATCCCACAGAATATTAATATATCATAGTTTAATCATTCAATAATAGTAATTTAAACATTTTAAACCCTCTGACGTTCAGATGACACTGTGCCAAAATATTGTGGAGTTAATATAATTTGTTATAAGGTAAATCAATTTAAGCCGATAATTTTAATGCTTCTATTTATTTTGTGATAAATTAGGGTCGGTTGTAATAGTGTTCATTAAATTCACTTATTGAGTAAAAAAATGCATAAATCAAGAACTTTTTTAGCTTGTTTTTAAATTTAGTTTTGTCTGTAATATTTTTCATTTCGTAAGGTAACTTGTTGTCTCTGTCGTCTCCTTTTCAGTTTGGGCGTCTCACCGAGAACAAAACAGACAAGGACGAAAGAGTGTGTAATATTTATGATTTTATTATTAAAGGCAATTATTATGTACATATTTGTTATTTATGAATAAGTTTATTATTATGTTATTAGGTTGTAAATTATCTATAGATATTTGTTTTTTTTCAATAATATTTTAATTAAATTTTATTTTACCTATCAATTGATGGGAAACAATCAGCATCACTACAGCCCGGATGCTTGGGATGCGTCATATTTCCCAATAAAATGTTAGGAAAATGAATTATTTATGAATTTTAAATTCATATGTATGATTTTGTGGCATAATATTTATCTATTACTTTATTTTCATTGCATATTTAACATTGCAGAGTTTCTTTTTTTTACTTATTGTAAAGAGACCTTCAGCAATACAGCCCGGTTGCTTGAATGCTTTAGATCCCACAGAATATTAATATATCATAGTTTAATCATTCAATAATAGTAATTTAAACATTTTAAACCCTCTGACGTTCAGATGACACTGTGCCAAAATATTGTGGAGTTAATATAATTTGTTATAAGGTAAATCAATTTAAGCCGATAATTTTAATGCTTCTATTTATTTTGTGATAAATTAGGGTCGGTTGTAATAGTGTTCATTAAATTCACTTATTGAGTAAAAAGATGCATAAATCAAGAACTTTTTTAGCTTGTTTTTAAATTTAGTTTTGTCTGTAATATTTTTCATTTCGTAAGGTAACTTGTTGAAATAAGAAGCGCCTATATTTTGAGCTAGATTACAGTTTAGTAATAACCTTTGAGATTCCTGTCTTAAATTATTTTTTCCCCTAATATTATGCAAACGCATAGATTCGGTAATGTAATCATTGTTGTTGAATCTAGCAAACATTATGACTTCATATATGTATAATGAATATAATGGCAATATACCTAATGATTTAAAAGCTTGTCTGCAAGATGTTCTTCTCTTCAACCCTTGAATTAGTCTTATTGCTCTTTTTAGTTAAACAAATATCCTTTTCATTAAACTCTGAGTTGCTGATCCCCATATTATAATACCATATAATATTCTGATAATATAATATATAATATTATATATTCGCTTTACAGTATTTTATGTGCACCTATATTTGTTTTGCTTGTACTTTTATCTTGCATTCTACTTCAGTTAAAAAATAGTTGTAACTAGTGTAGAATTGGTTAAAACAGCATTGTATTACGTTGTAGCCTAAGCCTAGCTCAGGTAACAGCTTGATGTTTTGAGGTTTTGTTGAAACTTTGGTTATAAAAATGGTACAAAACAAAATTAAAAATAATAATAATTCTTACCTGAGCTTTTAGTGTTATGAGGAGAATCCATAATCTTCCTTTGTAGATAAAACCTTTCAGTTTTATTAATGAATCTCCTTAAAATGCTACGCAAATAAAGACCTTACTAATCAGCACGCCCATGTGACAGTGAACTTACCAAGGCATTTAGAATAGAGGCAAACAGGTGTATGTGCACCTAACCCCCTCTGCCACCAAACAAAATGAGAGTATTCCGGGCGCCTCACCAGAAGTTACCAGTGACTAACCAAAACGGTAATTGTCGTCTGCTAACAATACAAATGCCTTGTTAGCAGACGACGATTACGGTTTCGTTTAGTCACTGGTAACTCCTGGTGAGGCGCCCGGAATACTCTCAATGAAGCTTTCAGTTAGTAGTCTTTATTTACGCCGCTAGATGTCAGCACATGTCAAGGCTAGCACTTGAATCTCTTTACCACAAAATAAAACATTGTTTGGGCTATCATTTTCACTGGTCATCTGCGATTTTTAAATTTGTTACTTACAAAATTGTTTGCATCTCAATGCCACAATTCACTGTAATATTTAAGAAAATTAGGATTCAACTTCCTGTCCGGATACAAACGCATAAAAGCTGAAAAGGACTTGATGCATATCCTTTCAAATCTCTAATAATCACAAAACCTCAGTCCCGGGTTCCCTGACTCATATCCGTGTCAACTTCCCTTATCTTGTTTAGTCATGGGC
Organism: Neoaliturus tenellus; assembly: GCA_030545055.2. Lineage (NCBI taxonomy): Eukaryota > Metazoa > Arthropoda > Insecta > Hemiptera > Cicadellidae > Neoaliturus > Neoaliturus tenellus. The sequence goes on along the minus strand of CM061531.1, from coordinate 132,043,881 downwards.
ACGGGGTACTTCTAAGAAACGCATTACACTGGGCCATCCGGCCCCTCTCCCAAGGTCGTCCTCTCTCTCTCTCTCTCTCCCAGCACCAACGCGGGTCTACCTGGCAACTGGCTCAGTGGCCGCGAGATGGATCTTGACATTTTTATGACCCCAACCGATAACGATGAGCTGGTACGATTGTAGGACGGAAGGTCCGAGGGTAATCCCTTCAATCTTCGATCGTACAAAAAAATGGCAGGGGCGGACAGAGGGTCAAACCCCGTACCCTAATTAGTAGGCGGACCTTCCGTCCGCCCTGTGAAAAGCAGGTAAGCGGGTTAAACACTGGTCACCATGGCACGCAACTTCTCTCCATGGTTCACATAATTGTGTACATATGTGATTTCCATCATCACAAAGTTATAGACTTTTTATTTCTGACTAGTATCACAATAATTTCAATACTATGAAACTGAAAGAGAAAAAATATTGTATAGAGAGTGAAAATTTGTTTTGAAAGTAAATTAGTAAAAAATTAAAATAAAATAAAGGGAGCCTCGTAATACATTGTCTGTTTCTATTTTGCTTGATTCGACAATCATTTTATTTGTTAGATCAACTTTCACCCAAATCACTCCTTTAACATGGCTTCCTTAGGACCTGAGTGGTTTCTGGATAGTTTTCAACTGATTGACCACAGCCTTATTGATATCATGTTTGAACTTGCTAATTTTGTTTATATACATTATTTATATTGTTTATTGAACAAACTATCGTTATTATAAAAAATCATTATATCATTTTATAAATTGTAATTTTTAAAATATTAAATCGCTGAAGGAGGGACAGGCCGTTTTTAAGCTTGATCCTCCTCCACAATATCTAGGTGAGGGAGAGACGATTGGCGTATATCAACTGTATTAAAAAAATAAGCTTGTAAAAACATTTTACAGAACCAGGTTTCCTTTAACAACGTCCCTTATACTTTAATAACGTTTTAATAACTTTAATTTCTTCCAGTAACTCCAAAATGGCTATATATTTTTACCCAAACCTATGCTTTGTTCAAAATGTGGCCCTAACATTTCTAAACTGCGGTTGAATTTCTTTAAGTAAAAGCGGTCAATATTAGGTGGACTATTTGACGATCCCTAGGCGTCCCTTCCTTTTAGAATCTAAAGGCTGAAGGTATCAGCAACATTCACGATAAACAGGATCTTCTTGTTCGTGACCTTCGCAGAACACAAGGTGTTCGGATTACATACAATTTTTACCATTTTGCGAATAGAATAGGGTTTTTTAGTTTTTACATGAAGTAGGTACCATCAAAATAAATAAACAATAGTTTTGTAACAGCACTTTGTATATTCAAAGTGGTTTGGTTAATTATTGTGTCGAATTTCTCTTGCTCTATTTATCCTCTGAACATGATTACAACTAGTTGATTGAAGGGATAAAAGCCCTAAGTTACTGTTTTTCAACATACTACATCAATACACTGTTGTTAATCACATGTTTTTCTCCTGTCCTCTTGATTTTCACCATGGTGATAGAGACAATTCATATTTTGCGATTTAAGGACTCTTTTAAAATGTTCAGGAGATGTAATGAGTATAAAAAGTTCATATTTCATTTTCACTAGTCTTTCATAGTAGGCCTACAATATATACCAAATGAAGACACCAATGTCCCTGTCAACCTTCGTCAAACAGTCTCAAACGGCGAACGCAGGGGCGGACGTTAGGTCCGGGCACCATCTGCCATTAGAGGTTTGACCCGGTGTCCGCCCCGTCAAAACAGGTAAACAGTTTCCAGGTTATTTCTAAAGCCCGGACCTTCCGCCCGGCTACCAGCTGGCACAGTGTCCGTTTCCCCGGCGTCCGGGCCTACAAGTCCCCGCCACGCCGCGCCGCCAGAGTAAGCTCGAGGCTATACAACCTTAAACGACATTACTCGTAAATTTGTAAAGAAGCTATGGTTCATACACTAAGTAAGTCTGCGGTCTCACAAGAAAAACGGTCACATAATTTTCAGAATACTTCCCAGTTGTTTTTATTTAAATTTTTACTATAAAATATCCAACTACTTTTTTATATTCAACACTGCTCGCCTTTTTCTGTATACTCTAATCAATTAGTTACTACTTTTGTCCCATTAATTTTTACTACTCCCTCTTCATGTTGGCTTAATTTTTACGACAAAAATGCCATAGTTGTGTTTTAAAGGTATAGTAAAAAAAAAATAGATAAATAATATAAAGGTCATTTATTCATGAAAAATAAAAAAAGAAAGTCATTTTAATAAAAATGTAGGGTAAAATATAAATTTCAAATCATTGTTATATAGTGTAGTAAAATTAGTCGGGAAAAATGAAATAATTTTTGGAAAGCCAATTTCTCTTGAAATGTGTTCTATGGCATCCCCTGACCTTCCTCCGAAAAGTCCCCAGAAATCCCATGTGGGGATCTTGTTTAAAAGTCAGGGGTTGGCCCATAAGGAGTTACATTAAAATTTGATTACCAAGCATGCTAAATTTAAATACATTCCAGAAGTTTTATATATATCAAATCAAAGGTCTTGAAATGTAGAATACAATGCCGCAAACCCGACCTTAATATACCTGTCGGTAGTAAAATGGCAGGAGTTGAAAATTTGGGACAAACTAATATTATCAAAACTTTGAAATGCAATAACTTCTGACATATTTGACCTTTTGAGGTCTGGTTTTCGGCTATGTACTCTCCTTACTAAGACTTTTAAAATCATGTATAGCATGGCTATGGACTAAGAAATTTTTTTTAAACTTCCTCTTTGGGACGTTCATGTAGAGGATGGTTCAATGGCGATATGATGGGCACATTACAAGCTATCCGCATTTTCAAAGGTAATTGTTAAGGCAAACGTTTGCCGCAAACCGCACCTCGAAAGGTCAAGTATTTCAAAAATTATTACATTTTTAAGCGTTTAGGTTAAAATTTGATTTTTATTCAAAGTTTGACAGGCTGCCGTTTCCGACTCAGGCAACCTCTTGAGATGGGGCTTGCGGCATTGAATTCGACTACTTAAGAGCTTTAGTTTGATGTACATAAACCTATTGGTCGACAAAACATTTATTTCTGACTCCACGTGGGCCATCCCATCTTTTTTAGGTATGTTGCCAACTGGGGATTTCAGGGGACTTTTCTGAGGGAGGTCAGGGGATGGCATAGAACACATTCCAGCAAAAATTCTCTGTCCAAAGATTTTTTATTTTCCAGCCACATTTTGGCTTAATTTTACTACACTAATAGTATAAACCGCCCCTCAATCTATAATGTTCTTCTTCTTTATGTAATTAAATTATTATGGCTGAATCTGTTGTTGTAGTGAGTCCTAATAATGAAATGTGCTTTATCGTGTACGTTTAGTAATGTTTAATAAAAGGTTTCATTCTTACGTTCAACCACTGCGTTTTTTAATTTATCTAATAACCCTTTTAATTAGTTCGCCACGTTTTCTTTCAATACTTGCATATTATGAGCACAGTTCCCCTTGTTATGCAGCTGTTTCAATTTTTCTGCTCGGCATTTCCCCCCTTTTGGTAAAGACAAAATCTCTTCTACTTCATGTTTGTCAGGGTGAACTCGCTCCAGATGCCTCGGCAGCTTGCTTACTAGCTTTTTGCAGTACAAGCACGCGTGTTTTTTGTCGTCAACCAAATTGCTATTTTTGTTTGAGACTCTTGGAGGTACATTTTCCGTCAGGAAAAGAGATTATGTTGACGGTTTAGTTGATGACACGTCGTGAAGCATAAATGGCTCTTCGCCTTCGGAACTATTTTAAGATAATGTATCGTCATCAAGTACACTGTCTAACTGTGCCTATGTTGTATTGGCTGGCTGAACTATTATCAACTAATATTTGTGAACTTGGCTCTGTAGATTCCGGTAGAGATGTGTTACAGTCCAATACAGTGTCCATCTGTGCCGTGTGATATTGGCTAGCTGCTCCATTTGAACTATTTTCAAATGAACTTCGCTCTGTAGATACCGGTAGATGGGTGTTATAATCCAATACAGTAATAACAGATGTAATAACTGACCAAATGTTTGAAAATGTTGGCTTTTTTCTCATGTTAAAATCTCCATAAAAAATTTTATTTTCATTTTTGACCGATTTAACGTTAATATTTACTAAATACAAATAAAGCCTGCTAATATAGGACCAAAAACGTTTGTTTTGGTACAACCCGCATGGAAATCGGCTCAGTAGAAGTCTCAGACGAAATGTCCTAAGGTGTTTTTTACCTTACTGTTTTAAATATATAGTGTAGTTACTCCCGCGTCCCGCATCTGAGCGGGTTGCCGCGTGAAAAGCGCGGTCGCGGCACAAGCCCAACAATGGGTTTCATGCACAAACTGATCTCTGGGAAGCGGTACGACCGTGACTACCCTTAGTTAAATCGCTCTATCTGACTTATGAACAGATTTCCATAATTTTTACATCTTTGAATTTAAAGTTAAATTTTCTTAAAAAGTACTTTCAGTTGTAGCAGTGTTGGTATGAAATCCATTGTCGTGACCGTGCTTTTGCTGCGGTTATTCTAGCTCTTATTTTGGTAGAAAAAAATTTTGTTATCTCAGGGAAAACCCATTCTGAAATTATATCAAAATGTAGAAGTTTTATGGGTTCGTGTGGAGCTTGTTAGCTTATTAGGCGATGGTAATAAAATAACTCAACATTTCAAAGAGAACAAAATTGAATTTATTACATAAAGTATCTTAAATTAAACATCATGAAAAATAGAGTTCATAATCCACAATATTACTTAAGTCTATTTAATTCTATACAGCCTCATATCAGTAACCTGTAATCAAATCTGGTACCTTATTACTGATTAAGGCTTTTGTTGAGAATGAGTTTATTCCATTTTTAGATGAGTGAATTGAAAAGTCCGATCCTGCTCTTAATACATAAATAATTATCATATTGCCGTAATGCCTTATAATCGTGTGTTAAGTACACTACATATTAACATATCGCTCAGGTTCACGATCCGTAGAGTAACGGGATTTAGTTTTTTTTTTGTGATTAGCAAAATACGTGCTTGAACGTCAATCTTAAAATCCCGGTGGATTCGCAAGACGGAATAAACTGCGAAGGAACTCCAGCGGAAATGGTTTCACAGCCATTGATAACTGGTTGCCAACTGCTAAATGATTGTTTACACAGTACCTACGCTACTTTCAAATACGAAGAATATAAGAATGAAAGTTGAATGCTTAAGTTTTATCTTCAAATATTAGTTGCCGCTCCGATTTCTCTGTTCCAGAGGTGCGTTCATACGTAGATGAGGCTAAGGATGCTAATCTTGCAATTTCTTTCGCCATCCTCAGCAACCTTAGCCCTCTGGATTCTATTATAACCTTTAAAAGTTTTTTTTTTTTATAATAGGCATGTTTTCTTCGTTGTTCTCTTTGTCTTTATCTCTCTCTCGGTTTTCTCCATCTCTCTCTTTTTTTTCTTCGTCTCTTTTTCGGTTTTCACCATCTCTCTCTTGGTTTTCTTTATCTCTTTCTCGGTTTTCTCCATCACTCTCTTGATTTTCCTCATCTATCTCTTGGTTTTCTTCATCTCCGTGGGGTTTCAACCCTTGGTGTTTATCTTCAATTGCAATACATCTTTTTCCTGAGTCTTCTCCAGAGTTCAAACATTTCTCGAGCGCTCTCATCACCGTCCCAACCTGTTTTCTCTTTTTGTAGGAACTCTTCAGCTCCTCCACCCATGCAAGACTCCACATACAACAATTGTGGTTTCCCAAAATTGCATGGCTTAGCAGAAATGAAGTTTGGAGCTAGACCTGTTTCACTCGACCTGGACTGGTCAGATAGCACTTAGTAAAATCAATGTTTTCAGGATTAAGAGGATACAGTAAAATACATAAAAAAGTAAAATAGTAAAAATAATAAAAGTAAATTGATTTCTTAAAGTAAATACAGTATTAAAATGTGATTTTTTTCTACCACATCAATCCTAATAACTTGTATGATATTTAGCCTATTTCATTTGACGATCACCCAACCAGTAAAATACGTAAAAAAGTAAAATAGTAAAAATAATAAAAATTGCCATAAACGATGGAGTCGTAAAAATCATCCTCAGTATAAAAATACTCTGTGACACATACTGGAGGGATAACTCTCACTTTATGTAGTTGAATTAAGTTCTGATAAAAAATAATTATTAGTTCATCCGAAATAAATCCACAATTAAATGGTTTTGCCTCTGCGCCTTTGAAAATGTAATTTTCCAACCTGAAATTGCCTCTTTGTCAGTTTTTACAATTTGTTAGTTGCAATTTTATAGGCCTTTTTCTATGAAGTAAAAGAATATCGCACGGTTAAACGGCAATGCATGCCATTCTGTGTTCGTAAAAAAACGTTGTTTTGTTATTGGCTGTCTTTTTGTTTATGGGCCTTAAAGACAGTCATCTTTAAAATTTTCCTCTATTAGAGTTTTTGTACATCAACACCCAATCCGGTTTCATGACCGGCCTGGATTTAAGGTTGTGCAGTCACAAAATTGTTTCTAATATTTTTCCTTTAGCATCTTTCGAAGTTGTAAATATGACGTACAATTTTAATTTTTTATTTCGGACAACTGCTTAAAGGGCTATGGAGTTCAGAAGTACTCAAGCGTATTTTAGTACAATTCTCCCAAGAAACCTACAGAGCTGAAATTTTGGTAGTGTTCTGGATCAATAAATCTTTAGAAACGAAATAACAAATGAAATGAAAAATAGTTTTATTCCATCCAAATTTTTTACATATATTTACAATTCATATTTCAGGAATGGTTTGCCATCTGAACCAGTAGTGATGGCTTTATCTACTTTAATTATCTAAAACAAAAGTCGCTTTCTTATCATGCACGATAACGCGGCTCACTGCGGTGTTCTCCCCTACAGTGCAACGTTCCTTACTACTAAATATTTCAACTTAAAAAGTAACATTTCAAAACACAATTTAACTTAAAAATTACTTTTAACACATAAATTGTAATCAAATCTTTAAATAAATTTCCTTTTTAAAGTACAAATAAAAAATATTAAAAAAAATAAATCACTTTAATTCACCAAAATTTACAGCATTACACTAAAATATTTGTGAGGTCTTTGGTATTTTCAAAAGTGAAGAACCATGTTTGCGATGGCTGGGAAAAGACTTTTAAAATTTTTACTATATTTTTTACTATAGAACCTAACCTAACCTAAGTTAATTAAAAAAATTAAAAAAATGAATTCACAGTTACAATAATTTTTATGTTCTTGGATTTCCGTTGAAATATAAAACTAAAAACCGTTCCGTAACGCATTACTCAGTTTCTAAAAGGTGGCCTGAAATTTAAAGTTAAAAATGGACCTGCAAATCAAATTAAGGCTAAAACTATTCTTTGTAGTACGCTAAATATTATAGCTAAAACTCTTACCCGTCAAACATCATTTTGTGGTGAAGGGGGGGGGGGGGGGGATAGATGAAAAATGAGGGAGGATGATTTTAGGTGGGGGGGGGGGTTTCAATAACGGCCAAAAATCGATAACATACTTAATGGGCACAAATAAAATTATTTCCTTTTTAACCCTCTGGCTCTGAATAGAATTATTTTTATTGGACATTATTTCATATCTCAAATAATTTAAATAACACAATAATTTACACTTTTTCTTTTAGTATTACTGCAATTCTGGACATGAAAAGACAAACCTACAATAAGCTATACAACAAGTTAGCATGGAGTATTATTTTCAGCAAAAGAATTATTTTTCCTTTTACATTGATTTTACCATGGTGTAAGTAGTATTACTTACACCATGGATTTTACTATTTAATCTGCAAGTTTTTATTTATTCTATTTTCTTTTAATGATAGATTGTATATTTTTTATTAAACATGTTAACTTCAAAACATTTTAAAACTCACCTTAAAATATCCACATTATGGGAAGTGTTTGTACTATTAACTGCATGGAAGGCAGACGGACACTAATTGATTGCCTGACCAAGTTCAACCTGTTATCAGCTGTCAGGCCTATGCAGGTAGTTTATGATCCTTTTGCTTTTGACAATCCAAGTTGAAGCTCCAGTCGTTGTAACTCCAGCTGCCAATGGTGCCAACCGGGAAAATTTTAATTTCCTCTAAGCAAGCGATATTAACATATTTACATTTGGGGGGGGGATGTTCAAAGAAAACATTTGTGCATGCACACAGCATACATATCCTATACTCTTATACGAGCAATGTTTGCTTGTTTGCTTGTTTGCTTGCTTGCTTGCACAATTATCTCAAAAACGGCTCCGACGATTTCCTTCAAATTTTGGAATAAGGGGGTTTTGGCCACCAGAAATCGATTGGAGCTGGTCCCATAGCTGGGAAAAATCCGGTTTTCGCGCTAGAGCCCTTCAAAGATCCCATGTTATCCTTATGGAAATTTTTTAACTGAACAAAAATCAGCTGATAACTGTAGATAAAATAAACCAATGTGTTACATCTTTAACCTGTGGTTTTAGGAAAATCATACCAATGTGCAGCAAACCTTCCGCCTGGCGAGTGAGCGGAGCGAACGAGCTTTGTGTGAGAAACGAAAGTAATAATTTTACCGAGCTTAAGCTCAGTCCCCCTGGTACTTATTATGAATCATAATAAAGCTGTATAAGAAGTATTGCCTTTGATATAATTTTTTCTAAGATAATTGTGTTAGAGGGGACACCCATGGCAAAAAAGGACTTTGTAAATATGTATATATTTCTTTATATTCATTGACGGAGGTTTAATTGTTAAAATGACATCAGAATACTTCCTTTGGTAAGGTACTTTAGCCTATTTCACAAGTTCTGCCATAGCTTTGTTTTGATGATTATTTTCAATCTTTTTTTAGATAAAACGTAAAAGTAAAACAAGGTAGAAAACAAAACTGTCACAAAATAACTATACGGTTAAAAAGTTGCCCTGAAAAATATCATTCAGAAAAATTAGTATGAAAGGAACATTATAAAGTCAAAGTAGATTACAGTAAACTAAATGTGATTTTTGCGATTAATTTGTGATAAAAAAGGCCACTAAAAAACAGCTCAATAACAGTATTGAGATATTTCATGATGGTTTTAATCAAACATCGATTACATTTAAATTATAAAAATTGATCAGAATTAAGAAGGATTAAATACTGACGTCTATTTCCCTCAGTGCTCTTTTTGTTGGAGGGCAAATGGTGACAAGGAGTGGGGGTAGCGCCGACAGTGTTACCAACACTGCAAATACCACGCACGGAAGGGACGCTCGAGCAATGCTGAATGAAAGCCATGTTTAAGAAGAGAGACGGAGTAAACGAAATGGTTCCGAAGATTGTTATAAATAATTTTAAGAAGTCTTATAAGACTTAATGAGATGAATAATATTCCCTAACACATTTTATTGATAAATATTACTATTCTATCCAGCTAAATATATTAAATAATTTATTCACCTCATTAAATAATTTATTTTCCTTTAATTATTTTTATTGGTGTTGAACTCATTCGTAACCCCCCTCCCTCATCATCCTTTCGACTTTATTATTTAATTTTTCCTTCGAAATTATTTAACTGTTAAGCTTGGAAGAAGAAATCGTTTTTTATTCAAGGTAAGTTCTTGGAATTAGCAATAAATCCATGTAAGCCTATAGTGGATTTCATAGGAAATAAGTTACCCATAGTTTTTTAAAGACATGGTTGCCTAGATCTACGTCCAGGACCATTTCACTAATGGAGAATTTCCCGTTTGTGCTTTTAGAGAGTTTTTGCAATAAACGGCAAATCTTGCAGTAACCGCTGAAAGATATTTTAAAATTAATTGGCAAATTTATAATATATTGTGCAATATGGTTTAAATGTAGTGTGAAGATCACTTTTCAACGATTTCCTTTAACTTCAAGCAGTAAGTTAGGTCTATGATGAAAATAGCTAGATCCTCCATTATTGAAATGGTAAGGTAATAAATGTATTTCATTTTAATTACACAATATGAATATACACAATTGCTACACAATATGAAATAGGTAATCTTGGAAAAAGATTATTTCTAAATACACAACACGTATACAAACACATTAACACAAAATGCCAAACAAATTATTAAAACAATAATAACAATCCGTCTCCTCTCATCTCACAAACGGAACAGATACGACAAGCTGGGAAGTTAAAAAAGAATTTAGAGAAGACAGTTTGTTTACAACACGTTCTATTTGCAGTGTTGGTAACACTGTCGGCACTGCCCCCACTCCTCGTCACCATTTGCCCTCCAACAAAATGAGCACTGAGGGAAATAGACGCCAGTGGATTAAATTACTTACCAGTTACTATTTAAAGCAATAATAAACGATTTGATAATTGGTGGGTATTTGATTACGAACAATATAAAATACTGCGGTTCATGTTATCTATTAATAAGGAATTTCTTAGCCAATTTTATTGTTGCAGGATATAAAGCAAGTCTTTAAAGAGTTACTTGTACATGTGACTTTAAAGTGCTAAACATCCATATTGAGAACCTATTGTAAATAAGACAAGTATATTTGATAATATTCAATTAAAGAAGTAATTTATATAAAAATTTGCATAAATTTCAAAAGTTATTATTCAAAAGGTAATATTTCTCCAAATTACCAGCATTAGTAATTTATGCTGGTAAAAAGTCTAAATTATATACTCCCGAATGTGTAACTCACTCACTCATCGGGGTATCAGAAATTCGACAAATGTCGGTAAAGTAGATCTCCTATATATCACTTACTACAGAGTGATACCCAAGCGAGAACTAAACTTACCGACCTGTATTACTGAGAAAATTGCCAACATCCTGGAAGTCGCGGATTACCGAAACACCCTTTTTATGAAATTTTATAACATTAACCAATTGTGCCTTTATAGGAAAAGCGGTCTATACTCTGAGAGTAATTTCAATGTACAGGGTGTATCTGAAATTACCTCTCCAGACCGGAAGTCACTGATGTCAAATACAAACTCTCACTTTAAATAATTTTTTTAGTTTTACACGGTCTTTAAGAAAACTTTACAATTTGATCTTGTACGCGTAATTTTAGCAGTTTATTGAATATTTGAGGTTGAAATTTGAATTTTAAGCAAAAATGTCTCGGCACAAAAATGTCTTAGACTCTTTAAATACGTTTCCAACAAAATTGTCAGTTTGGTCAAAAATGTTTTTTTATTAAATTTACAACATGACGGAGATTAATGAACATGTATTTAAATGTTTAGTAAAACTAATCACGTGATAATTGATGTTTTATGATGGCATATTATTTTAAATGAGGTTCTTAGATATTTACATGTTTGGTAATTTCTGTTATATGTAAAATGTTCAGACATAATATATGTAAAATTTCCCCCAGTTAAAAAAAATAATGTCATGCTATTTATTATTCTAAATCAGTATGATTAGGGTTTTTAAATATTAAATTTTAAAGTTGCTTCAAAATAACGTCTGGTCCTCTCTGTTTTGAAATCAGTGTCAATCAACTTGATAACCTTGCACAGATTGATGTGCTGACGTTAAGTCTTACAGTACAGTATAAGGTGCGTAAATTCGGCCCGCACCACAGCATGGAATTGTGTGAAGGAACAGCGTATGGTCAATTTTCTTCCTTTGGGCTAGCAATGTTGTGACTTTTAAATTCAGAGATATATATACATTTTTTAATTAAATATTAATAATTGTAACTCACTTGTTCCTACAGATAATCACTCACTCAAAATTCTACACGTTTATTACATACTAGAGATATATTAAAAAATAATCCTTACATTAATTATTTCACATTTAACCCCCTAAAAATATAGGTTGATGAACTTAGAAATAAAAATTTATTTGTATCGTTTTTTGTTTAGCTCTCTCAAGGCAAACTTATCAAAGAACATAAAATTACTCCAATTTATGTTATTTTTTAAACCAAAACTTCGATGTATTGCTGTATCTCCCTCCGCCAATCGCCAAGATATACTTTTGAAATGTCATGTAGCAGTTATATACAGTTGTTTTTTTCTTATTTTTAGATTTAACGACCACGTAGTCCTACAAGAAGGTAAAATTATTCTAGTTTTCCTGCTCTAGTGACAAAAACTGTTGGGCCTATAAAATATTTGAGGTCTTAGCGAACATATTTCATTTTACTACAACTTTGTTTCAAATACACCAAAGCCGATACACAGAGCTTAAAGTAGGGTATGTTTTCGTAATTTCAAGTTTTTTTTTATTGCTTTTTTAGATCTACTGTAAGACATTTTAATTAATTTAGCTGTATGTAGCTGAATTTTGCATTTTGCTTCCTCGTAAGGTTTAAGTTTTGTGTTAACTTAGCTTGACAGTAATATTAAAAGGAAATTCACCGTATTTATAAGTGTAACAGTCTTTAAAAAATTAACTACAAAATTATTTATAATTAATGACGGTTAATATTGTGTGTTTTTATATAACGTTTTGTTGGTCCTTAAACCTCCAGTACTGTTTTTAACGTTTACTTATTTATTTATGAGGGGGGTTAACCATTTAAGTAGACGTAATTTTTTAATAACTACTGTAATATTTTTTAAATCCTTCAAAATTGTGCATGCATATATATTGGGACAGCACCAATATCAATAAAAGTATCAAACATAAAAATAAATTGTGATAAATGCCAATCTTATGTATTTTTATTTTGCCCGTTAGGCGAAACTGATTGTTTTATAATTGATTGTTAGGCAACTGATTGTTTTACATTGCTTGTTACTTAGTGATGTCTTACATTGTTTGTTACTTACTGAGCCAAAACTTTGGTCTCCGGCTATTTGAGGTAAATTTGCAATGTTTAATTAATATTTCTCATACTTAAGTCAGTAACTACAGTAAAATATTATTAAGATGCTTGAAGTTTTGTATTAACTTAGCTTAAAAGAAAATCCACTATATTTAGAAGTTTAACACTCTTAAAACATTGAACAGAGCTTGAAGTAGGAAACTTTTTTCTAATTTCAAGCTTATTGTTTTATATATTAACTGCAAAACATTGCATTAACTTTTGTTGTGCTGTATGTAGCTGAATTTTGAAATTTGCTTCTCCATAAGCTTGAAGTTTTGCATCAACTTAGCTTGACAGTGATATTAAAGAAAATTCACTATATTTAGAAGCTTAACACTCTTAAAATTTTAACTTAAAAAATTATAATTATTGCTAGCTAATATTATGTGTTTTTCTTTTACCTGTTGAATATGGAGGGATTTCTTTGTTACTTAAACTGTTAGAGTATAGATTGTTTGGGAAGTAGTGACATAAATGTAACTTTGAGTTGGGTGAGGCAGGGGATTATGTCAATTTTCCCATAATTGTATATAACTACTACTATTAAATACAATGATAGCAACAACAACAACTATAACTCTTTTAATTGAAATTTCTTTTCATCTAACACAGAAACAATCGTCTAACCTAAAGTATATATTTTTACCAGCATAACACCTAAAATATTTACATATATAATTATAATTTCACAGCACAAAACTTTTAAACGAATTCTAATTACGAAGGGTTATTAAAACCGATTCATATGAGTTTTTTTAAGCTTTGTTTACTATTGATTGTGAATTTTGTGTATTTGATGGTTTTTTTTACTGTCTTGACTGTGCAGTTCTTCCGTGGAACTAACGTATTTTAAACTTTAATTTTTATTAATTTACGAATTTAGGGCAACCCCTTGGGGGACATGGAGGCCCAAACTAGCCTGTTCGGTACTTGAGACTTAGATCAATTAACGAATTCGGGACAACCCCCTAAGGGGGCATGGGGGCGGAGCCCCCATCGAGCCGTAGGCGAGTTTTTTTTATACAAACACACTTAATACCCTTAGATAACGTAATTTATTGATGGCAGTTATTATGATTCAGCATAGCACACTTTCATTCTGAAAGAGTTAAGGCCGTAAGCACCCAAATCGGTGTGATAGGTGGTGCACAATTAATAATTTAGTATTTTTAATTAGTTAAAAAGTTTTTAACGTTGTGCCGAGCGAAGCAAGCGAGGGAAATGAGGGGAATTTTCAGAAAATAGTTATCTTAGCATATACTATCACCACACCAAAAATCAGTATGTTACTAACTTGTTAGATTTTTTGAACCTAAAGTTACTGGGCTACCGTCAGTCGGGGCTACTTTGCTCCATTTTTGAGTAATTGATTTCATTATTTTATAAAAACACCACTGTTTGTCATTTAAATTCAGGTATAAATATTGATTTGTACTCTAAACTAATGTGAAAGTGTAGTGCTACCCTCAAAAAACATGAAAATCAACTGTTTATTATGATTTTTTTTTTAAGTGGGGCAAAGTAACCCATAAGAACGGGTTACTTTGCTCCATCTAAATAAATCCTCAGTATTATTATTTGAAATGGCAGTGGGACAAAGTTAAACATGCTGATTTTGTAGAGAATTTATCTCTGAACAAGATGGATCATATCATTGGACCAAAAATTAAATTTTACAGGTAAATTATTGAAAAAAAAATAAGTAAAAGAATCTATATTGTTTTAACTAAGTCAATGAAGGAAAGTGAACAGCTGTTAGTTAACACACTACTTAAAAGTATCTTGTTCAGTTCATTAATGCATACTGTCCCTGAAGTATTTATCTTAGAAAAAAAACTTAACCTGAGCTGAAAAACTTGAAACGAAATTCACTTAAACACAGTTTTAGAACAAACCACGGAGCTCGGGCACAGCAAAAACTCCTCTTTTGTTCAACATTTTTGGAGGTTCTATACCTCCGAGTACATCCTCCCACTTGTAGTACAGTTCATCTTTGTTCTCGGGCCACTTCCAGTTGTTCACAGACCTTTTCATAGCGCTTATAGAAACTCCTTCGTCATCAAACTATTCGATTACGCCAGGAAATATATTGTCCTCATACTTAAAAACAACAAAAGATCCAATTTGTTTGTTAATTTTGTTGAAGGTCGGTAGAAATTCTGAATACACCGGATCAAGTTCATCTTCTTGATCTTGTTCCATTTTTTCTAAGAGTTTCCTTTTTGCTGTTTCCCAGTCATCATGGGAGCTAAAATCGTAGATTTCTTCTCCACAGTCTTTTCCCTTTTTTTTAATTTCTGTAGTCTGTGCTTGGTTGAGGAAATAGTTTTCTTACATTTCTTCTGATGTCGATTGACCGTTCCACTTGTGCTAGGCTGCGGTTCTGTCGGTTGTTCACTTACTTCAGCTAGTTCGGCATGAGAAAGTGACTTTCCTGCAGGCAAATTGATCTTTTTCTTCTTAACCAGTTTTATGGGTTGAACATAAACCTCCCTAGTCATCTGAAGGTGTTCAAGGAATGCTTCACTCACTGCAGAAGGTTCTACTTCTTTTCTGGCAATCCTGTTGAGAAGAGGCTGAACATCGCAAGGGTATATGCCACACTTTTTAAAGCCACTTTCAAGATTTTGTTGTATTTTTGGCTCAAGCTCTTCAATAGCACGTTTGAGGAGAGGCTGGAAGTGGTGTTTGGGCAATACTGAACGGCTCAGTCCATCAGGTGTTGCCTTCCATTCACTAAGAATTTTTCTCCAGGCGATCTTCATGGGCCTGAAGACCGCAACATCCAAGGGTTGTGTCAAATGTGTGCTGTTAGGAGGTAGGCACACAAAGTGAACGTCCTGGTCACGGCATTTCTTTAATAGGTCTACATTTATGTGTGTTGAGAGGTTATCAGCGATGACAACTCTCTTACCGCTTTGCTTCTTCAATCTAGACATCAGAGTACTCTCAAACCACTCCGTAAAACACACTGTATCAAACCAGCCCGATTTCCTGCTCATAAAGCGGCACTTGGGGGGGGGGGGGCCGCCTTCAGTCCCCGTGTTCCAAAGTTGTGTTGCCTTGTATACCACAAAAAATAATTATTAGTTCATCCGAAATAAATCCATAATTAAATGGTTTTGCCTCTGCGCCTTTGAAAATGTAATTTTCCAACCTGAAATTGCCTCTTTGCCAGTTTTTACAATTTGTTAGTTGCAATTTTATAGGCCTGTTTCTACGAAGTAAAAGAATATCGCACGGTCAAACGGCAATGCTTGCCATTCTATGTTCGTAAAAAACGATGGTTTGTTATTGGTTGCCTCTTTTCTTCAACTCAAACACACTTCAGATGATACCAGTGGTGGTACCAGTCACAGCAAACCATATCTCCACTGGGATGGTTACAGTTTGTGTTGTTACATGTTGTGGAGCTTTCCTCCCAGTATGACTCTATTACTTGGGACATATATTTAAGTGTGTTTTGATCTGTAGGGGACTTACGATTTACGCTCACATTATAATTATTCATTTGAATTGGATGTTTTTTTCTAATTTTGTTGTTGTTGTATCTCTTGGTCTTTTGTGGCACATTCAGTGTTTTTGATTTTTTCATATAACTAGTTATTGTTTCACAAACATGTCTTCTGTAGCTGTTCATGTTCATTCCTTCATGGTAGGTAATCACATCTATTGATCTTCTCTAAATGACTTCAGCATACAAATAACAGCATAAACCACAGTCATAGTTTGTGTACTGTTTAGGTAGGTCTTGTGGGCAGTATAGTATACCTCAAAGTTTCTAGCTTGTGGCTTCTCTTCTAGATAGGTCCAGGGGGTGTCATAAAGGATGAACAGGAAGTTCAAGATGGGCTTTGGTGGTGTGCCACCTAAGGAATCAAAATATATGATAATGTTTTGCTTTGACAGCACAACAATCAGCGTACAATGGTCGAATGAAATATAGCTTGGTAAAATATTGCCTAAAATCTAACAAATTAGTTACAAGCTAAGGCCCACTCAAACCTAAATTTAATGAGAATAGATATCTTGGCGGACACAAAAACCCACCTAGTTAAAGCCTTAAAGTGGCCTAAGTTGCTTAGAATTAAAAATTATTTAAAATTATTCTGTACATAATATTTGTACCAATGTTATGTGGTTACACCTAGGTTTACTAATTTATTTGTATTAGAACTAATAATTATTAAATGCACAGAAAATGTAAATGTACATTAAACTGCGCAAAAAATTTATCACCAGTGACAGGTTTTGAACCTATAACCTCTCACTGAATGTCCTGGTGCTCTAACCACTTGAGCCATATGGTTTTCTTATTAGACCATATTACTCGGCCTTCGCTCAGAACTTGGTACGAACACTCAAAAGGTTAGCTCAAATTTAAAATAACTTTCTAATTGACCATTTTAAGACTTAAAAAAAATTTTGACTGTCAAAAAATTTGATGTTTATTTAATATTTTGACCATCACAAGAATATAAATTAGAGTTGTGTAGGCTAATTAATAAACTAGAATAAACTCAATTCATTTTGGGGGTACTGTAACACCCGTACAGGGTTTGTGTACTGAAATCACTAATGGAAAAATATTTCCTGACTGAAAATTGAAAACCCCTAGGGTAATAATTGAGTTTAGAAAATAGAATTTATATGAATTTCGGAAGTTTCACGCTGATTCTGAAAATGATAGTATGCTATTTTCGCGCTCAAGCCTTGATAAAACGGAAAACCCTTTAATTTTTCTTCATTTTTCAAGCCAACTTCTTGACTCTGAAATACGTCAAGTGGGCATAAAAAACAAACGGTATATGCAGCAAATAACGAAAATGTAAAAAAATTATCAGATTTTCAAAAAGCCTGAAAATAAGGGGGAAAAGTATGAAGTAATGACTGTAACAAATTATTTTTTGGAATGAATGTAGAATGTTTGAATTTACTGCAAATAGGCTAAGTAAATGTTTGAAAAAGTAGGCTAACTTCTATTATATTTTATTGAAAATAATATAAAAATGTAATCATAAAAAGTTGAATAATCTAAAAACAAAAATGGAATATATGTTTTTTTATCGTAAAAGAAAACCAATTGCAAAAACATTTTGTGCCCGAACGGCGAACATTTCAATCCAACAAAAGATTATTCACTCAACGCACTAACGCATTATATACTTTTTTAGGTCTCTAATTTAAATCTACTTAAAGAGGCTTAATTTTATGTAGGCTTCTTTATGAGGAGACACAGCTAAAATGTTATTATGTAAATAAATAAAAAAGTATGTCCCCCCTTTAGATAAAATTTTAAATATGGCCTCTCGTTGAACTTTCTTTTAAAGCTATCAAATTTATAATAATTGAAAAATAAAATCTATTAGTTAAGTGGTAGAACGTAAAAGCTCAAAAATAGCGATAGTTATCATAGCCTGTAGGTAAGTGTTCCCGAAGCTAGTAGACAACATGTTAACTAAAATCACATTATTAGTTCTAGCTAAGGATAGTATAATGACCTTTTATACAAAATGTTTTTTTCTTTTCAGGACAAAAGAAGAGGAAGACCATCTTTTGATGACGCAGATTTCATTAGACAAATAATTATAAAAAACAAAAATGAACTTATCGTTAATGGAAAACTAAAAAAACCAACTGATGAGATATGGTGCAAAATAAAAACAAAATATAATATAAACAAAACTCCAAAAGCCCTGTACACTTGTGTTACCTGCAACAGATGGAATCTGAAATATGATTTAGGCCAACTAAATACAAAATCGGCAGGAGAAATTAAGAAATCTAATGATGAAGAAAAAAGAATTGATGAAAATGACTACGATACTGATGATGACGATTATGATGACGGTGACTATGAGGAGAAAGAAGATAGGCCTAAGTGTGTTTCAACTTACATTGAAATTTATATTTTTAAAGAAAAATGGAACGCGATTGAGCCTGAAGAAAAGATTTATATTCGAAAAAAACGATATTACAATTTGTCAAGGAAATAGGAGATACTTGGTAATAAAACCAGGTATTTGGGCTGACGTATTTAACACTGCTGTTTGGGATGCCCTGAAATGGCCATGTTCATGGTCTTTTAAAGGCAATTATATCAGTACAAGAGATGAAGCTGCCTTTTGGCTAGTTGCAAGAGCAAAATGTGCTTGTGGAAACACACTTATGATAACAAGCCCAAATCCTCCACCAGTTGACCCCACAAAAAATGGAATATTCCTTTATGTTAAAGTTTCCGGGGACAAAAATTTTCATTTGAAATATCAAGAAAAAAAATTCGCAAAGGGCCATTTTCAGGTGTTAAGAGGATCAAGTTAGGGGAGGAAGCGGTTGACAAAGGTTTGACGGCTACCCGTGTGAGAAAAGAAATGGCCAGCGAAGTTATGGATTTACTAGACCCATACCCAGCGCACATTCCCTCCAACGATGCCTTACAAACGCTGATATTAGCGCAGCTGAGTCGTCTAATACTATTTCGTTAGGGATGGCTGCACCGGCCCTAACCCATTCCGAAAACGAATATTGTATTGCATTTGAATTATGCCGCTCTGACAACATTTGCACAACAGGTACCAAACCTTCACCTTGGCCAGGGATAACAATAACGCCCAAATATATAAGATTATATGGCCACTCGTAGTGCTGCCGGGTCTTTTGAGCTTCTGGACAAGTTTGCCGGTGGCATCTATAATTAACCGGGTATAATTATTCTTATGGTACAAATTATACAATTTCAACTGATGGGGCGTTGTTATGTGTACATAGAACGGATCGATCCCGATTTCCTGAATGGCATACATAAAAAATGGATTTTTACTATATTTAAGTAGCTGGATAGCTTTTACTGGATCGTCATAAACTCTTCTTTTCATCAATGTTTCCCTTTTAATTTGACGACCGACATTGTTGGAGGGAATGTGCGCTGGGTATGGGTCTAGTAAATCCATAACTTCGCTGGTCATTTCTTTCCTCACACGGGTAGCCGTTAAACCTTTGTCAACCACTTCCTCCCCTAACTTGATCCTCTTAACACCTGAAAATGGCCGTTTGCGAATTTTTTTTCTTGATATTTCAAATGAAAATTTTTGTCCCCGGAAACTTTAACATCAAGGAATGTTCCATTTTTTGTGGGGTCAACTGGTGGAGGATTTGGGCTTGTTATCATAAGTGTGTTTCCACAAGCACATTTCGCTCTTGCAACTAGCCAAAAGGCAGCTTCATCACTTGTACTGATATAATTGCCTTTAAAAGACCATGAACATGGCCATTTCAGGGCATCCCAAACAGCAGTGTTAAATACGTCAGCCAAAATACCTGGTTTTAACACCAAGTATCTCCTATTTCCTTGAAAAATTGAAATATCGTTTTTTTTTCGAATATAAATCTTTTTTTCAGGCTCAATCGCGTTCCATTTTTTTTCGAAATATAAATTTCAATGTAAGTTGAAACACACTTAGGCCTATCTTCTTTCTCCTCATAGTCATCGCCATCATCAGTATCGTAGTCATTTTCATCAATTCTTTTTTCTTCATCATTAGATTTCTTAATTTCTCCTGCCGATTTTGTATTTAGTAGGCCTAAATCATATTTCAGATTCCATCTGTTGCAGGTAACACAAGTGTACAGGGCTTTTGGAGTTTTGTTTATATTATATTTTGTTTTTATTTTGCACCATATTTCATCAGTTGGTTTTTTTAGTTTTACATTAACGATAAGTTCATTTTTGTTTTTTATAATTATTTGTCTAATGAAATCTGCGTCATCAAAAGATGGTCTTCCTCTTCTTTTGTCCTGAAAAGAAAAAAACATTTTGTATAAAAGGTCATTATACTATCCTTAGCTAGAACTAATAATGTAATTTTAGTTAACATGTTCTCTACTAGCTTCGGAAACACTTACCTACAGGCTATGATAACTATCGCTATTTTTGAGCTTTTACGTTCTACCACTTAACTAATAGATTTTATTTTTCAATTATTATTAATTTTATAGCTTTAAAAGAAAGTTCAACGAGAGGCCATATTTAAAATTTTATCTAAAGGGGGAAATACTTTTTTATCTATTTACATAATAACATTTTAGCTGTGTCTCCTCATAAAGAAGCCTACATAAAATTAAGCCTCTTTAAGTAGATTTAAATTAGAGACCTAAAAAAGTATATAATGCGTTAGTACGTTGAGTGAATAATCTTTTGTTGGATTGAAATGTTCGCCGTTCGGGCACAAAATGTTTTTGCAATTGGTTTTCTTTTACGATAAAAAAAACATATATTCCATATTTGTTTTCAGATTATTAAAATTTTTATGATTACATTTTTATATTATTTTCAATAAAATATAATAGAAGTTAGCCTACTTTTTCAAACATTTACTTAGTCTATTTGCAGTAAATTCAAACATTCTACATTCATTCCAAAAAATAATTTGTTACAGTCATTACTTCATACTTTTTCCCCTTATTTTCAGGCTTTTTGGAAATCTGATAAAATTTTTACATTTTCGTTATTTGCTGCATATACCGTTTGTTTTTTATGCCCACTTGACGTATTTCAGAGTCAAGAAGTTGGCTTGAAAAATGAAGAAAAATGGAAGGGTTTTCCGTTTTATCAAGGCTTGAGCGCGAAAATAGCATACTATCATTTTCAGAATCAGCGTGAAACTTCCGAAATTCATATAAATTCTATTTTCTAAAATCAATTATTACCCTAGGGGTTTTCAATTTTCAGTCAGGAAATATTTTTCCATTAGTGATTTCAGTACACAAACCCTGTACGGGTGTTACAGTACCCCCAAAATGAATTCGTTGTGATTGTTATTAGAGAGTTTTTGCACATACAATAAAGCCGCGTCCCCACTGGCCGAACATGTTCGCCGAACAAAGTTCTTCCAAATTTTTGTTTGTTCGTTGCTAACCTTTTAGAATGTAAATCATATGGCCGGTAATTGTTCGTTAGGAATGTTTGTTGATTTTTTGTGTTCGCCGAACAAGTTCGCGACGAATGTTCGGCCAGTGCGGACGCGGCTTAAAGCACATACAATAAATTAGTACGGTAAACGCTAAACGCTATTTAAAAAAATGGTGGATTTAGGTACTTTTATTGCTTGAAGCTGCAAAAACTCGTTGTAAAGTAATCCTTAGTAAGCAATAGACATCATTTATTATACAGTTGAACTATCCTGTGAAACATATGATACGAAGATTTGCCAATCTAAAAATAGCGTTTAGCGCTTACCGTAAGATTTACCGGGTTTTGCAAAAACTCCCTAGTGTCAAAACCGTTAATAAAATAAACATAAAATATATTACGTTTATAAATAAAACTTACCTTAGACATCATGGTATGTTATTGACGAACATGTTTAATCGGTGTTAACTTAATTAAAACTCATCACTTCACTAACATGTCGGAACTTGAAAATATATTTGTGAAATGTCACATCCGTACAGTGTTGCCATTAGCAGTTTTGATAAAAAAAAATCACTATGACAACTAACTTAGAAACACTATAACAAATAAAAATTTATAATTTTAGAAATAAACTTTTTTTATGTTTGGTTGTGTAATAAATTAATTAACTTAAGTTAAATTAATTAATTAACTGTATGTATACTGTACCTACATTTTTTTTTATATTTCCTTGACGTTGCTGCCTACTTACATGTTGCTGTCTGCTGTGCACTTAAAACAAATGATGACGTTTTTGGAGGGGTTCCTGATGAGCACAAATTCTGAAACTTATAATAATAATAAATTTAATAATAAATTTTATTCGGCTGACAAATTTACATTGTATGGGAATTTACAAAAAGTCTTTCTATCTGATTCACAATTTAAAACTCACAATTCCGGATTTTTCAACAAGATAATTCATTGTTAATTTATTTAATACTCTAAACTTTTTCAAGTCTTTTAATTAATTTCAGTTGCTTTTTTCTTCTTTCTTTCTTTCTTCTTCTTTTTTCTTCTTTCTTCCTTCTTCTTTCTTCCTTCTTCTTTCTTCATCTCTACATTTATCCACATTGGTTTGTTTGCCTATCCCTTAATTTCGATTGGTTTTTAATTATACTCTTCCTTCCTTGAACTTTCACCTTTCTCTGTTGTCTCCTTTTCAGTTTGGGCGTCTGACCGAGAACAAAACAGACAAGGACGAAAGAGTGTGTAATATTTATGATTTTATTATTAAAGACAATTATTATGTACATATTTGTTATTTATGAATAAGTTTATTATTATGTTATTAGGTTGTAAATTATCTATAGATATTTGTTTTTTTTTTTTCAATAATATTTTAATTAAATTTTATTTTACCTATCAATTGATGGGAAACAATCAGCATCACTACAGCACGGATGCTTGGGATGCGTCATATTTCCCAATAAAATGTTAGGAAAATGAATTATTTATGAATTTTAAATTCATATGTATGATTTTGTGGCATAATATTTATCTATTACTTTATTTTCATTGCATATTTAACATTGCAGAGTTTCTTTTTTTTTTACTTATTGTAAAGAGACCTTCAGCATCATACAGCCCGGTTGCTTGAATGCTTTAGATCCCACAGAATATTAATATATCATAATTTAATCATTCAATAATAGTAATTTAAACATTTTAAACCCTCTGACGTTCAGATGACACTGTGCCAAAATATTGTGGAGTTAATATAATTTGTTATAAGGTAAATCAATTTAAGCCGATAATTTTAATGCTTCTATTTATTTTGTGATAAATTAGGGTCGGTTGTAAGAGTGTTCATTAAATTCACTTATTGAGTAAAAAGATGCATAAATCAAGAACTTTTTTAGCTTGTTTTTAAATTTAGTTTTGTCTGTAATATTTTTCATTTCGTAAGGTAACTTGTTGAAATAAGAAGCGCCTATGTTTTGAGCTAGATTACAGTTTAGTAATAACCTTTGAGATTCCTGTCTTAAATTATTTTTTCCCCTAATATTATGCAAACGCATAGATTCGGTAATGTAATCATTGTTGTTGAATCTAGCAAACATTATGACTTCATATATGTATAATGAATATAATGGCAATATACCTAATGATTTAAAAGCTTGTCTGCAAGATGTTCTTCTCTTCAACCCTTGAATTAGTCTTATTGCTCTTTTTTGTAAAACAAATATCCTTTTCATTAAACTCTGAGTTGCTGATCCCCATATTATAATACCATATAATATTCTGATAATATAATATATAATATTATATATTCTGAGAGCACAAATTCAGCACAAAAAATTGACACCATTTTCAATCGAATTGCTCAAGGTGGTGGGGCTGATGACGTCATCACTTACAACAAATGATGACGTTTTTGGAGGGGTTCCTGATGAGCACAAATTCTGAAACTTATATATTCTGAGAGCACAAATTCAGCACTAAAAATTGACACCATTTTCAATCGAATTGCTCAAGGTGGTGGGGCTGATGAGGTCATCACTTACAACAAATGATGACGTTTTTTGAGGGTTCCCGATGAGCACAAATTCTGAAAGTTATATATTTTGAGAGCACAAATTCAGCACTAAATGTCCCAGTGAATAAAACAGAAAAAAAACTTAGTGGCGGGCTAAACGTGAAACTGGCCGGCCATAGTTTTTTTTTTTCATTTATTATCTAAACCGGTTGAGCACAAATTTAATTAAAAAATTTGTGCTCAACCGGTTTAGATAATAAATGAAAAAAAAAAACTATGGCCGGCCAGTTTCACGTTTAGCCCGCCACTAAGTTTTTTTTCTGTTTTTCTGTTACTGGGTAGCACAAATTCGCCACAAAATCGCCATATGGTTTTTAAAATTTGTGCTGAATGTGGTGGGGCCAGGTTCACGGCGTTACTCATACCCCCACTACAGCTCATGTTCCCCCACTACTTCCATCTAAGGTGCAACACTTGACTGGGTGTTTCAGTTTTATACAAACCTTACTGCGAGACACACCAATGGCTGAAACTTTGCGAGAAAAATTATTAAGAGTTAAAGTTTTTGCTAGCCAAGCACAATAATTCTGTTAGGGTGTCCAAGACTTCCACTTTAACAAAAATTAAACGCTGCTTCAAAAAATAATCCAAAATTTTACTCAAGGGACACCAAGGTCACTATGGATGATAAAATGTTTCAAAACTTTTAGACGAACAAACTTTTGCCAGTAAACGCTGGTCACTCCAATTCCAGACTAAGTCCCAAGGTCACCTAAAAAGAAAAAAAAATAGTTCTCAGGAAATATTTCCACTCCGAGTGATGGAGGTCCAGTAAATGACAAACTCGGAGGAATTGTTGGCAAAAATGATAATTTTCTTCCATCTGACCACTTAACCTCCACCACCTCCTCATCCCCACCACGCGGCTGGGTACCTGGAATACTCGGTCTGTCCAAGTCAGTACCCACCCGGGCGCAGTACTGTTCTCATCGCGTATAGTTCGTTTTCTGTGTGGTGTTAGAAGAAAGAATTTTTCGGATCTCTCGGTCGGTAAGTTAAATATTATTGATATTAAAATTTGTTTTCCGGTTCTGGGGTTAGGTCGATGACCTCTGACGGATATATTAGGCCAAGAGTCTGGTCGGTATTAAGTAAAAAAATATATATATTTTTTGGCACTTTTGCGATTCCTCGAGAAATTTAATTTTCTCAGGAAAATTCGAGGATTCGCAAAGGTGCAAAAAAATATTTTTTGTACTTTTGCGTGAGCTTGACCTAATTAACGTCAATGACGTCATTACGGTGACGTCATCATGACGTCATTACGGTGACGTCATCATGACGTCATTTGTTACGTCATAGTTTCTGACGTCATCGTGATGAAGTCACGTCCCAGAACCGGAAATTCCCACTACTGGGCAGGTTTCTTGGGGTGTGGAGTAGTAGTAGTTTCTTCATTTTCAACAATGTCGATGGATCTGCGGAGGTGGATTTCCTTTCCCTGGAGGTATCTGCGGGTTTCTTCGATGTGCTCCCCGCTGGGTATTGCTCGGTGCGACGGCCAGGGTTTGAAGATGGACCTGCGTTGATCATAGCATGTTCGTCATCGTGTCGCCGATATTGCGATGTTTCTATGGGCTGCTGGTGTTGCTGGACACTCTGGTTGACCGCTCTGGATACAATGCCACCTCCGTAGGCTGGTGTGTAGTAGTTGGATAAAAGTAAGCAAAAGCTTTGGTGGCGATCCCTCGCGCTGAGTGTTGTAAAGTATGCCTAGCGGCAAACTGCACCTGGGAACATGTCCCGCTCCAGTTGCGTGAGTGTGTCTCCTGATGTAGGTGAACTGGTGAATTGTGCGACTTGGGCTTGCAGGGCTGCTTATAAAGGGAACTTGGTGAGAATCACCATAAGACTAGTGAGTTAGACAGAGACAGCGATATTTGGTTAGGGAAGGGAAAGGACAAGTCATTGCATGCATTGTTAAAGAGGAGAGGCGAAAAATGAAAGTTGTCCACTCATTGAACTCAATAAGTTGAACAGAGACAGCAATATGGTTTGCCAAGTATAAATATATCCCGATCCTTTCCCTGAGCACGTCACTTGTGCGCACGCAGCCCAGCTCGACAAGTGTCTCGCCGCCTCCTGCTGCTACACCACTACCCTTCTCTCCATGGTTCACATAATTGTGTACATATGTGATTTCCATCATCACAAAGTTATAGACTTTTTATTTCTGACTAGTATCACAACAATTTCAATACTATGAAACTGAAAGAGAAAAAATATTGTATAGAGAGTGAAAATTTGTTTTGAAAGTAAATTAGTAAAAAAATAAAATTAAATAAAGGGAGCCTCGTAATACATTGTCTGTTTCTATTTTGCTTGATTCGACAATCATTTTATTTGTTAGATCAACTTTCACCCAAATCACTCCTTTAACATGGCTTCCTTAGGACCTGAGTGGTTTCTGGATAGTTTTCAACTGATTGACCACAGCCTTATTGATATCATGTTTGAACTTGCTAATTTTGTTTATATACATTATTTATATTGTTTATTGAACAAACTATCGTTATTATAAAAAATCATTATATCATTATATAAATTGTAATTTTTAAAATATTAAATCGCTGAAGGAGGGACAGGCCGTTTTTAAGCTTGATCCTCCTCCACAATATCTAGGTGAGGGAGAGACGATTGGCGTATATCAACTGTATTAAAAAATTAAGCTTGTAAAAACATTTTACAGAACCAGGTTTCCTTTAACAACGTCCCTTATACTTTAATAACGTTTTAATAACTTTAATTTCTTCCAGTAACTCCAAAATGGCTGTATATTTTTACCCAAACCTATGCTTTGTTGAAAATGTGGCCCTAACATTTCTAAACTGCGGTTGAATTTCTTTAAGTAAAAGCGGTCAATATTAGGTGGACTATTTGACGATCCCTAGGCGTCCCTTCCTTTTAGAATCTAAAGGCTGAAGGTATCAGCAACATTCACGATAAACAGGATCTTCTTGTTCGTGACCTTCACAGAACACAAGGTGTTCGGATTACATACAATTTTTACCATTTTGCGAATTGAATAGGGTTTTTTAGTTTTTACATGAAGTAGGTACCATCAAAATAAATAAACAATAGTTTTGTAACAGCACTTTGTATATTCAAAGTGGTTTGGTTAATTTATTATTGTGTCGAATTTCTCCTGCTCTATTTATCCTCTGAACATGATTACAACTAGTTGATTGAAGGGATAAAAGCCCTAAGTTACTGTTTTTCAACATACTACATCAATACACTGTTGTTAATCACATGTTTTTCTCCTGTCCTCTTGATTTTCACCATGGTGATAGAGACAATTCATATTTTGCGATTTAAGGACTCTTTTAAAATTTTCAGGAGATGTAATGAGTATAAAAAGTTCATATTTCATTTTCACTAGTCTTTCAAAGTAGGCCTACAATATATACCAAATGAAGACACCAATGTCCCTGTCAACCTTCGTCAAACAGTCTCAAACGGCGAACGCAGGGGCGGACGTTAGGTCCGGGCACCATCTGCCATTAGAGGTTTGACCCTGTGTCCGCCCCGTCAAAACAGGTAAACAGTTTCCAGGTTATTTCTAAAGCCCGGACCTTCCGTCCGGCTACCAGCTGGCACAGTGTCCGTTTCCCCGGCGTCCGGGCCTACAAGTCCCCGCCACGCCGCGCCGCCAGAGTAAGCTCGAGGCTATACAACCTTAAACGACATTACTCGTAAATTTGTAAAGAAGCTATGGTTCATACACTAAGTAAGTCTGCGGTCTCATAAGAAAAACGGTCACATAATTTTCAGAATATTTCCCAGTTGTTTTTATTTAAATTTTTACTATAAAATATCCAACTACTTTTTTATATTCAACACTGCTCGCCTTTTTCTGTATACTCTAATCAATTAGTTACTACTTTTGTCCCATTAATTTTTACTACTCCCTCTTCATGTTGGCTTAATTTTTACGACAAAAATGCCATAGTTTTGTTTTAAAGGTACAGTAAAAAAAAATAGATAAATAATATAAAGGTCATTTATTCATGAAAAATAAGAAAAGAAAGTCATTTTAATAAAAATGTAGGGTAAAATATAAATTTCAAATCATTGTTATATAGTGTAGTAAAATTAGTCGGGAAAAATGAAATAATTTTTGGAAAGCCAATTTCTCTTGAAATGTGTTCTATGGCATCCCCTGACCTTCCTCCGAAAAGTCCCCAGAAATCCCATGTGGGGATCTTGCTTAAAAATCAGGGGTTGGCCCATAAGGAGTTACATTAAAATTTGATTACCAAGCATGCTAAATTTAAATACATTCCAGAAGTTTTATATATATATATATATATATATATATATATATATATATATATATATATATATATATATATATCAAATCAAAGGTCTTGAAATGTAGAATACAATGCCGCAAACCCGACCTTAATATACCTGTCGGTAGTAAAATGGCAGGAGTTGAAAATTTGGGACAAACTAATATTATCAAAACTTTGAAATGCAATAACTTCTGACATATTTGACCTTTTGAGGTCTGGTTTTCGGCTATGTACTCTCCTTACTAAGACTTTTAAAATCATGTATAGCATGGCTATGGACTAAGAAATTTTTTTTTAAACTTCCTCTTTGGGACGTTCATGTAGAGGATGGTTCAATGGCGATATGATGGGCACATTACAAGCTATCCGCATTTTCAAAGGTAATTGTTAAGGCAAACGTTTGCCGCAAACCGCACCTCGAAAGGTCAAGTATTTCAAAAATTATTACATTTTTAAGCGTTTAGGTTAAAATTTGATTTTTATTCAAAGTTTGACAGGCTGCCGTTTCCGACTCAGGCAACCTCTTGAGATGGGGCTTGCGGCATTGAATTCGACTACTTAAGAGCTTTAGTTTGATGTACATAAACCTATTGGTCGACAAAACATTTATTTCTGACTCCACGTGGGCCATCCCATCTTTTTTAGGTATGTTGCCCACTGGGGATTTCAGGGGACTTTTCTGAGGGAGGTCAGGGGATGGCATAGAACACATTCCAGCAAAAATTCTCTGTCCAAAGATTTTTTAATTTTCCAGCCACATTTTGGCATAATTTTACTCCACTAATAGTATAAACCGCCCCTCAATCTATAATGTTCTTCTTCTTTATGTAATTAAATTATTATGGCTGAATCTGTTGTTGTAGTGAGTCCTAATAATGAAATGTGCTTTATCGTGTACGTTTAGTAATGTTTAATAAAAGGTTTCATTCTTACGTTTAACCACTGCGTTTTTTAATTTATCTAATAACCCTTTTAATTAGTTCGCCACGTTTTTCTTTCAATACTTGCATATTATGAGCACAGTTCCCCTTGTTACGCAGCTGTTTCAATTTTTCTGCTCGGCATTTCCCCCCTTTTGGTAAAGACAAAATCTCTTCTACTTCATGTTTGTCAGGGTGAACTCGCTCCAGATGCCTCGGCAGCTTGCTTACTAGCTTTTTGCAGTACAAGCATGCGTGTTTTTTGTCATCAACCAAATTGCTGTTTTTGTTTGAGACTCTTGGAGGTACATTTTTCGTCATGAAAAGAGATTATGTTGACGGTTTAGTTGATGACACGTCGTGAAGCATAAATGGCTCTTCGCCTTCGGAACTATTTTAAGATGATGTATCGTCTTCAAGTACACTGTCTAACTGTGCCTATGTTGTGTTGGCTGGCTGAACTATTATCAACTAATATTTGTGATTTTGGCTCTGTAGATTCCGGTAGAGATGTGTTACAGTCCAATACAGTGTCCATCTTTGCCATGTGATATTGGCTAGCTGCTCCATTTGAACTATTTTCAAATGAACTTCGCTCTGTAGATACCGGTAGATAGGTGTTATAATCCAATACAGTAATAACAGATGTAATAACTGACCAAATGTTTGAAAATGTTGGTTCTTTTCTCATGTTAAAATCTCCATAAGAAAATTTGATTTTCATTTTTGACCGATTTAACGTTAATATTTTCTAAAAACAAATAAAGCCTGCTAATATAGGACCAAAAACGTTTGTTTTGGTACAACCCGCATGGAAATCGGCTCAGTAGAAGTTTCAGACGAAATGTCCAAAGGTGTTTTTTACCTTACTGTTTTAAATATATACTGTAGTTACTCCCGCATCTGAGCAGGTTGCCGCGCGAAAAGCGCTGTCGCGGCACAAGCCCAACTATGGCCTGTTTCACATATACCCGGCTGTCGTGTGCCGGCAGTCGTTTAACCGGCTGTTGGGTGAAGCAGCATATGTGGCCGTTCATATTTGCACGACACTTTCCCGACTAGTGTCGTGGTCGGTTAATCACTACCCGGCTGCCGTGCTCTAGTCGAGGGATGCCGGGCGCCCCCTCAGCAAAGAGCGTTTTCACACGGGCGACACGGCGGCGGCGCCGGCACGACACCGACACGATGCCGTCCCGGTGTCGTGGGGGTTGAGATCCAATGCTGCTAAATGTAACAGGCTACACACACACACTCACCGACACGGCATTGTTGTGCCGTTGCCGGTGCCGACTTGTCGTTCGCAGCATGGCTCCCGCCGGCGCCGTTCTTGTGTCGTTGCGAGTTTTGTGTTCTGTTCTCTGGCGTTTATTAACTGATTAAATTAAATTAATTAATTGAATCTGTTCAGGAATGTCTGATAATAAGTAAGATGTTGTTACTCTAATAGAATTAATAGAGACAAAGCCCTGTTTATGGGATAAAACGTGTGAAGACAACAAAAATAAGATTGTAAGAGACAGAAGTTGGCAGGAGGTTTTCGAGTACATGGAAGATGGATATTCAGAAATGACACAACAAGAAAAGAAAAAACATGTAAGTGATATATTTGTTTATTTCTTTCAATACAATTAATTATGAAAGCAACTCTTAACCTACGTATTTAAGATGGCTGTTATTTCGTTTACTAGGCCTACAGAATGTAAAGACAGTTTTATTGTTCCAAAGTCAAAAGTAGGCCTACTGTCGTCTTATTTCTTGGATAACTGCCAGGGAAGTTTACCGTGTGTACTCATGAAATAGTTCGCGAAACAGGTACGAACTCCTTTTCCACTCTTACCAGTTGAAGTGGTTTTTTAAACAGGTAACGGTTCAAAGCGAGAGCCAGAAGCAATAACCATATCACTTTCATTTAGTTCACTATCACGTGTACGCACTATGTTGTGGAGAATTACACAAGCTTTGACAATGTTTATGCAGGACCTTCTGGAAACATTCAAAGCCCTGTGGAAAATCCTCCATTTATTACTAAGTATCCCGAAAGCACATTCAACGAACCTTCGTGCCCTATGTAGCCTGTAATTAAATATACGCTGTCTTACACTAAGATTGTTATTAGAGAAGTCCTTCATAATGTGTTCATGAAGAGGAAATGCACTATCACCAAGAAATATATATGGTACCTTCAAACCATTTTCACTTAGAGGTTTTGCTTCGGGTGTATTTAGCTCACCGCTATTTAGTTTTTCCCAGAAATTTGTAGCTTGAAAGACTGCCGAATCACAGTCTTTCCCATATGCTCCGATATCAGCAAACAAGAACCTGTACTGAGAGTCGACAATAGCTAATAGTACAATGGAGTAGAACTTTTTGTAGTTGAAGTACATGGAACCGCTGTTCGGAAAGTTCTGCACTCTAATATGTTTGCCATCTATGGCACCTAAACACATAGGGATATGTGCTCTTTTTTTTAATTCGTCAGCAATAGTCTCCCAATCCTCTTGTTTCAATTCTTTCAGGTACTCAGCTCGAAACGTGTCCCATATTTGACTGCAGACATCATTAACAATGCCACTTATAGTTGAGACGCCAATTCGGAATGTGTAGTACATTTCTGTAAATGTGGCACCCGTAGCTAAGTACCTGAAACAAATCATTATTATACATACAATAAAGGTTAAACAAAAGCTGTATTTAATAAACTGAAACATCCTGATACACTAATAATTCCAACTGCTCATCTTTTTCATACTAACATTACATGGTTATATGACCTACACAGATGCTACATAGATGCTTCTCTGTTTCAGGGGACATGATAATGAAGAAGTGGGCAAATGTCAGAGATTTTTTTATGCGTTCTCCACGATGTGGCACTGGCCAGGCAGCAAAAAAGAAATACATGTACATCGATCATTTAATGTTTTTACTTAAAACAGGGGAAAAAGCCGAAACTGTAAACAATTTTGACGTTGATGTTGATGGTGATGCAAACGACGAGGACAGCAACGTTACTGACATCGGTTTACAGCGAGATGACGACTTGACTGTCAACTTTACTGAGCTAGTAACGTCGGCAGGTACTTCAACTGGTACTTCGACTGGTACTTCTGCCGGTACTTCGGCATCTCAGAAATTATTCCCTAATACTTCCAAAACGGTCAGGAAAAGACAACTGGATCCAATTGAACGGGAAATTTTGAAAGAAATTAGAGAAGATAAAACGCCGAAACTCACAGCCCCACCTTCAGACCATGAGATGATAGTGTCCTCATTTTTGCCTCATATAAGAGACTTGACAGCATCTGAGCTGCTCGACTTCCAGGTTCAAACCCTGACCTTGATTCAATCAATAAAAAAACAAAGAGTGTCAATACCTCTGACTTTTATTACCTCTGATGATGGGAGCAGTTCCGCCTCATACCAAGTATAATCGCCTTCACCAGGAACAGAAAATAACTTTCAAAATGTGTTAGTTCTATGCTCAACAGAACATAAGCAATAATGGACTCATTTTGTTGATTCAAACTTCTCTTTTTTCATTATAAGAATGCTCACTAATGTTTAACTTTATGAAATTTTGGATTGTAAATCAATTAAAAAATGTGTATTCATAGTTAATTGTGTTTGTTTCTTACCTTAGTGTAACTGCTAACATTTCCTCTGGTGGAACAGCCATTCTCATCGTACTGTCTTGTTTCTTGATTTTATCCCTTAAATTCACTAATATATAGTCAAAGGTGTCCTTACTCATGCGAAAGAAATTAAAAAAATTTTTGGGTCTGTCACCAGCTTATCAAATAAGGTATAATACAAGCCATCCAAATATCGAACTTTTAGTATCGGGTCAATCCAAAGTTGTCTATTACGACGGCGCCTTTTGCGTCGTAGATGTAATAAATATAACAAATACAACCTCCTGTTGTAATCAGCCATTTCGTGCTGCCTACTACAAGAAGTGAGTTTGTTCTCCACCAACAGCCAGAGTCGTGTCAGTGCCGTGACGGTAAGTGTGAAATGCCTTAACGAATTGACGTGTTGGTGTCGGCATCATGTCGGTGTCGTGCCGGCGCCGTGTCGCCCCGTGTGAAAAGGCTCAAAGGCCGGCTGCCGGTGTCGGGTAAACGGCGCCGGCTTCAGTAGTGGGGATAGCGGTCAATGTGACTGTTCACATACAACCGGCACCTGTCGTCTGTCGTCCGCCTACGATTTGTTTACTTTTGGTTTGGAAGTGTGCAAAGTTGTAATTATGACGGAAGTAGACCTTGAAATAATAATTAGTTTAGTAGAAGAGCATCCAGTTTTATGGGACAAGGCATTATTCTAAAGTAATTAAAGAATTTTTCACTATAATTTCTTAGATCGTCAAAAAGAATATAAAAAGCCCCAACTTCGTTTCTTCTCGCGTTTAAAGGGTGTACCCAGTAGACTCGATTCTTCCTTCTTCTTCGTTTAAACCGTCTATACAAAAGTAACATTGCAATTAATTGCTTGTTCACGATCCATTGCTACTCCCTGCTGGAGTGCCGGTGTCGGCGCAATGTGAACAGTGCACCCGTGCAGGTGCCGGCCAGAAATCGGGTTAACGGCATGTCGGGTAGATGTCGGGTATATGTGAAACGAGCCAATGGGTTTCATGCACAAACTGATCCCTGGGAAGCGGTACGACCGTGACTACCCTCAGTTAAATCTCTCTATCTGACTTATGAACAGATTTCCATAATTTTTACATCTTTGGATTTAAAGTTAAATTTTCTTAAAAGTACATTCAGTTGTAGCAAAGTGTTGGTATGAAATCCATTGTCGTGACCGTGCTTTTGCTGCGGTTATTCTAGCTTTTATTTTGGTAGAACACAAATTTTGTTATCTCAGGGAAAACCCATTTTGAAATTATATCAAAATGTAGAAGTTTTATGGGTTCGTGTGGAGCTTGTAAGCTAATTAGGCGATGGTAATAAAATAACTCAACATTTCAAAGAGAACAAAATTGAATTTATTACATAAAATATCTTAGATTAAACATCATGAAAAATAGAGTTCATAATCCACAATATTACTTAAGTCTATTCAATTCTATACAGCCTCATATCAGTAACCTGTAATCAAATCTTGTACGTTATTACTGATTTAGGCTTTTGTTGAGAATGAGTTTATTCCATTTTTAGATGAGTGAATTGAAAAGTCCGGTCCTGCTCTTAATACATAAATAATTATCATATGCCGTAATGTGTCAAGTTATAACCGTGTGTTAAGTTCACTACATATTAACATATCGCTCAGGTTCACGATCCGTAGAGTAACGGGATTTAGTTTTTTTGTGATTAGCAAAATACATGCTTGAACGTCAATCTTAAAATCCCGGTGGATCCGCAAGACGGATATTCGGCACTTTTTAAATTTTCCCCATAAACCCCATGGGGGTGAGTACGTAGGTTTGCCGCTATATGGGTGTTGTAAGCAAATACCAGTAAAACCCTACCTAGTGAAGATACATACCTAATTATACCAATTTACGTCAATAAATAAGTGGGATACAGTGTTCTATTGATTTCTCATAAGATTAACATGGGAAACCTGTTTTTAGCTTTTCTACGTTATCTGTCAAGCGAAGTTAAAAATTCAAAATACTAAATTGTTTGGTTTTTAAGCTCTTTCAAATGGTTTTAGTTTAAATTGTAAAAATTTAAAATTTGAGATCCAAAAAGGCCAAAAACCTATTTTTTACCCTTTTTACACCCCATAAAACCCCGTTCCCATAACCCTATTATGCTGGTTTGCGAACTCATGAAAATAGTTGGGGTTACACCTTCATACCAAATTTCATCAAAATCAGAAAAAGTAACATCGTCCCGGGCTTAGGTCTTACCAAAACCAAAATTCTGGCAAATAAAAAAAAAAAGAAATATTTATATATTTTTAAAAGTGAATATCTCCGTAACCATAAGTCCTAGATAGACAAATTAACTATGTAAATTATAGGAAATGTAATTGTCTACAACATTTGCATTACTGTCTTCCATATAAAATGCAACCCCAACGATGATATAACAAAAAATCTGAAGAAAGTACAGATTTTTTCAATATGGCGGCGGGCGCGGAGGCGGAAAAATTGTGCATTTTGCATTTTAAACATCTACTAACCATCCTAGACAACATATAAAAAAATTTAGAACTACCGGACCGTTTGTAAGCAAACACCCGTTTTTTTGTCTCTATTCACTGGACTAAATCTATATTTTACTTCTCTGTGTTAACATTACATGCGCTTTAATAACTATCTATTTTTATCGCAAGAAGGGGAAACGACAACACTATTCCTTAGCACAAATGGCAGCACATCTTTAAAATGTATTTACTGCATTGTTGTCACTTGTTATATGATAGCTAAATTGTATTTAATAAATGACACTACTGTACGTGTATATATACACTTACAAAACTAAGTATTTCTTAGAACCCTTGAAGGTTTTAAATACGTTTCGGACAAATTGTATTACACTATGAACAAAGTAAATCTGTATGTTTGCTATTTTTGTCCAGTAAGTCTCGCTCAACCAAATGAGACAGAGAGCCTTGTGTTTTACTCTGCCTAATAAAACTGTAATGACAGTTTTTATCCGTTTCGGAATCGGGACTTGCGCCGACGCTCCGCATATGCAACAAGCGTATACGCATTATATACATGGAACGACGGTGTGTTATTAAAAGTACATGAAATTTTCTTTATTTTACAATTATAGTCATAACTTAACCTTTTTAAAGTGGTGACATGGTGTATTTGAATGATCCAGTATCCAAACGTGGACCCAAGAAAAAGTTTGCAAAAGCATACAGGGGACCATATAAAGTTATTGAGACAGCAAATGATTTAAATTATAAACTTTAACTACCTGGTGGCCATACGACCGTGATTCATGTTAGTAGACAGAAAAATGTCATGGGATATAGCCAAGAGGAAAAGGTGTTAGGAAGAAGACGGATGAAGTGCCAAGAGGAGAAGAAGGAAGAAAGAAGAGAGAGGAGGAGGGGAGTAAAGAAGAGGGTACTACGGTGAGTGTTATGCCTACACCAGTCGAGTTCTATTTCAACGGCTGACGGAGACCTCATTGTGGATGCGGTATAGACATTAACCGCACCGTTGCAGCCAAGCCAGCCAGACACTTCTACTATCGGTGGACTCCAAGGTCATCATCCTTCAGGCCTTCAACTCTGTGGCCACGATGTCAAAATTATTATAACCTAATGGCCAATCTCCTTTATTTTGATAATTTATAACAGTTCCAGTCCATTCCATTGTTGTTACTCGTCATACTTTACGTTTCCCTTTCCAAACATTGACTAACGAGGTATGCGGTGGGGGAAGAGCAGTGCGAGGGGGAGACGATGAAGAAGATGGACTCTAATGAAAAAAAAGAAATTATTTTTCAGTGAACATCTTTTGAACTTGTATATATTTTTAACCTGCCTATAGGACTATCTATTTATTGTTTAAATAACAAATGGTCAGTTTAATTATTATTTAAATCTTATTGTAAACTAATGGCAGATTATCAGCAGCCTCATGGAAATGGACGTAAGGATCCAGCCTCGATACATAAACTTTTAGACGTTACTAGTCACATTGTTTACACGATAGTGAATCTCATTGAAACATTGGACTTAAATATTGTAGCAATCACTCGACTTGTCCATACTCTGCATGGACTAAGTGACGTTGTCGGGTTGGAGACACTATCAATGGTCCCCCACTGCACCAGCCCAACCAGCAGTTGGGGAGGCGGCGCCGGGCGTATCCTCGCCTTCCCAGCAGGAGCAACAACTTTGGGGGATCTGGTCTAGTACGAGCTAGCAGCCATCTACAAGCCACGCAAAAGCGGACGTATCCTCGCAGGCCCAGCAGGAGCAACAACTCTGGGGGATCTGGTCTAGTACGAGCTAGCAGCCATCTACAAGCCACGCAGCAGCGGACGTATCCTCGCCGGCCCAGCAGGAGCAACAACTCTGGGGGATCTGGTCTAGTACGAGCTAGCAGCCATCTACAAGCCACGCAGCAGCGGACGTATCCTCGCCGGCCCAGCAGGAGCAACAACTCTGGGGGATCTGGTCTAGTACGAGCTAGCAGCCATCTACAAGCCACGCAGCAGCGGGCGTATCCTCGCCGGCCCAGCAGGAGCAACAAATCTGGAGGATCTGGTCTAGTACGAGCTAGCAGCCATCTACAAGCCACGCAGCAGCGGGCGTATTCTCGCCGGCCCAGTAGGAGCAACAACTCTGGGGGATCTGGTCTAGTACGAGCTATCAGCCATCTACAAGCCATGCAGCAGCGGACGTATCCTCGCCGGCCCAGCAGGAGCAACAACTCTGGGGATCTGGTCTAGTACGAGCTATCAGCCATCTACAAGCCATGCAGCAGCGGACGTATCCTCGCCGGCCCAGCAGGAGCAACAACTCTGGGGGATCTGGTCTAGTACGAGCTAGCAGCCATCTACAAGCCACGCAGCAGCGGGCGTATCCTCGCCGGCCCAGCAGGAGCAACAACTCTGGGGGATCTGGTTTAGTACGAGCTAGCAGCCATCTACAAGCCACGCAGCAGCGGGCGTATCCTCGCCGGCCCAGCAGGAGCAACAACTTTGGGGGATCTGGTCTAGTACGAGCTAGTAGCCATCTACAAGCCACGCAGCAGCGGGCGTATCCTCGCCGGCCCAGCAGGCGCAACAACTCTGGGGGATCTGGTCTAGTACGAGCTAGCAGCCATCTACAAGCCACGCAGCAGCGGGCGTATCCTCGCCGGCCCAGCAGGAGCAACAACTCTGGGGGATCTGGTCTAGTACGAGCTAGCAGCCATCTACAAGCCACGCAGCAGCGGGCGTATCCTCGCCGGCCCAGCAGGAGCCACAACTTTGGGGGATCTGGTCTAGTACGAGCTAGCAGCCATCTACAAGCCACGCAGCAGCGGGCGTATCCTCGCCGACCCAGCAGGAGCAACAACTCTGGGGGATCTGGTCTAGTACGAGCTAGCAGCCATCTATAAGCCACGCAGCAGCGGGCGTATCCTCGCCGGCCCAGCAGGAGCAACAACTCTGGGGGATCTGGTCTAGTACGAGCTAGCAGCCATCTACAAGCCACGCAGCAGCGGGCGTATCCTCGCCGGCCCAGCAGGAGCAACAACTCTGGGGGATCTGGTCTAGTACGAGCTAGCAGCCATCTACAAGCCACGCAGCAGCGGACGCATCCTCGCCGGCCCAGCAGGAGCAACAACTCTGGGGGATCTGGTCTAGTACGAGCTAGCAGCCATCTACAAGCCACGCAGCAGCGGACGTATCCTCGCCGGCCCAGCAGGAGCAACAACTCTGGGGGATCTGGTCTAGTACGAGCTAGCAGCCATCTACAAGCCACGCAGCAGCGGGCGTATCCTCGCCGGCCCAGCAGGAGCAACAAATCTGGAGGATCTGGTCTAGTACGAGCTAGCAGCCATCTACAAGCCACGCAGCAGCGGGCGTATTCTCGCCGGCCCAGCAGGAGCAACAACTCTGGGGGATCTGGTCTAGTACGAGCTATCAGCCATCTACAAGCCATGCAGCAGCGGACGTATCCTCGCCGGCCCAGCAGGAGCAACAACTCTGGGGGATCTGGTCTAGTACGAGCTAGCAGCCATCTACAAGCCACGCAGCAGCGGGCGTATCCTCGCCGGCCCAGCAGGAGCAACAACTCTGGGGGATCTGGTCTAGTACGAGCTAGCAGCCATCTACAAGCCACGCAGCAGCGGGCGTATCCTCGCCGGCCCAGCAGGAGCAACAACTTTGGGGGATCTGGTCTAGTACGAGCTAGCAGCCATCTACAAGCCACGCAGCAGCGGGCGTATCCTCGCCGGCCCAGCAGGAGCAACAACTTTGGGGGATCTGGTCTAGTACGAGCTAGCAGCCATCTACAAGCCACGCAGCAGCGGGCGTATCCTCGCCGGCCCAGCAGGAGCAACAACTCTGGGGGATCTGGTCTAGTACGAGCTAGCAGCTATCTACAAGCCACGCAGAAGCGGGCATCAGCATCGAGTGAAGTGTGTGCTAAAGTCAATATCAATGAAAGTGTCATGTACTTCTGTTAACAATGAAATTAGATTAATTTATATTTTAATATCATGGGTCAAAAGTAAAGTAGTTCAATTAATGAAATGTAATCTTCTGATTTGAGTTGACCACTCCATGACATGACATTTAGTTTTACAATAATGTATATACATTCAGGAGGTTTTGCACACCTTGCCCATTGTTTTAAAGTAACCTTTAATAACCTTTGGGGTCAAACTGACTCGATTAGCATGCAAGTTGCATCAGCCGCACGCAGCAATCACGTGCAAACTGCATCGTAGGAGAGAAACCGATAAAAAAAATTGCGATTTAAATATCGAATGAAAATAATCTATCTATTGAACCGAATGAGTATCAACTGTTTAAGTATTAGGGCTGCAGAAATCTGTAAATATCGAATGAAAATAATCTATCTATTGAACCGAATGAGTATCAACTGTTTAAGTATTAGGGCGGCAGAAATCTGTAGGACTATTAAACCGTATTTAAATAATGCTAGAATTTGTTTTAAACATTCTAAGCAAAAATTTAATTTTCGAAAGAACTGTTTTTTAAGGTGACAAAAACCTGTAGAAATAGTAGAGCATAGTAAAAATGTAGAATAAAGCATCCAAAGAAGCAACCAAACGAATATAAGACGAAATAAGCTAGAGAAACAGATTGCGAGTATCAGGGCGGCAGAAGCCAGTAAACGCTTGGCTAGGGCTCGCTGTCTCGCATCCATAGAACTAGAAACATATAAACATATAAACTATAAACATATAAACATATAGAACTGTTTATATTTCTATGCTCGCATCTCGCCTCGGGTCCAGAACATACACGCTTTTCGCGTGCAAACTCAAGTTCCAGAACATAGAAGGTTTTTGCGTAAAACTCCTGTTGCAGAACATACATTATATCACTACTGTTGCATTGTTACTTACGTGGAAATAACGCAAGATATCTTCAA
Source organism: Neoaliturus tenellus (assembly GCA_030545055.2). Lineage (NCBI taxonomy): Eukaryota > Metazoa > Arthropoda > Insecta > Hemiptera > Cicadellidae > Neoaliturus > Neoaliturus tenellus. The sequence goes on along the minus strand of CM061531.1, from coordinate 132,003,288 downwards.
ATCTATTACGAGACATAGTTTTAGCAATAACTGAATGATACGTGTCACTGCCAGTATCCCAGTACAGCCTTCTACCTGATACGGTGCAGTAGCCACTCAACAACAGAATTTCAATGAACACTCTAATTTCATCCCTTGAAACTTGAAAGCTCCCCCTTTTTCTAAAGCATAAGAGTTTGTTTCTTGTACAACAAGGTCAGTTACATTGTCATCCCAAAACAGGTCTAATATTTGAACAGGAGTCATGTCGTTATCCAAGAAAATTGGCCTTTGCCATTCTCTTTCTGGTTCACCAGGTATGTCCGTTTTTACCCAGACCCTACCGTATGGTTTTTTACCTTTCGATTTTCTTTATTTTTCGTTTGTTTGATTTTCTCCTTTGGGTTGATTTTTTTATTTGGTTGTTTGTTTTCTAGTTTTCTACTCTTTTCGTGATCACTAACATTTGATTCACTTTCCTTTTCAATTTTGTTTTGGATTTTCTACTGACAGACTTGTTACAGTCGTTACCCCATATGGAAATTTTACATTTGAAATATATAAAAAAAATATTTGTTATATATAATCATACATTTTGGGTTATTATAATTACTATATTTCGTATAGTAGAATTATGGGACGTAGAAATATATTGCTATATATTTATTTTGTGTTGATTATGTATTTAATATATATACAAAATGGATACCTTATCCTCCTCATAGTCCAGGCTCTGAACAGGTTGAGCATGCACGAAAGTCTAACAAAATTTGACTTTGGATTATTGTTGAGGACATTTAGTAGATGTAAAAAACCGATGTTGCCACATTTCCAGAATGGGCACAACACGGGGGACGGCCTCTAGAGGAAGTCGAAGAGGAAACTGTATTGGCCTATGTCATGTTGTATATCATTTGAAAGGTCTTTGAATGTAGATTCGAATGCCACAAACCCGATCTCCAAAGGTGAAATATAACGCGAGTTATTGCGTTTTGAAATTTCGGCAAAATGCTTTTTATGCAAAGTTTGACTACCTGCCATTTCTGACTCGAGCGTTAATTTAAGGTCGGCTTTGCGGCATTGCTTTCTGTTAAACATGATCCTAAAGCTCACGTAAAATATTTCATAAAAGATTTCATGGGTTGTCCCCAATCGGGCTGAAAATCATAATGTAATCATAATATTTTGGACAGCAATTGAAGACGGCAAATGAAGACTTAAAATAAAACATTTAACTTGATTTTCAGGATCTTTATAAAGAGGAGAGAGATAGAATTAAAATAGAGTTGAAAACAATGTTGCCAACTCGACATCAAATGAACGTCTGAGCCAGAAATGGCAGGCAGTCAAATTTTGCATGAAAGGATTTGACCGAAATTTCAAAACGCAATAACTCGCGTTATATTCGACCTTTAGAGATCGGGTTTGTGGCATTTTAATCTACATTCAAAGACCTTTAAAATGATGTATAATATGACATAGGCCAATACAGTTCCTTCTTCGACTTCCTCTAGGGGGCGTCCTCCGTAATGTGCCCACTCTGGAAATGTGGCAACATCGATTTTTTACATATACTAAATGTTCCCAACAATAATCAAAAGTCAAATTTCGTTAGACTTTTAGTGCATGCTCAACCTGTTCAGAGCCTGGACTATCAGTGGATTTGTCCAGTATACTGTACAATTTAGTAAACTCCATTACAGTGCAGTTTTTTTATTTCTCATAAATAAATAATATATCAAGTGTTTTTATGATGTTTTAGGCACATTTTAGTCAATAATGTAAATAAACATGTATATTTTTTGAATTTTCATATATTTTGAGATTGTACATCATACTGTACAATTTCCGTCAACAATACCTGTGGAAGCTGGTTGGATAAAAATAACAACTACTTTGAATGTACAATATCTTGTATATTATTTATATTTTAAACAGTCAAAAATTTCAAACAAAAAAACATTGTATGTTCATCTAAGTTATTTATTATTTATGAAACTCGAAAAAACAATTTCGATTTTGATTGAGGCACAAGTGGACTTTGCACTTTTGGCAGAAAAAGTGAGACCGATATTTCTTGCCGCAGTTTGTGTTTTTACATCTAGTCGGCTCTCCTTTCCCATCGTGGACAGGCAAATGGTCAACCTTATCCTCTTGAACACATTTCAACGGTCGCTGCTCGTATTTGCTCCGCTTTTCAATTGGCTCTTCAACTGGCGTGGCGTCAATTGACGACCTTCCTGGCTTCCTTTTGTTGGAGTTGACATTCTTACCCACTTTTACCATCTCTTCCGCTAGCTGAAGTCTGAAATTTAGCAAATCCAACTGATCCTTCTTAGGAACTTTAAGAGATTCTGCAACTCTTTTATACTTTAACCAAGAATTTGTAACAGCCATATCAATTGCATGAAATATCACTCGTAAGGTCCATTTCTTTGACCGTACAGTAATTCTATACAGAGAAATGTATCGGTTGAACAAATCTACTCCACCCATGCCAGAATTATAGTATTTCGTAACTTGAGGTCGATTTACTCTTGTGTATATTTTAGTCTTCTTATCCCACCTCTTGACCTTGTCCTCTTCACCAATACCCACAAAGTTGGATGCGAAGGAAACGGTTTATTGTCAAGCCATTTAACCATTACAACATCACCGTCATCACTCACCAATTCTTCACTGAATCCTCTTTCTTTCTCTTTCTTCAACACCTGGTCAGAGGTGAAGGGAGGTTTACAAAATCTATTTAGTCTAGCTGTACAAGCAGCAAAAATCAGTTTGCTTTTCAAAACTTGCAAGAGAGGGTAGCTTGAAAGGTAGTTATCAAAGAGCAATATGGTTCCAGGACTTAAATTTTCGGCTAGTTTCAACACCACTGATGCTCCTAACCCAAATTCTTTTTAATGTCTTTTATCAAGCTCCGTTTTTGCCCCCTGGTACAATAGAAAATCATACATTATTCCACTTTTCCCAGCCAACATAAAGTTTTTCACTCCCTAGGGACAGGGCTTTCCCTTGACAGTACTGCTTGACTGACAAATTTCCTGTAAAAGGAATGATTTGCTAGTCGACTGACACTTCTTGCTCCACCTCTAGGTCCTTACATCTACTTCTCAGGCATTCCAATAATGGCCTGACCTTGAAAAATACATCATTTACATCATCAGGTATCTCTAAGTTGTTAACAAAATGCAGGTTGTTTCTTATTTAAAAAAAAGTTTCAGAATCATGTTTGATTCTGAAATTAGTCCCATGTTTAGACTTTGATGCCAAAACAAATTAACACGCGGCAGTTTCAAGGTTCCCATGGCAATATGCAATGCAATGTTGGTTTCAATTTCTGAGAGAGAACATGGTTTGAAATTAGCTTTATCATTTTGTATAGCATACAGGTTTGTGCAATCGCGTGCTGTTTCCAAGATGCTTTTTGGAACATATTTTTGGAAGAAGTGCAATGGGGAAGGTAAGTCTGTGTAGTCACATGTAAATACATTATCTTTTTCTGGTGCGTTTCTAGTGGTAAACATTGCCTTTTTCCATTGTATTTCTTTTTTATCTGTTATAATTTGTAACAAGGGTATACCTGTCTCTTCAGTGGCCAGTATTTCTTCATCTCGCACCTCCTGGACTTGTTCAGGGTTATTGACGTCCACTACCACTGTGATTGCAGGAACGTCATTGAAAAGTTCTTCTTCTTCTGCTTGGTCTGCTATAACTTCATTGACGAGTTCTTGTACATCGTCTCCTAGGTTTACATCATTTACAATGTTGAGACAATTTTCATTTGGAATCTCAGGGTCTTCATCTTCAGATAGTTCTAGATCTGAGATATACCCACTTTCTATTATGGAAAGAATATCTGCAGCCTTCAATGATCTCGAAGCCATGGCCAAGAAAGATGGTCCCTTGGAGTCTGAAAATAAAAAAGTAACTTATAGTAGAGATATATCTGTCATAAATGAAAGTACTGTAGTAGAGATCTCTGTACAAAAGTAGGCTACCGTACTCATTTAGGTTCTTTTATTAGAAATGAATAAACAATATTTTATGGGATACAGTTAGAGCCTTTTTTTATTATTCTACCACTAGAAATGACCCTATAAGAAATAAAATGAAAAATGTATGAATATCTCAATTTTATCCTACGACATTAGCGTCTTGCACAAATTGACGGAATTTGTACACCAGGCTGTACACGATATTTCAAACAAACATTTCGTTTATAAATATGAGTTTAGATGGCATGAAAATACTTGAAAACAAATGTAGTTATAACTTAGGAACATAAAAGTTAGGGTACTTACCACAAATCGAAGAATATTTTATGAAAACTCGTTTCCAATGAGAGCCAGTCAGGATTGCACAATCACACTGCCAGTAGTAGGCTGAACCATGCGTGTTTCTAGTAGTTGAGTCTACCGTCAACAGGTAGCAGCACCATCCAATGCAAAGCTTAATGTACAGTATACTGTCTAAAAGCATTCAATTGATGTTTCAGAATAACCTCAAGCAGAAATTTAGGTATGAAAATCAATGTATAGTAGACTGTACAATTTCCCTCCATGGTTGCAAACAAAAAAATTGAACCTGCCACTGAGGATTTTATAATATATTATAAATATAAATTTAGTAAATATATTCGTAATATGGTTTAATTATACTGTTGATATATTTTTAATGTATCTGAAATGTATAATATATATATATATATTATATATATATATATATATATATATATATATATATATATATAACACAGTGGTTTTAATACATTTAAAATATATTTGAAATGTGGTAAACATATTTCAACATACTTAATATTATATAATTGTTACATATAAAATAAACAGTAAAACTATATTCCAAATAGATTGAATATATATTTTTAATACATTTTAAATTAAATGGAGATATATTGTTAATATAATTAAAATATCTTCACGATGCATTTCAAATAGACTTGAAATATATACATTAAATATAAACGAATTACATTCATAATGTCTTTAAAATACACTTGAAATGTAATTATCAATAAATTTGAAATATACTGGAAGTATATAAATTATGTATTTTAAATGCCCTAGTAATATACACACAGCAATGTATTTTATATGCCATGGAAACGTATATATACCATGAACTTTAAATTATAATGTAATTACTGTAACCATTGACTAGCCTACATAGACATATAGCGCTAGAAAACCAATTTTACAATTTTTACAAATTAGCATTACTAGCCTAATTATATAGAATGCTTAAATTTAAACAAAATAACATCGTTGCTAACCAGGGCTTAGTTTCTAAAATAAAGAGTATTGGAGCTAAGGCACACCGGGGGTCTTTGGAAGGGGGGGTATATGGAGTACCCCCATTGGAACAAGGGAGGGGTCCGGAATCCAACCCTGGAAAACCGTTCTTAAATTGGTGCATTTTTATCAAAGATTATGTTTTATGCAATTAGCCCAGTCAAAATAGGTTCGTGTCGGAAGTAATTCCGGAGGAGCTGAATTTTTCACAGTTGATAGACTATGATAAGGTGTGCATTTTCCCAAAAGTCCCGAAAAATCCCCCTTGAGCTTTCCGCCCTACGCCCCCTCAAAGTTAAAGCTGCAATATGTTAGAAAATGAACTACAGTTTCGTAAGGAAAAGAGCAATCGAAGTGGGGTTGCTTTTATTTTGTTCCTAATAAAATTTGCTACAAAAAATGTCATTACCACTTATTACAAACACCTTAAGGTTTTGCGGCAAAATTGATACAAACGTAAAAATTTGATTTTTTTCTTTACATCCGTTAAAAACTTTCCCTTACAGCTCCTTTGTTTGAAGTTTATATGTAAAACCGTAAATCTAAAGTTTGTAGAGAATTATTTTAGCTTTACAATGATATATAATATCACTGTGTTCGGTTTGAGGATAACGAGCAATATTGTATTTTATTTTATGGTGACATTGAAAAAAGGCTCTGATCTTGGACCATTTCAGTACAGAAATTATTGAATTTTAATGACTTCCTCTCTTATTTTTTCTAAAAGGAATGACTTAGAGGAATGGAACTTCATACACCCATATTTGGCTATTAGTAATTCATTTTGAGATACAATGTGATTTTTTAGCCCCAATGGGTGACGGCCCACTAGGAGTCACAAGAAAATCCTAAATGTAAGCATAGGGTAATATGTACCTCATATTAAAGGTCTCAATTAACAGAACACAATGCCGCAAACCCGATTTCAATCGGACAACCGAGCCAGAAGTAGCAGGCAATGGAAGTTTTTGAATTTAGAAGTTGTTATAAAAGATTTTAATGGAAAGTTAAAACGCCTGGGATTTCCGGCTCGGTTGTCCGATTGAGGTCGCGTTTGCAGCATTGTGTTCTGTCAATTAAGACCTTTAATATGAGGTGCATATTACCCTATGCTTACATTTAAGATTTTCTTGTGACTCCTAGTGGACTGTCCCCCATCGGGGCTAAAAAATCCCATTGTATCTCAAAATGAAGTACTAATAGCCAAATATGGGTGTATGAAGTTCCATTCCTCTAAGTCATTCCTTTTAGGAAAAATAAGAGGGGAAGACATTAAAATTCAATAATTTCTGTACTGAAATGGTCCAAGGTCAGAGCCTTTTTTTCAATGTTACCATAAAATAAAATACAATATTGCTCGTTATCCTCAAACCGAACACAGTGATATTATATATCATTGTAAAGCTAAAATAATTCTCTACAAACTTTAGATTTACGGTTTTACATATAAACTTCAAACAAAGGAGCTGTAAGGGAAAGTTTTTAACTGATGAAAATAAAAAAATCAAATTTTTACGTTTGTATCAATTTTGCCGCAAAACCTTAAGGTTTTTGTAATAAGTGGTAATGACATTTTTTGTAGCAAATTTTATTAGGAACAAAATAAAAGCAACACCACTTCGATTGCTCTTTTCCTTACGAAACTGTAGTTCATTTTCTAACATATTGCAGCTTTAACTTTGAGGGGGCGTAGGGCGGAAAGCTCAATAGGGATTTTTCGGGACTTTTGGGAAAATGCACACCTTATCATAGTCTATCTACTGTGAAAAATTCAGCTCCTCCGGAATTACTTCCGACACGAACCTATTTTGACTGGGCTAAATAGCCTATTTTGTCCTGGGTCAGGTTTGAATCAATCACTATGCCAACAGTTTTTATTTTTATTTTTATTAATAAATAAATTATATGTTTTTTGTAATTATTTATTTCCATGTTTCAGTTAAAGAACAGTAGGCTATCTTGCTAGGCTACATAAAATATATTGAATCCTTAAGTAATAGGCTTAAAATGCTAACATTTGTAAAAAAAAAAAAAATAATTAGGCCTAAATGTAGGCCTACTACAATTTTTTATAAAGTCTACTATAGTAGGTCTAGAGGATTAAGTCCTACTTAATTAGTAAAAACATTTCCACAAAACATAACTGTCTTCCTCATATATTGCACTTTGCTTTTATCTTTGGGTTTGGATTGCGTGTCAAAAGAAGGTCCAAAGCCGAATTCCCGGAACAACCGGAACCGAACAGAGAGTGAACAAGTGATAAGAGACCAGAATGAGGTTAAAAGTTACAAAATGTCTAAATTGTATGTACAACTAACACTTATTAACAAAAGATTGGTTTTGTAAAAATGTTGAATCTGATTATAAAGGTCATATAAACTGTGTTGAATTTGATATATCATTTAAAATCTAACAAGCAGATGCGAACCGGAGCAGAGCTCCGGTTGGCTGTGGTGTGACAAAGCCCTGTTGCTAACCAGTGTATAGTAGGCCTACTGCTATACTTTTTATTACCACAATAAAAGACTGCTTTTTTCACTATCTATCACTTCACAGTTTTTCTTCACTAATTTACACTTATTTCCAGAAATTTAGTCTCACCGATTCTGTTTCCACTGATAACTGTTCCTACTATATTATTGGTACACTTAAGTAGGCCTACCTGATGATCTCCCATAGTAGAAAACCATTATTTAAAGACCTGGTAATTGATGTGTAACTTGTAGGTGAGAAACCGCTGCCTGGTTTTGGCAGTGTATCGACATAAATTAGCACTAAGACTACAAAAAGGTAAAACTACACATTGATATCAAGCTACATCAATAAGGAAAAAAAAAACATTAGACCTTTCTCATAGCATAGGCATGTTTGAAAATTCACAGTGACACAATCTTCCGCGGCGTTATATTACCGGAAGGTAACGGAAGAAAGCTCAGTTGGCAGCAGTAAGATAAGGCTGTGATAGCAAGATCGATTTAGGTAAAAAAGGGTGTCTATAGTTTATTTCTTTTACAAAATTCAAGACTAATTCCAGACTTTTTAAAGACTTTGAGTTTCTTCAAGACTATTGCATTACTCGACATATTAATTTCTATTATACATCATACAAAATTATTTATATAGTTGGCACTAACATATTTGTATTAAAAAAGTATACACACACCTTCCGTCAAGAAGCTCAAATTTTGTTATTGGATTCAATCACTGCATATTTCTGCATATTGAATATGGTATTGTCAAGTGATACGAGAACATACTATCCATCGAAGGATTAGTCAAGGATAAAAATAAACAAAACACGCCACACACATACAGTTAAGTTTCTTTTTAAATCATTAATCACTTGAACATTGATCATTATATAATTGTAACTAAAATATTTTTTTGGGGGAAAACATTGTTTATAAACTTATTTTCTAGAAAACACTCTTAAATAGAAATTTTACGCAAAACGTACCCACTACATTTCGATAAGTGTTCTGCTTAGGAGTTAAAAAGCAAAATTCAAACTAGGCATAAGAGTGACACATGTTTATATATTGTCCGTTTAGGAATTTTTTTACCGTCCGCCGACCTCATGTTGGCTAGTTTTTGGTTGACATACACACCAAACTGGCTTTCTTGTACGCCCGGGAATAATTGCTGCATGGCTCCTGAAAGAACATTAAAATATAAATAATAACGGAGCGGAGGAAGTAGGGAGCAGGACAAAAAGCAAGAAATCCAAAACAAGGTAGGCCTACAGATAGCTACAGTTAAAGATATCAATTAGTAAAAAGTAATTATTGGGCTAACTTAATTATGATTTGGTTAAAAAGGTTGTCAGGCTTTTTTATTTCAATAAGTTAAAATTTGCCCCGGTTTCACATAAATTACTGATCTGTGGAACGTTATTGGGCAAAGTAAGGAACGAACCCCTTTTACTGAGCCGCAACAATAGTACAATACAACGTTTAATTCAAGTTCCGATGACGCAGCACCAACATCGAGAGCAAGTAGTTCAAAAATAAGAGTGAAAAGCACTAGGCACTCAACCACACCCATAAGTACGCTATATCAACGAGTGAAGCCATTGTCATACGCTCTACTACAGTTGAGTCCCGCAAAACTGGACTTCGATAAGATGGAATTCTGGATGATTTGGAAATCCTGCCATAACAAGAAAGTGCACTGGGTTCCAAGGCACCAAGTTCTATGGCATCGGGCGGAGCCTACAAAAAAACAGTTTAGGGTTTCTTGGAGTTTATTTTAACAGAAGAGGTATAATTTTTTACTTTTTGTATTATGTTACAAATAAATGTTTTTATATTAATAAAATCAACTATTAGTACCTTTTTCTGTTTAATCTTTTCCTGATAACCCAGACATTTCACTAACGCAAACACAGTTTGGTCCACATTAGTGCAGGTTTACGGGAATCCACTGTATTAGAAAAACTGTGTCGGTATATTTTTACGACAAATCAAGTAAAAAATGAGCAAACAAGGTACTACAATTTTTATTTATATCGTTTGACAGCCAAGTTAAATGGTAAACCTTCCATAGTTACTCAAAACAAGTAGGGGTGTGCGAGTACTCTAGTGTCGAGTATTTTGCTAGCCGAGTATGTACTACTCGACTAAAATGTACTACTTATGAAGTAAAAATTATATATAGATTTGGACATAACGAATAATTACATCCTAAGAACAGGTTGAAATTCTCTTTTATCTAATTTGTTTAAAAAAAACCCGTTCATTTTTTGAATTATAATCAACTTAGATTTAAGTTATAAAAATTGAAAGAGGTTATTTTTCATTGTGTACATTGGCGATCTATTCGATCCGAGCTCAGAGCGATATAGAATATAACTAGATGGCATGGTAGACAAAAAAATACCGGCACATGGTCGTCTTGATTGTCAGATGTTTGTTAGTAAAATTCAGTACTATAAGATATATTTTTTTATTATTTCCTTTGAAAAAAGATTTTACAGGCATATTGACATTCAAAATACATTATAGTGCAGGAGTTTGATGATTATCGTTTATATATCTGTTTTGTCATTGAGTAGTCGCTCTGCACTCAAGATCAATGGACATTGTTCTATTGATTAGTTTGTATCTCTATGGTGATTAAAGTAATAGGTGTAAAAGTAATAAATTAACAGTGATAAGAGGCCAATTTAAATGAGTTTCCTAATTTAATCTGTTACATTTAATCACTTCCATAAAAATGTAGGGCCCAATAAAACACAAGCAAACAATAGTGTTGTTATCATTCATTAGGAATGATTCATTTACTAAGTACTTGTATCTTGGTTTTATACGTAACTTGTAATTTGAAGAAAAACTCCACTCAAAAAAGTTTAAAACTCACGAGTTTTTTTTTTTTTCAAAAACTGGACTCGGCTTAAAAAATCACTGCTCGCACACAACTAAAAATAAGTTATTTTTAAACTGCATTTATCAGCCAGCCTACCTACCATCCATCTTATCTGGTTTTTTTATAGCCTATAGTTTGCATTTAATGGTATGCGCATATGTCTCAATGCTGCAATTTTCGATTCGTCTAACTTTTTCTTTCTTTCATTATTTGGGGCTAATTTGAAAGCCCCACCTTTTAAATTACTCGTCAGGAGCGTATCTTTATCAAATAGGTTTACTATAGCCCTACCAGACAGAAAAGAACCTGCGCAGAACCGCGATCTCGGGAGTTGCTCGCGCACGGAGGGGCGGTGGCGGGGAAGGGAGTGGCGCCGTGGTGGGGATTAGTCGTTGGCGCTCCGTTCTATTGAACGGTCTGCCATGTCGTCGCTTCGCTTTTAACGCTCCGTGCTGTACTTACTGTACCGAGTATAAAGCTCCGTTATGGCGTCTACGTCAAAATCGGCTTGCACGTCGGGTCTACCATTACGTGGCCAGGCTCGCGAATTAGTGTTTAATGTTTACACACATCTTAGAGAACAAAAAGAACAATTTAAATTAAAATATAATGTTGTTGAAGCTACAAGTACTGATACTGGTGTCTCGGAGTCTCTAGTAAAGAAAATAGCGGCTGAAGGAAAACAATCCCTCGCAAAAGGCAGTTTAACATTTTGTACTCCTCAAGGGAAAAAAGTCCTCGAAGCAAAAAAATAATTGTTGATGATTTTACACAATGTGTAATTTGAAGAAAAATTCACGAATTCTATGCAGTGAAAAAACTCCCCCTACATTAAACAAGTTACAGAGTGTTTTAGAGCAAGAGAATATTTTCAAATGTGGGAGAGAGTACTTAAGAAAACTTTTGATTAAAATAGGGTTTAAATGGATGAAAACCCAGTCAAAAAGAAAATTATTAATAGAACAACCTCACATAGCAAGCTGGCGAATAAACTACTTACGTAAAATTCGCAAACTCCGAAATGAAAAGAGAAATATAGTATACGTTGACGGGACTTACGTTAACAAAAGCCTCACAACACCAATGTGCTGGCTATCAAAGGACGAAGTCGGCTTTAAAAAGGAAATTGGGAAAGGTCCTAGATTGATTATTATTCATGCCGGCGGTGAAGCCGGATTTGTTCCGAATGCTTTAAGAATATGGGACAGTAGGAAGAAAGCAACGAAAAACACATGTATGAGTGAGGATTACCGTGATGATATGGATTATAATAATTTTTCGAAATGGGTTACTCAGTGCCTACTTCCTAACATACCTCGTAACACCGTAGTGGTTTTGGATACCGCAAGTTATCATAACAAAGAAGACGACAAGAAGCCAAGTACTTCAAGTTTAAAGGCCGATATACAACAGTGGCTGTCCCGGCATAACATTACTTTCGACCCTAAAATGACAAAACCTGAAATTTTAATGTGTGATAAATCCGCCGATGTGCCGAAGACATTTTCAATTGATCAAATAATAACAAGTGCCGGTCATACAGTAATCCGTCTTCCCCCCTACCATGCGGATTTAAATCCCATTGAGTTAGTGTGGGGAGATATCAAAGGAAGAGTCGCTGAAAATAAGTCTGAATCATTGAAAGAGAAACAGGAGCTGTGTTTTAAATTATTCAATGGACATACAACAGAAAAATGGCGGAAATGTTGCGAGCATGTGTACAAAATCGAGGAAGAATTTTGGAAAAAGGATGCTATTATTGATCAAACCATAGACAGTTTTATTATTTCTCTTAACAATGATTCGTCTGATTCAAAAGACTCCAGCGTTATTGACAAAAGTGACAGTGAAAGTGAGGGTGTTGATAGCGAATTTGAAGGTGCTTATTGAAGGATGCTATTATTGATTATTGAAGGATCCTGGAAGAAGGATGCCTTGTGAAAGTGAGGGTGTTGATAGCGAATTTGAAGGTGCTTCAATTTTACCATTTGAGCAGTACTAATAAACACTAGGTATGGCCTTCTATTGTAAGTTAAGAAATTACCGTATTTTTTCTGCTTTTAATAGTTCATAAATTTGTTATTTTTCTGTAATAGGTATTACTGCATATTTCTATAAATTCGTTTTTTACATTCATAAATGAATGGTTTATCATCATACTGAACCTAACCTTACCCAATAAAATTAATTGAGTAACGTAAATAGATTATCAGTTACATTTAAAAGACTTAGTAACACTTTCAACACTACAATTAAATTATACCATGAATGAAAAGTATAGGCAACTACAACACTAAACACTCAAAAATATTTTTACTCTTATACTACAAAAAGTACAGACGATAAATATATGAAAAGATAGAAAATGACAAAAGCGTTTTCCGTCTGTATTCGCTGCTCTATAGTGTTAATATATTTTTGAAAGTTTTAGAAGCTTGTTTTTCATTTCTGGTTGAAAACATCACGTATCATGCCAGTAAAAAGTGTTTATGATTTTACTCCAATTTGGCATTTTAAAAAGTTTAAGAGAAATACTATGAGGCAAGGCGCTGCAGTTTCAGTCGGCACGTCGGCGCGGCGCGACCCGCGAAGCCGGCGAAGTCGTGTTGTGCGTGGAGGGGGGAGAGGGAGCTCTCCCACCACTGTCCTACCTGCGCAACGCACCACCAGCCCGCGGTTCTTCTCCAAGCGGTAGGACTATCAGAGCCTTCCGACAAATGCTCCTGAAACACAATAACATTTTTAGTTTAACAGTATGTTTGATATTGCCATCAGCTAAATTGAAATTGTTTTGGTAATTTAATTTTGGAATTAATGTGATCAACAGGTAGAATTTTATGCACAATTTTAAGGTTATATTGCACATTGTATGATGAAGCTGCTCACTCACATTACATGATGATAGCCCTCCCTCACATTGCAAGCTGTAAAGTCTTCTTGGATTTTTTTCTAGTCAATATATATATTTTATAATTTTCACCAATGAGGGCTACTTTGAATGTTATTAAAGTTAAAAGAATAAACCTCAGTACCCTTGGGAATATCATTTTATTAACACTTACACGTGTTTCGGACATTACATGCCATGTTCACAGTGTAAAGTACATAACCTTAAAATAAAATTCTTAATATAAATAAATTAATTAAACATATCATACATCTTACATTTTAAACTCTTTTGGTTCAATTTCTTATTTCTAATATTTTGTCGAATACTGGGTTTTTCTTTTGTACCTGCATGGTGTTTAATAATCTTTTAGCATCATTTTTACTGTGTATATAAATTTGGAATTCTTCTTTGGTATTTAATTTTTCTCCTTTGTTTTCAAACTCTAGGATTTCCATTGTTTTTTCTATGCTTGAGTAGCCATGCACAGTCTGGAAATATATATATAGACCATTTTTATTGATTAATCTTTGCTTTATTTTCCCGAAGGTGAGCCGGGATAGTGAGGTATATCAATACAATGAAAATACAAGAGAACATTGAATGAGACAATAGGTTAGTTATCCCATACAAGTGTATTGTATGGGCTATAAGATTACATAGGCCCATAAATAATAAATAACAAATACAAGTGATCTGATTTTCTTTATTAAAGTTTGAGAGTCTATTACAGTTTAAGAATCAATAATTTTAGTTCCTTTCATGTTAGATTGGAGGTTAATTCTTGTAAAGTTTGTAAGATTTGACTATTTTTTCTTCTTTTTTCTTGTAAAGAGGTTAAATTTTTCTTTCGTTTACTTTAATAGTAAACTATTTTTAAAAGCTACGTAGCTAAATAGCAGATATGTTCATCTAATTAATTTACCAATATAAAAGGTGTAAAAAGGTTATGACAAACTTAATATATAATATGCCTTAAGAATTACCTGGTGTGCTGCAGCACTTGGCTGAGAGCCTTGCTTCTATATCCACGTAGACACCTGTGCCTGGAAGGAGCTCAACCCTTCCAGGCCTTTGAGGTTCCGCGCGCGTTGTTCTCCTTCCTCCGCAGCTGGCTGCGTAGTTGGCAAAAGCCTCGAGGGTCCAGCCAAGATCTGATCCATCTTTGACATCGTGGCCGGGATTTCTGAAAAAAAGACCATTTAGCTAAAGCCCTCGGTTTTACTAACTGAATCTTTTCTGGAGACCAATATTAATAAATTTATTAACTATAGGCCAACTTTAAGAAAGTTATTATTAATAATAATTAACCATAGGCCAAACTTAAATAAAAAATTCCTAATATTTTAAATTCCATTCATATATATATATATATATATATATATATATAAATATATATATATATATATGAAATGGCTTTTAGTGGAGGGAGCAGCAATTAACTGATAGTTCTACTCGCCTGAAAGGGGTCTTCTAACCCACCACAATGTAAAATATGGCAATGCTGTTTAACTTGCCAGAAAAGATGAAAATAATTCACCATTATTGACCTATTTTATTTTGTATCGTAAAGGAATAGGGGGTAAAAGACCTTCCAGCAGTCTTATTTTTAAGATGCGGTTCTCTTCCCGCAGCTTTAATATTTCCTCGTCCTTATTGATCTGCTTCTCTTGGGCGCTATCTTGGGAAATAGTTCGGAATTTCAGCTTGTCAGTTTTTCTATATTTAGTTGGAGTTACAATCTCCTAATGTAAAATCAAATATTTTATTGTCAGTATCCACAGAGGTAAAAAGCATAAAGAAGTATATAAAGTGTGACTAAAAGACGTGGAAGAAGACATAGAAGGAAGGAAGGAAGGAAGAGTGAGAAATGGAAAAAGTAGCGGTAGGCCCTAAGCAAACTAAACATAAAAAATATAGTCATGAAAAAAAGAAAGAATAAAACAATATAAATTTTTTTCAACAGTAGGTTAGGCCCTAATCATTGACAATACTAAAGCAATGGTTTATATGTATAAAACTATCATACCCATTACAATACGGTAATGCTATCATTAGTATTATAAAACGGTGATGTTATCATACCCACATATTTATACTCTAAAACAAGCTCCGTTTGTCCGGGCAAAGTTTTTTTTCGCTCCAAGGATTTTTGATTTTTTGATTGAATATGGGGGTTTTGGCCACCAGAAATCGATTGGAGCTGGTCCCATAGCTGGGAAAAATCCGGTTTTCGCGCTAGAGCTCTTTAAAGTTTCCATGTTATCCTTATGGAGATTTTTAAATTGAACAAAAATCATCTGATAACTGTAGATATAAACCAATGTGTTACATCTTTAATCTGTAGTTTAGGAAACCCTTCGGCCTGGCGAGTGAGCGAAGCGAACGAGCTCTTCCTAAAAAGGAATAGGGCGAGTGTGCGGAGCGAACGAGCTTTGTGTGAGAAAGAATGTAATAATTTTACCGAGCTTAAGCTCGGTTCCCCTTGTACTGTAACATTAATCCAAGTTAAGTACCGGTACATTGAAAACTACTGAAGTTATATTCATGTAAAATGTGACCACTCCTTTTGAACTACATTTTATAGGCTAAGACCTTACCTCCTTTTCAGCCCTTTTTAAGGCTCGGGGACTAGGCGAATATGATTTATCATTACTGTCATCCCCATCTGACAGGCCCATCAGTTCCGGGAATTTTGCGGTTTCGATTCCATGTAAACTTGGAGAGGCCAAACTAACTACCTTCCCAAGCTCTCTTTCTAAAGCAGTTTTACCGTCTGAAACCAAAGAACTGTTTGTTGGTTTGTATTCCGTAACCATAGGCTAGTGACCGATAGTAAGTTAATAAATTGCTTTAAAAAAAATTTGTTTGCTGCCATTTGTTTCACTAAGGACACACACCGTTTGGCTATTGCTTCATGTTCAAACCGCCAGTTGAATAATCAAGAAATTGTTAAATATTATCAGCGTGCTATTCTTAATAACATTGTTTTCCATAGCTCAAGTTATAATAAAGTCAAGAAGCGTAATAGTTACACTGCATTATTAGTAAATGGTAAATTCTTTGAAATCGAAATTTTCATTGTGGTTGAAAATTTTTGCGCTTTGCAATGGGTTATTATTTGAAAACAATTAACAACCTATTTGTTGTACCTAACTTGCCTTCAAATGTAATTTTGAAACACGTAAAATTTGTGAAACGTGAATCATCCACAGTTGCTGCAGTAATGGCTGAGAATTTGAAATCTTTAGTTGTATCCATAAATCATAGAGAATTGTTTGACAGCCCTTACTTGAGTCTACCTCCCGACAGATATGAGATGACAATGTAGATGATGTGGGGTCCCTCTCATAGTGTGCATAAATGACCCTTTTGTTGATGTATTTTTCACTTTTATTGTTAACTCTTATTTATAAATGTATGAGATGCCAGTGTAGATGATGTGGGGTCCCTCTCATGGTGTCCTTAATTGACTCTTTTCTTCATGTGTTTAACTTTAATTCTTAACTCTCATTTATAAATGTATGAGATACCAGTGTAGATGATGTGGGGCCCCTCTCATGGTGTGCATAATTGACTCTTTTGTTCATGTAGATTAACTTTTATTCTTAACTCTCATTTATAAATGTATGAGATGCCGGTGTAGATGATGTGGGGTCCCTCTCATGGTGTCCTTAATTGACTCTTTTGTTCATGTAGTTTAACTTTTATTCTTAACTTTAATTTATAAATGTATGAGTTGCCAGTGTAGATGATGTGGGGTCCCTCTCATGGTGTGCATAATTGACTCTTTTGTTCATGTAGTTTAACTTTTATTCTTAACTCTCATTTATAAATGTATGAGATGCCGGTGTATATGATGTGGGGTCCCTCTCATGGTGTCCTTAATTGACTCTTTTGTTCATGTAGTTTAACTTTTATTCTTAACTCTCATTTATAAATGTATGAGATACCAGTGTAGATGATGGGTCCCTCTCATGGTGTGCATAATTGACTCTTTTGTTCATGTATTTTAACTTTTATTGACAAACCCTTATTTATAAATGTATGAGATGCCAATGTAGATGATGTAGGGTCTCTCACATGGTGTGCATAATTGACTCTTTTGTTCATGTATTTTAATTGTTAACTGTTATTTATAAATGTATGAGATGCCAGTGTAGATGATGTGGGGTCCCTCTCATGGTGTGCATAATTGACTCTTTTGTTTATGTATTTTTAACTGTTATTGTTAACTATTATTTTGAATGTATGAGATGACAATGTAGATGATGTGGGGTCAGGCCTAGGCGTAGGCCTTGACGTGCCAGCTCTGGTGACCATTAAAGGCTCAGGCATGTGACTTGATGGCGCGATAGGCTGGACGATCGTTGAAGGGTTAAGACGAGGGCTTGAAAGAAGCCTAGGTTTGGTGGTCATTAAATGCCCAAGTATGGGGCTTGATGACAGGCTAGGCTTGGCGATTGATAATACGTCAGAAATGGAGCTTGTTGATTCCTTTTCAATAATAGTGTCATTGTTTTAACTAAACTGGGTAATATTTTCAAAGTCATCAATTGGTCCATTGTTTCCTCCAAGCAATACTTCTTCAACTCCGAACTCTGTTACCCTTGTTATGGTAGCTTATCCGAAAGCCCGAAGTTGACTTCCACATAGATGGTTTATGTCAGCGTCATCTTCTTCCCCACTATCTTCATCGCTGTTCATGTGATTCTCTGGAGGGGCCATGTAGATGTGAGCAGTACGGCAAAGGTAATCTTCTTCAAGAAGAGCCAATATTTCCTCGATTGTGTAACTAAAATAATAAACACAACCTGTAATATATCGGTATGAGAATATGAAAAATAGTACTATACAACACATAATAGTACTAAAATATAACATCAGACTAAAAGAATAAATTACATTCCTAGGCCTAGTTTACATTTTTGTAATTTATTATTTTAATATTTTTTCTAAGCCTATAAAATGCATTTTTTAGTTTAGGCCTATAGGCCTAAAATACAGTTTGTAATAATATTATTTTCAAATAAAGGTCCAATTGGCCCATTAAAAATTATTCCTTAAAAATTCAGCAATATTGTTTTTTGTGAATAATACAACTGTGAAGGTATAATTTTGTAAACCTATACAATATCGGACCTTTACCATGCCCACTGCCCCATAATTGGGGCAGTGATGTTTTTGAGGTTATGGTGACTTTGTTTTCGAAGTAATAAATAAGGAAAGGCACAATTGTGTCAGTTTAGACTTTATCCTTTAAATAAATACCATTGTCAATGCAAAAATATTATGTAAACATTAGTAGACACCTGTTTTTCGAACTCATAACTGGTAGATAAAACTATATAGCTATTTTCCATTCCATGTGTGTATCATCAGAAACTCACAAAACTGCAACTGCCACCAAACACAGCATCAGGAGTACCAATAAAATAAGTCCTAGGCATGAAAATTATCCGTCAGTTGTCTAGTATTTATTTATTAATTTGTTTCTGTAATGCCCCAATAATGGGGCATTGGGCAAATATGGGTTAATAGAGCTATTCCCGCAGTTAGTATACATTCCGGTCAGAAGTTATGAAATAAAATGTCATGGCGGTCAAAGAAATGCCAGTCCGGCTATGTCGGAATTTTGGATTTTTGACGATGCCAGAGGTTAATATAAAGTTAGTATAGGTTAATAGAGATATTCCCGCAGTTAGTATACATTCCGGTTAAATGTTATAAAATAAAATGTCATGACGGTCAAACAAATGCCAGCCCGGCCATGTCGGAGTTTTGCTTTTTTGACGGTGCCAGAAGTAAAATACAGTTAGTATAGGATAATAGAGCTATTCCCGCAGTTAGTATACATTCCGGTCACATGCTATTGAATAAATGTAATGGGGTTCAAAGAAATTCCAGTCCAGCTATGTCAGAAGCATTTTAAGAATTGTGACATTGCCAATGGTTAATATGCAATTAGTATAGCTAATAAAGCTATTACTGCATATAGTATACCGACATTTCAGTCTAATGTTTTATAAACAATATGTCATTCAGTCCAAGAAATGATAACGCGGAGATTGTGGAAATTTCATTTTTTTACGATGTTATAAGTTAATAAACAGTTAAATGCCATTTGTACATCATGGTAATACATCACAGTGAAAATAAACCTTTTATTTAATTACTATGTTAAATATTTTGTAAATAAAATATTGGATTATTCCGCAAGAAAAAAAAACTAAAATATTTGAATTAGGTTATTTATTTAAAACTTAGGTTTGCATTATTTGTTAAAATATAAAAATCCATCATATAGAAAATGAGCCTAAGTGAATAAAAGTATGAAAATTCGAAACCCTTTAATTTAATTACTAAGTATATACTAATAATTGGCAGGGAGTTGGCTTGTCCATAGTAATCGCATTCTTTTAGCGAATTTCCCTATAAGGAATACGCTAATACGGTAGTAGCCATGGTAAGACCTAAGCCCGGGACCATGTTACTTTTTCATTTTGAGGTCCCCAGAAGCCAAAAACACCGTTCGTTCATTTTCATATATATATATATATATATATATATATATATATATATATATGTATATATACATATAAATATATATATATATGTATATATATGTATGTATATGTTAGTATATATATGTATATGTATGTATATGTATATGTGTGTGTGTGTGTGTGTGTGTGTGTGTGTGTGTGTCCGTGGTACTGATAACTTTTGAAGAGGACCTCCCATTTCGATGAAATTTGGTATGAAGGTGTAAGACTAGGTCTATTTTCATGAGTTCGCGAACCAGCATGATCGGGTTATGGGAACGGGGTTTTATGGAGTTTCAAAAGTGTCAAAAATGGGTTTTTTTGCATTTTTGGAGAATAATTTTCTAAATTCAACAATTTTAACTAAAACCATTTAAATGAGCTTAAAAAACAAACAATTTAGTATTTTGAATTTTTAACTTGGCTTAACAGGTTATGGAGAAAAGCCAAAAATAGGTTTTTCTATGTTAATCTTATGGGAAATCAACGAAACCCTGTATCTTGCTTATTTATTGGAATAACTTGATAAAATTTGGTATGTACATTCACTTGGTAGGGTTCAACTGATATTTGCTTACAACACCCACATGGTGGCAAACCTACGTACTCACCCCTATGGGGTTTATGGGGAAAATGAAAAGAACACCATAACTTGATAATATTTGGTATGTACATTCACTAGGTAGGATTTAACTGATATTTGCTTACAACACCCATATGGCGGCAAACCTACATACTCACCCCCATGGGGTTTATGGGGAATATTAAAAAGTGCCGAATATTGGTACAGTTTGACATTTACCTAACGTAACTATTATATTTCCTAACAAAACTAACATTTTCTAACAACATCCCAAGGCAGCAAACCTACATACCCATTCTTATGGTGTTTATGGGGAAAATACAATATCTCAAGATAGTTTGGAAATTCGCTGAGTACGCAGGTCTGCTGCGACGGGGGTAATTTGTTTTTGTTGTGTCATGATACTCCTCCTCCCAAAGTCCATTTACTCTTCTTATCTTTGCCGTGTAATGACCAACATTACCTACACGTGCCCTTTTGCCACTGAATCCTCTTTAAAAGAAAGATTGTTGTTCAATGACCATTTTTATTGGAAGTACGGATGGTCAGACCTTAAAATAAAAGATTTGAAGTACTTTTGGTTAATGGAGTTATGTCACAAGGTATATTTTGAAATCTCAAAATACCTAAGACAAAATCAAACATCATACTTTATAATAGAAAGAATTCACTTTTGTGTTAATTATTGTCTCAATACATATTTTTAATCCTGTGTAAATAAATGAATTGGCTGTTTTAGTATTTATGAGCGTTAAAGGTTTAGATTGTAGCGCATGTTATCGTAAATATAATTGGTCATTTGTTGGTCATTTTAAGTTAACTGCTTCACGCACGCACACACACACACACATAAACACACATACAGACATCACTTAAAGAATAAATGTTTGAATATTTCCACTGAAAACTCACAAGTCCTTATGGGAACAATACTTTAAATTTGTAGGGATGAAACACATTATAACAATAGGGATATAGATTAATAGGGATATGACATTGTGGTAAGAAAGGAAAAAATATGTTTGATTCCCTATAACTCATATAGGCCACCTATACAATTTTCAAACTCTATTTTTGGACTTAAAGTTTAAGCCTCTTCATTATGCCTTTGTAAACCCTTTAATATCCATGCAATATAAATAAAACATACTTGGAGGCCCGTGCGCAAATCACGCATTTCGTAACATGTTTCTTTCGGTTTGTGAGACTCACACACTCAGTAAAAATTCGAAGGTTCAAAGGAAGTATATGAATTTTCAAACAATATTTATGTTGATTATGCAGTACGAGATTATATATTTTTGTTCACAATCTGACTTTAAAATTCATCTGACTGGGAATCTTTCCGACACAAACTCGACTCAACTCTAAATTTGAATCTCCCTTTGAAAACAGGTGACGACCTCGAAGCAGCTGTTGATCAGCTGACGAAATCTATTCAAGAAGCCGCTTGGACTTCTTTGACTCCCAAACCTCTCAAGAAACGATCTGGCCCTTCCTACCCACAATATATTTGTGAACTAATAAGGAACAAGCGGATAGCCAGGCGGATATGGCATCAGAGCAGACTACCGTCCGATAAGACCACCCTCAATAGATATACCAATCAATTAAAAAATGCTATAAAAGACTTCAAAGTTTCAGCTTTTGAAAGAAAATTAATAAATCTTACCCCTAAAGACTGTTCTCTGTGGAAAACTACAAAACAAATCTTACACTACATACCTACAACATCCCCGATTAAACGTCCTAATAATTCTTGGGCAAAATCGGATAAGGAGAAAGCTGACGTTTTTGCAGACCACCT
Source organism: Neoaliturus tenellus (assembly GCA_030545055.2). NCBI lineage: Eukaryota > Metazoa > Arthropoda > Insecta > Hemiptera > Cicadellidae > Neoaliturus > Neoaliturus tenellus. The sequence goes on along the minus strand of CM061531.1, from coordinate 131,980,811 downwards.
TTCTGTAATTTTCAGTCCACACGAAGAACAAAACCTGGTTTTTTCATCTGAAATAGAAAATTCGATTACCTCCCCTTTACCTATGTCCCTGCCACCTCCCCGAATTACAGCTACTGATGTTAAAAAGGCCATTTGCAAACTACCCCTGCGGAAATCACCAGGATATGATTTAATCACGAGTGAAGTTTTACGTGAAGTCCCCTCCTCTTGTATTACTTTATTGACACAAATTTTTAATGCCATAATTCGAACGACTCACTACCCTATTCAATGGAAACTGTCCCAAATTATCTTGATTCAAAAGCCTGAAAAACCTGCTCACGAAGTGTCATCTTATAGGCCGATTAGCTTACTTCCTGTCATTTCTAAATTATTTGAAGAATTACTTTTGTCTCGGTTACAAAGTATTGTTGAAGAATGCAATGTTCTACCAAATCATCAATTCGGCTTTCGATCTAGGCACTCGACTATTCAGCAACTTCATAGGGTGGTCGATACAATTGCGTCCGGCCTTGAAAATAAAAGTTTTTCAGTGCTGTGTTTTTAGACGTAAGCGCCGCCTTTGATAAAGTGTGGTACCCTGGCCTATTATCAAAATAAAAAGCTTTTCTTCCATCCACTTACTATTTAATACTCAGGTCGTATCTACAAGATCGATTCTTCACTGTTGAACAAGGACTGGAATACTCTGGCTGTAAACCTATCTCTGCTGGTGTTCCTCAGGAGTCTTTGTTATCCCCTCTTCTCTACAGTATTTATACAGCTGACCTGCCTGAAACTCCCAATACCAAGATAGCCACTTATGCAGACGACACCGCTATCTTCAGCACTTCGGAAGATCCCACTGAAGCAAGTAGCCACCTACAAAACCACATTAATCTTTTAAGTATCTGGTAAAAAAATTGGCGAATGAAAGTTAATGCGTCAAAATCTTCACATGTCACATTCACTCTAAAACAGGGCCTGTGCCCACCGGTTTATATAAACAACACTAGAATCCCTCAAAGTACAGACACACGTTATCTTGGACTCTACCTGGACGAAAAATTAACTTGGAAAACCCACATCACAAAAAAAGAACTGCTCTCAATGCAAGATCTAAACAACTATATCGGCTGCTTCATCAAAATTCAAAATTGCCTCTTAAATCAAAATTACTTTTGTACAAAACCCTATTAAAACCAATATGGACGTATGGCATTGAGGTTTATGGCACAGCAAAATTTACACACATGAAGAAAATTCAAATTTTTCAGTCAAAAATACTACGTTTAATATCTGGGGCCCCGTACTATGTAAGCAACAAGACTTTGCATGATGATTTAAATTTTAAATTTGTACATGAAGTAGCAAAAGAACTCTATTTTGAATTTTTTCTCAAACTCGATGGCCATGAGAATACCCTGATACAAGACCTTTTCACCTTAACATTGCCAGGCATCCTTCGAAGGAGGCTAAAACGGAATTGGAGTCGGGACTTTCTAGTTTGAATCCCTAATATTGAAGAGGACTACCCCTAACATCAGCAAGAATAAGGAGGAAGACTTCTGAGCCTACTCTTTTGTGTTTTATGTTTCATGTTATTGTTCTTTATATGTTATTAGCGAATTTGATCGTTGTATTTTTTTTTTTTTTTTTTTTTGTACAGTTGCAAATATAAAATTAAAGACAAAAAAATTCATCTGAAGGGAATCAGTTGTTACGTTACAATTCACATTTTAAAATCTTACTAGATCACCTCGGGGTTGAAATTCAACTAAAACTTTTTCAGTTTTTTTCAGTTAATCTGGACCGTCTAGATCCAATTAGTTAAAAATATGCTATGTTCTTACTGATTTGCTAGCATTTGTAGCATAACAGCTGCATAGTAATGCATTCAATTGTCCTTGTCTCATAAGATTAACATTGAAACTTTGAAAGTCTATAGGGCGTAGCCCCGTGTGCCGATGTGAATTGAAACGTGATTCTGCTCATCTACAGCACAATACCTTTCTAACGGTATGCACGGATTTCTCCTCTGATGCGCAAAAGCTGAGAAAAAAAGAAGGAAAAGAAACTTACTTGCCTATTAATATATAGATGATGAAAGTTGCTGAACATTTTAAAGTGCCATCTAGAAATAAATCAAAGGCTAGGGGGGGCAAAGCCCGAAACGAAATATAACCTTTTAAATCACCATTCGCACACGCACTAGATCATAAGCTTTAAAATGACACATGAATCTTGAAAATCGTTTTATTAGGACGAGAAAAAAGGATGTAACAGACAAATCCTTAATTGAATGAAGTATATTAATTCGATGTTAAAACTAATATTACCTTAACTTCATCAAGAATATCTGAGTCATTATTGAATATCTGACTTCATTGTAGCATCAAATAATTCCAAGAAGACCCAGTGTTCGTACACGTGTAGCAACATTGTTTTAGTTTCTGAGCATTGCGCACACTGGGATGCTGAGGTTGCATAAGTGTTTGAATCCACTCATCAAACAACTCGAAACCGTTCGATGGGATTGTTACTTGAAGGACATGTTTTTTGATAGTTTTGTTCTCCACGCATTTTGGAGTTGCACATTTGTGAACGTCATAAAATGATGGATGTGTCTCCAAACACTTGTTAACAATACTAGTTACTCTACTTTTAGAGTTAAGAATGTACAAGTCTCCAGCATATGTCTCCAGCTCACTGTTATCTTTCAGTAGTATCTGGGTCCTTTTTTGGTATGTTTCATTTGTAACCGACTTTGTTGCAACGTCTTTGCAGAGTTGAAGAAACAAATTATTTTTGTTTGCTCCTTCATTATCGTAAATCTTTTTAAAGGAATTGTCTTTAAAGTCATTATAGGCACAAGCCAAAATGTGTGCGATGCTGTCAAACGCACATTTATTAGTGAGACTGACCTTTTCCCTCCTCCCCCTCCCCCCCATAATCTTTATGGAGAATAGCCTTAAGGTCTGTGGCTCTGTTGCCATTCTTTAGGAAACGAACATTTCTAATTCGTGTTGTTGTCGTCAAATCCAAATTTGCTTATTCGGGCTCCCTTATCAAATATTACTTGATTTTTTCGTTTTCGTTCTTTTCACATCTCTCATCCTCAAATAAAACACGTTTTCTTATGGCCAGGTAATTTGGTTTATTTTTAACAATGTCATCATTGGTCAGTTGTTTTTTTTTTTTTTTTGTGTGTAGTCTAGACCTCTCCAATTCTCTCGGGCAAAGTCCTCAATCGTCTCTTCTTTTATATTTTTTTAGCCGTAGAAAGAGCAGCTTCTTTTTCTGCATTACTAGGGTATTTCGTTTCGTTTTGGGTTTCAGATGGAAGTGTAACAGGTTGCAAAATGTCATCCTCTTCATTCATCAATGGACATTCTGCATCAGATTGTTTCTGTGGTAGGAGCTTTAATTCACCATCTAAAGCAGACACGTGTTTCATTACAAATACATCCGCTGTCATAGGTAGTTTTTCTCAGGAGAAAATAACATTTTTCAATGCATTGAATCCGGATTCCACTTGGGAAGATGTTGCTGTCATTTTACCATATCCAAATATGGGGATCATCACTCCAGAGATCAGTGGCCAGTCACTCACTAGATCAAAAATATAAGTGGCAAGCTGTGGACAATATAAAGCGTTTCCATTATCTCCCTCGGGCCCATTAGATTGATCGCTGATTTCAGAATTCTCTCACACCATAATCGGAACATGTTTTGCGTGTTTTCTTCTTGAAAAGTAAGGGATGTTGACTCTCTATTCTCGCTAGCCTCAATGTATTCATTCATGTCATCTACAAACTGAACATCAGATATAACATTCTTCAAATTTTTTCTTGCTTGTTCTGCAGGGGTATCAGTGTCAATGCCTTCCTCTACTGACTTGCCTACAGTCTGACTCGTAGCTACTTTGAAGATCTCACACAGAAAAAATTTAGTGTGGTTAGTGTAAGTAGTTTTCAGTAACTCGACAACAGATCTGATGTAAAACGCTCGAACATTTTTAGTCATGACTTTGAATGGAGCCCAGCATGTGATATTCTTTATGACATGAGCAATATCGCACGTGATGAAACGTGTTGGAATATCTTCTGACCCTGCTACAAACAACAAGTTGTAACACTGAAGGATGTAATCCTTTAAGGATTTGTACTGAGTAAATGCTTTGACAGCAGCAGATAACAAAGCCACAGAGCGGTCACTTAAAAACGTATTTGGAATTAGAATCCCACTTTTTATCCAATCATGGAGCCAAGAATAAATGGCCATATTGTCATGGCGCTCTGATACAAGTTGTGATGCTGGAAAGTTTACAGCTCTATTAACCTATACTAACTGTATATTAACCTCTGGCATCGTAAAAAATGCCAAATTCCGACATGGCCGGACTGACATTTCTTTGACCGTCATGACACTTTATTTTATAATGTAGAAATGTATACTAACTGCGGGAGTAGCTCTATTAACCTATACTAACTGTATATTAACCTCTGGCATCGTAAAAAATGCCAATTTCCGACATGGCCGGGCTGGCATGTCTCTGGCCCGCCATTACATTTCATTGAATAACATTTGAACGGAATGTGTACTAACTGCGGGAATAGCTTTATTAACCTATACTAACTGTATATCAACCTCTGGTATGGTTAAAAATGCCGATTTCCGACATGGCCGGGCCAGTGAAACGGACCTTGGTCTTTGATGGTAAGTAGATCTGTTTATTTACATTCTTTGACCTCGATCCCGTGACACCTTGTATGACACAGTAACCGGCAATTCAGGTATGTCTATAGTACTATATTTCATCAACAAGTGATAAATGTCCTCAGAGACCACACTAGCCTGACTTCCTGAATCTACAATACATTTTAGTTTAGTTTTCCCTACCATTACTTCGACTTCGGGCAATGGTGTACTTATGCGATTAGCTACTGGGTTGTTAAAATTATTTTCATTAAGTAATTCTTCTCTTATTTCTGAACCCCCATCATACTCTTATTTTATGACTTTTCATTAAGCTTGCATGTTTTCTTAATGCCATTTTTAATCACCTCTCCAATAAAATTTACGCTAAAATCATACACTAACTGTAATTCTTTCTTATTCAAATGGATATTATCTGGTTTCACCCTACCACCAATGAAAATCTGCTGTTCATATAAGTTTATGTTAATCTTTCCATTCTTGTGCAAAAAATTATTGATTGGCAAGACTTTGATTTTATTCATTCCATGTAAGGTTTTTAAGATCTCATTAATGACTGTTACCTCTTCAATATGCTTTGGATTTGAGGCAACTAACCTAGGAACTACAGGGACTTCAATTAACAAAAAAATATATTTTTTAACTTAATTAGTTTCCCTAACAGTTCTCTATATAAGATAAATATTTCCTCAACGGATTCACCCTGCAATAGGTTATTGACCCCTATCCATACAATAACATTAGTATGTAATTCATGAGACTTACTGTCTATTAACTTTATCAGATCTTGTACTTTGTTACCCCCCACACAAAAATTGATACTATTTTTTCCTTCTTACGTGCGCAATACCCTGTTATTTAATATTTGGTTTCCTAATCTGACGCTTAAGCTGTCACCTATCATCTGAAAATTCTGTACCATCGGTTTATACTTCCTTTCTGACATACCGGTATTTACATTTATTTTTATATCATTAACCTCTGACTTGGTATTATCCGAAGCGCACGCCAAATTTACTCATTTATTTTTATTGTCTCTGGCCGGTTCATTATTCCCGTATCTCCTAAATGGTTCACGCCTATTCTGGTCATTCAAATTCAAATATAATTTATTTCCAATAAAACAAACAATACATTGTCTTTCATTATGTGTAGTAATAAAATTAAACAACAATTGCAATATACATAAATTAAAATAGAAAAGGTAACTAAATCTAAAATACAATCCAAGTATTTTACATGGATAAAGGGTATAATTAAAGCTAGTTTTCTACATAATGAAAGAAATAAACACAGGAAATGAGTCTACATGGGCAAAATGCCTGTGTATAGGCTCAGTCGCTATTGTCAACCTATATGCCTATAGGAAATATTAAGTTAATAAAATGATAGATAGTTAAAAGAAAAGTTAGCTTATAGTGTGGAATTAAAATAAATGAAAATTAATTACTGAAAACTTAATAAGGTGGAAAAGTAAAAAATTTAAACTGTTTGCGATTATTAATCAGAATGTGGAAAGAGAGAGGGAGGCGGGGATGAGATGAGAAGGACGACTCGTCAGTGTCCTCTCATGAGTCAAATGTCGTGTCGTCGGTCAGGTCCGCCTGTACTCGGCTCGGATAAGGAGTTCAGACTCAGAAATATACCTAGCTGTATTAACCATTCTGTTACACGTTTTTAAAGTGTTGTTAATGATGGAGAATCAAAAATTTTGTTATTATTTTGTGGAGACATAATATTATGATACAAGACAGTGGCCGTATATGTGGCGTTGGTTTCCGAGTAAGATTTTAGCAATTGCGAAGTTATTATTCCGATGTTCTTTGAATACCGAGTATTATGTGAGTGAAAAACGTTGGGAAATATAGTGTAAAAATTCTTAAATATGTGAATAGACAGAGTCTTAACATAAATTTGTCTTATACTAAGAATAGATAGCTCGCGAAACAAGGAATCTGTAGGGCAACGAAAAGGTTTTCTTAAGCCAATTTTAATATTAATTTTTGTATAGTAATGAGTGGTTCTAAGACGGTCGAAAATGATCCGCCCCATGCAATGATGCCAAATGAAAGTAATGATTGTACTATGCCAATTTAATTTCATCATTATTAAGGACATCCCTCGACTGTTTAAAAACGTAAACATATTTACGTAGTTTTGAAGTTAAAAATTTGATATGACCTAAACATTTCATGCGATTATCAAAATAACCCCCAAGTATTTATAAGAAGAAACTTTCTCAATGCTGTTGCATGAACAGTCATTATTAATTTAATTACCACACGTATGTATTATTAGATTAGGTAAGTTGTAATCTGTACTTTCTCTCAGGGCAATCGGCATAAATTTAGTTTTTGAAATATTTAAGGATAAAATGTTTTGATCTAACCACTTTTTTATTAAAAATAGATCGTTCATTGCGGAAGAACGAACTCTTTCCCAATTTTCTTCATTCTCAAAAATTAAAGTGTCATCGGCAAATAAAAATATTTTGCCTTTAAGCGTCAGCCTAGAAATGTTATTATATTAGAAAGAAGATTGGTCCAAGAGTGCTTCCTTGAGTAACTCCAAAATTAATTGGTCTGGTACTTGGAGGAATTATACTATGTAAGGAGTGGCCACGCGGGGCTAGAAGCGAAGCCGCCGCGCCGCGCCGCGCTCGTCAAGTGGCGAGGGCTACCGAGTAGTTGAATCATGGATGTTTAAGTGTAATTAGTTGTTTTAAATAACAGAATAAATTTTAGAAAAGTTTTTAAATAATTTGTTAAGTTTTAGGTCTATATTTATCAAGTTAAAAATAACCATAGGCTATGTATTTTACAAACGTCGACTAAATTTAATGCTATTGTAAAAAACCATAACCATAATTAGTAATTTTTTATTAATATTAATATATCATTCTAATTGTGCTGATAACCAAAGGGTAGTTGTTCTTGTTAGTACATATAGTCATAGTTATAGTCATAGTCATAGTTAGTCATATAGTTATAAGTTGTTATTATTTGATGAATAATCGTCTATTGTTTATAAGTTAGTTTTAAGTTATTGTACCCTAAATTCCGTACTTCTTATTATTTGCTTATTTTATTATTATTAACCCATTAAAATTAATTATGAGTAATTAATTATATGCCAATAAACTACTGTCTAATATATTGTAAATGATTCTGAACATCAAGCACTTAAAGAGGTTACACCTCTTAACGTTTTTTACAAATTATAATAAGCAATTTACATTAAAAGAATATCAAATTCTTATATTTATTTTTGTTAAAAGTATTGTACTACACAATAAAATCAATTTTACAATAACACATATATATTGAGATAATTTAAATTTCGTTTTTAATGTATTAAAATCATCTCTTCAATACAGATATTTTACTTTAATGTTCCTTTATAATTTAAAATATGTTTTTTATCTAGAACAAAATTATATCACTGGATGAAGAATTTAATCCTCTTTTAAAATGCAAAAGCTGTCCTATGTGATTTGCCTGGTGTGCTCAGGATTTTAATTCAAAGTTGCGAGGGTCCCGTTTTTTCCTATCTCGCCCGTGTTACAGCGGCGGCTCCATGCCACTCTACGGCCAGCCGTGCCACTCTAGTGGAGGGGAGCGGCCGGCTTCACTTTAGCATGGTATATCCATAAGGACGTGGCCACTCCTTATATATAATTCCTCCAAGGTCTGGTATCGCTTGAAATTCCATTTATCACAACATTTTGTACTCTTTCAGATAATTAATCACGAAACCAAGCTAAAGCGCTACCATGAATTCCGATATTTTCAAATTTAATCAGAAATTTACCCCTATCAACGGAGTCAAATGCCTTTTTTAGATCCAAAAAAATTAGCATGCAACGCTTATTGTGAGAAATGCCATCATTGATTTCCTTACTAATATTAAATAAAGCATCTGAAATATTTTTATCCTTAACAAACCCAAACTGACTTTCGCTTAAAATTGAATTTAGTTGGAGATATAACACTAATTGATCTTTAACAATGCGCTCAAGAATCTTAGAAAAAACACTCAACATCGAAATGGGGCGAAAATTGTTGACGTTTTTAAAATCATCAGATTTATAAAGGGGATAAACTTTAGCTAGTTTAAAAATATTAGGGAAAATGCCAGTAGATAAACTTAGATTAATTAAATGGTGCAGAGGATGTAAGAGAATATCAAGATAGTGTTTGAGGAAGTCAGCCGATATACCGTCATAGCCGGGGGCGGACCCTCCTCTGAGTCCAGTCACATGCCGGACAACGACCTGCTGTGACAGTACTACGTGTAAATTCAGAAAAATGTCTATAGTCAGAGACGTTCAGGACTGGGGTTCAATGCTACTAGCTAACTTTTCGCCAACCGCCGCGAAGAAATTATTAAAATCATTGGCTATACTTTTTTGAGTTTCAAAACATATTAAAGGAGTATCGGGTAAAAACTTACTGACAGAAAACCCTTCTGGTCTACTATTTCCTTTACCGGATAATTAATAACCCCCCACAAAATTTTAGGATCCCACCCTTCATTATTTATTTTGTTTCTAAAATAATTCCGTTTGGCATCTTTTAATGATTTACTCAAAATTTGTCGAACGCTAATATACTGGTCTCTCATCTCTTCGTTAAAGGGCTGCTTTAATAGGTTTTTTTCTAATTTTGTCTCTCTCGCGAATTCGGCGAACTAAGTCAAATGAAATCCAAGGTTTGATCTTTCTAAACTTTGCATTTACCTTAACTATTTCCTTTGCGTTATCTGACGAGTTCTTGATTATTAAATAAAAATTTTCCGCGCATTCATTGGTCTCGCGACTATTTAAAACGGTCCCCCAGTCCGCCCTAGCAAGATTGTTGGCCAGTAGTTTATGGTCAATATAGTAGTGAGGTGAAGTGCTTTTCGTTTCAGTATTTGTGGCAGTATTGACCTAAAACGTCAAAGCAGTTCCGTAGTGGTCGGTTATATTCGTCTGAAAGACAGCTGAGTTAATATTATCTAAGAACGGATGTCGTACAAAGATATGGTCCAGTAGAGTCTCTGAGTTGTTGGTAACACGAGTGGGTTTGTTAATACATTGGACTAAACCACTTCCTATCAAACTACTATTGTACTTCTACTATTGTTACTTCAAAGATAGGCTTACTTCTAAGCCTATCTCTTTCCCTATCATTGTCACGCCTATTATCCGTGTTCCCCATATCATACCTACCATTTGTGACATTAGGCCTATGCTGTTCCCTAGAATCATAGTTGTGTCTCGGCGCCTCGTCCCTAGTTATCAATATTTCACATATTTTCTTAAAAAATGCAATTAACTCATCTTTAGTGTCGATATCTTTAGTGCATAAGAGTGACCTACTTATTTCCCTAGGCAAGTGATGACTTATTTGTACAATAAATTCTTCCATATTGAGGGGCCTATCAAGTAATTGATTAGTGTCATAAAATCTCAAAACATAGGATATAAGATCCGTCCTACCAGGTACAAAATAACCTCTCCCATACAAGTCATTTTTCGAATTGTCTTTGTACGGTTTTGTTCCAGTATCGATTCCTTAATGTATGTTCAAAATCACAAAATAAGGTCAAACTCATAATAATCTCTCTGAACCATCCATTTGCGGGACCTTTCATGTATTTTAGAAGTGTTAACTTATTTATTTCCCACGGTTGGTCAGATAGGTCATTGAACTTTCGAGCAAAAGATAAAAAGTACATAGGATATATCATGCGTTCGATTTCCCCATGAAATTTTACCAAGTACAGCTCAGCTTGGCATAAGGCCGTTTTACTCGAGCCCTCAGAACCATGATAAATTTTACTCCCTAGTTCATTATCCCCAGATTGAACATTCTCTGAACGGATCTTAGATACTTAATCAATTTCTTTACATAGTTTCCTCCTTACTTCATACAACTTTTCAGTAATTAATTTGTTAAATTGAGAAATCTCACTTTTTAAGTGACTTTCTATTTCTGCCCTGAATACCCCCTTCCATTTTTCTTGTTCAATTACAAATTTACTGTGGGTGTCATCCCAATCATGTTTAATTTTTCAAAGTTTTGTTTACACATCAACCCAGTCTCTAGGCAACGATTGTTCACAACTTTAATGTCTTGTTGAACCTCCTGTAAACATGTTGAATTTACCCCTACCACTTCTGTTAAACTACTCAATTCCTCATTGGTAGGTGACTCTAAATTTACTACCCTATCATTACACTCAGTCTTAGTATTTTCAATTTTTTTTTTTAATTCCTCCCTTAAATCTACTATGACATTGTGTATTATTGATTTAAATTCTTCTTTAGTGTTCTCAATTATTCTAATTTAGCATTAGTCTGATTATTAAGTTCAATAACGTGGTTCTTAAGTTCAACTATACTATTCTGTAAACTAGAGAACATATCCTTGAAACTATTCATCATATCGTTGAACATTTGAGACTGATTAACATTATTGGGACAGTCAGATTTGTTATTACAATCAGGTATACCCTATCTACCCCCCCCCCCCCCCTTCTACTTTATTGTTAGGCCTAATTATTTCATCTGAGACCCTATAATTTTTATCTAATAAAGATCAGTTTCAGAATTTCGTCTGGCTATAGCACTCATATTGTCAATAGACCTATCAATTATGTTATCGATTAAATTGTGTAACTCTATCTCAGGATTATTCTGCGATTCAATAGAATTTTGAACACTAATGTCTTTGTCACCATCCATCTTAAATTCAATGTTTAGGCCTATTAATTCACTTAATGGAATTAGATCAACTGAAGATAAATCAGAATGAACAGGGTACACTCATTTGGGCAAAATAAAAATCTCACAGATTACTATTGAATCATAATTACCAAGTTCTAGGGGTTCTTTTAATGATCTAGACCAAACTTAGAATAATGCCCCACGTTGGGCGCCATCTGTACCCCGGTTAATACAGTTCACTGACTTCTAAATTTTCACTGGTAATAGATGCCTACTTCACCACCTTTGTATTAAATAAAACGCAATAGATTTTATTTAATAAATATGATAATTTATTATGTGAAATTGTGGTACAAAGAGTCATGTAAGTTATGATGGTGAAGTTTTGATGAGCAATGATGATTTAGAATCTAGTTTTTTATAAAGATATCCTTTATCACTCTGTGACGCGGTGATGACTTCTGCGTTGACCAAGTCAATCATGTATTCCCGTTGGTTTGAGCTGGATCGTTGTTTAAGTAGCACATCCACAGCGCGTCACAGTTAGATAATCGTCACACTCCTCGGACCACAAAACTGATAACGTCCGTCACGCGCGACAGTCGAAATGCAAGTGGAGTACGTTCCTCGGTTCATTCCCAGAATCGCTCTGCTTGGTGTCATCGGAGGTTGCGAGAACTGGTGAACACCTTCAAAACGAAATTTTCCGTTTTCAGCCACAAAAGCACCGTAAAGCTCCGGGAGCTCACGCCACTCCAACTGGATGCGCAGTAGTGCGATAAGCCCCCGCCTCCATCTTCGTTCTCCTACTGCGTGGTTGTTTGACATGGCATTTTTCCATCTTGCCAATATTAGATATTCTTGAAAAATTAATCTATTATAATTTATTACGTTTTCATTTAACAATTCATCCGCGACGCATATATTTATTTATTTATATTATGATTAATTATTATATATGTTTTCTTTAATTATTATTCGTTTAACGAGACCCATCACACTTTACAGCATGAGAAGTCGGGAGATGGCCAAAAAGAGACCCATGTGTTGCCCCTTGCCTTGGATTATATAAAAACAGTTAGTTTACCAAAGGTTCCTGTACAAGAACTGTATTATCTACGGTAACTTTCTGTAAATATACAGGGTGTCCAGCTTTCTTCTTTACAAACTTTTCCAGGTTATATAACATGCCAAAAGACAACAGAAAAAAACATATAAACACATGTCCTAAAATGTTTCGTTAAGCCGCTAGCCTCCATTTGGTTTTTACACTTAAGAATTTTTATTTCAGTAACGGGTTGTTGTATTTAGTTCATATTTAGCATGTACTTTAATCACACTAATTCTCACTTTTAGAAAAAATATTATATTCTCCCGATGTATATTTTCAAAATGGCGGCCATTTGAAATTTTTTAAACTCAAATATCTCAAAAACGGTAAATTTTATAAAAATGTTACAAGAGTCAAAAAGGTCGACAAATTCAATGATCTAAACAGTGACACCAAGTTTTGTTTTTTTTTTAATAACCTAAATTGGCATGAATCATAGTGCAAAAAAGTATTTTTTCTGCAGGAAAACCACAATAACTCCGTTATTTGTTGTCGGATCCTTATAAACTTGGTGTCACTGTTTATATAATTCAATATGCCAACTTTTTTGTCTCTTGTAACATTTTTATAAAATTTACCGGTTTTGAGATATTTGAGTTTAACAATTAAAAATGACCGCCATTTTTGAAAATATACATCGGAAAAATGATGTTTTTTTCTAAGTAGTTTCTTAAGTAGTGTTCTTAAGTGTAAAAACAAAATGGCGGCTAGCGGCTTTAACGAAGCATTTTAGGACATATGTTTATATAATTTTTCTGTTTGTTTTGGCATGCTTAATAACCTGGAAAAGTTTGTAAAGGTGGAAGCTGGACACCCTGTATTTGGTATTAATAACATCAAGGATAACAAGACCACCGTTTTCTTTATCATGAAGGAACTGCGAAAAAAGGCCCAAATGAAGTGTGTTCATTTCTAAATGAACATCTCAAATCAGTTCCCGATCATTACAGAGTTTCACCTGTGTTGCGACAACTGGGGGGGGGGGGGGGGGGCAGAAAAAAATCAAGCTCTTTCTAGGTTTTGTTTATACTTGACAGACTCTGGACGCTTCAATAAAGTTGTGCAGTATTTTCCTCTTCGTGGGCACAGTTTTTTACCATGTAACAAGGGATTTTGGTCTTATTTCCAAATCCCTTAAACATCATGACCAGATTTTCACAGTTCACGAAATAGCACAACACATTATAAACAGCTCCTCTAAACATGGCAAATTTACTGTACAAGAAGGTCACATATGATGAGATGTTGGACTTTAAGAAATGGCATTGCCTGTACTGTATTATAAAAAATCTTGCGTTTCTAAGGAAACCAAAGGGAAAAATATGCGCAAAGAAGATAAAGTTCACTTTCAATTAGTAATCTTTTCCAATTTGAGTACAACATATTCACTGAAAGGCTATGTGAAAGCTTGTAAAAATATCAATGGCCTTCTTTATCACAACTTTTTCATGAGTAAAAGTAATAATCTAGTTTCACCACCAACCCAACTGGAAAGTGCCCAATCAAAAAATTTTACGGTAGATGACCAAAATAAGCTGAGAGCTACATTCCAGATGAATTTTTGGACTTCTACGAACGTTGTATATAAACTACGTTAGTGCAAATTTCAGTTTACAGTAATTGTAATACAGCTGTAACTAGTATTCATTTGATTTTAGGATGGTGAAATAAATTTCATGCACGTACAATAATGTAACACGAAAATGTTGATTGAAATGTGAGGTTTTTGTTTCGTTTTAATAAAATTAATTTGTTCATGTTGGATATTGCTATTGACTCTAGTCTTTTAAGAGACGATTGAGCGTAGTGCTGGAATACTTAGTTATAATTTTATATTAATAATTTTATCATTACTATGGTGAGCTCTACGAAGCTTGTGCGAATACTTTAAACATTATTTTAGTACTGCATATTTTTTGCTGCAGTAACGCCGCGTAAAGTAAATGATTAATTGCTAACAATATTTTAGGTCTTATTACATTTATAGACTTTAGTTTTCTCATGCTGGAAAATTTCTTCAACTTTCAAATTCTAAAATTTCTAAAAAGACGATGTGTCGGTACGGAAGTACATTGGTTCTTAAAAGATGTAGTTTGGAGCGCTATTCTAGTCGCTTAGTTCTCGCTTGTACTTAAATGACATCTTTTAACGACACCTCTTCCCGATAATTATTCTCATTTGGGCCCATAGTTGTTTGCGTATGGTTTTCCCTCTGATTGCTGTGTTATTATTGAAAATAAAGTTTACTGAATCGAAAGCGTATCTTTACCATTCAGGTGATGTCCGCTTCGATTTCTATATTAATTGCTAAAATATTTTAGGTCTTATTACATTTTATAGACTTTAGTTTTGTCATGCTGGAAAATTTCTTGTAGGTTTTCGCACAAAAAATTACCTAATACAGTAATTATAACTTAATTTTCTACTATTTGTATGCAGTCTCTCTATATGAATCCCCAGATTGAATATAGCGCTTCAGTTGATAGTTCTGGTGCAGTTTTACGTTTGAAGAGTTGAACGTGTCCCAACACGTTTGACATCCGGTCTTTGACCTATTTGCTGGTGTCCAATCAGGCTTAGATTTTAGTTTAGGAAACGATTGAACATATTAAGTTATAGAACCATTGAAATTTCCATTCTCTCCTTTGCTAACGTTTACCTACTTCCTACGTTTTTTTAAGACCATCTACATATCTGATGACCCATCAGGCAGAGAAATATTATAATAACCAATTGAATTAAACTCAATAGTAATTTTTCTCGCTGCCACTTTGTCCGTCAAACGTTCTCAATGCAGTGCTCTCATCTAAAGTCTCGATTAACCCTATTATTGTTGTAATTGAAAACTATTCTATGCTTATCAATTATTGTAACTCTTTCAGTATATTTTAATTTAACCCATAATCCTTTTTTGGCTATTAGTTTCACTATTGTTTTTTTTTTTTTTTTACTACCATTGGTTGAAAATGCATAATGTACGCCGATTTTATGGTTTCTTAAGTTGCAACTTTCTTCATTTTAATACTATATAAAGACCTTAAGACTTCATGATTATAGTACCTATTACCCTGTGATCTATTACATACTACTAAGGCTCTATTTTTATTAATTTTCTGAACTAATATATATATATATCTTTTAAAAATTGTTAAATTAATAATTGCTGATTTTGAATGATAAAATTGTTGATCGTTTCTCTATATGGTACATATATGATTCCTGCGTTTCTTGGCCACCCCATGGCGGAACTGAAGCATCTTAGCCTATACCATATTTTTAAAATTTCAAATATCTTGATTTTGTTCTCTTTTCTTCTATTACATTCAACGATCCTATATATAAACTTATAATTTTTATTCCACTTTTATCTTTTCAGAATGCAGCTATTACCCCAATCATGTGCAATCATAATCGTATCTCCAAATTTTTACACAACAACTTTTGAGCATGACTATTTACATAGTTCATTAATATTTCACAACTCCATTATATTTTTTAACGAATTAAGGGGAACTAGGGAGTGGGATTAAACATGAGCCGTGGGCAAATTTCAAAGCTTATTATTATTTATTGTGAGTAGTGTGTATTGGCGGCTTCTGTTACTGTCGTTGGAGTTGAGACCTCAACTAGCCTGTTCATTGTATGAGGTTTTGACAGTAATTTACGGAATGGGAAACCAATTATTGGTTGACCCTCCATCAAGCATAACACCTAGAATATTTACATAAATAATATTTATGTCACAGCTCAATTTTTTTAAACTATTTACTAAGGAGGGGTATTAAAACCTACTAATAGGAGATTATTAAAGTTTTTTTACTATTGATTGTGAATTTAGAGTATTAGATGGTTTTGTTACTGTCTTGGGTGTTCAGATCTTATGTGGAACTAAAATATTTCAAACTTGACTTTTTTATTAATTCAAACTAGGGGCAACTCCTAAGGGGGCACGGGGCGGATCCCCCATCTAGCCGTAGGCGAGTCTAAATTATATACTCCCGAATGTGTAACTGACTCATCGGGGTATCAGAAATTCGTGAAGTGTTGGTAAGGCAGATTAAGGGGTAGTGCAGTACAGCCGTGGTACAGTAGATCACATACTGTAGTTAAATTTGTTCAATAATATAAGTCCGAGAACTAAACCTGTAATGTGATCTACTGTACCACGGCTGTACTGCATTACCCCTTAATCTAAGTTGCATCCCAATGGTTATAGATTTAAGAGAGGGACCATGGTCAATGAAATGTGCGCTTGTTAACAAGACTTGTAACAAGATCTTCTCACTTCTTATTATATTAGGTGCGAAATTCAGCTTGCACTTTAAAATGGAATTGAGTGAAGCCTATGGCCAATTTTCTTCCATTTGGCCAGCAATGTTGTGACATTTTTAATATTGACGTTTACTTCCAATTCTACACGTTCAAATTAATCCTACGATAATTATTTCAAATTTTACCCCCTCAAATAATATAGGTTGATATATTTATAGGAATAAAATTAATTTGTATCGTTTCTTGTTTAGCTCTCCCAAGGCAAACTTATCAAAAGCACATTAAATTACTGAAATTTAGGTTATTTTGAAAAACAAAAAACTCGACATATTGCTGTGGTCTTCCTCCGTAAATCGCCAAGATACTTGTGTAATGTCATGTAGGAGTTATATAGTTTTTTTTTTTCTTTTTTAGATTTATCAACGCACGTAGTCCTTCACTAAATGTAAATTTATTTTAGTTCTTCTGCTCTATCGGCAAAAACGGTTGGGCCTATGAAATATTGAGACGATCTTTTACTACAACTTTGTTTCAAATATGCCAAACTCGATACACAGAGCTTGAAGTAGGGAATTTTTCGGAATTTCAAGTTTTTTTTTATTGTTTTTTATTGTTTTTGTTTATTATTGTTTTTTAAAAACATTTGTTTAATTTTACTGTATTTAGCTGAATTTTGTTTGTTGCTTCCCCATAAGCTTTAACTTTTGTATTAACTTAGCTAGACAGTTATATTTAAAGGAAATTTACTGTATTTAGAAGTGTAACAGTGCTAAAAAATTGAACTCGTAAATAATAATTCATAATTAATGCCAGTTTATCATGTTTTGTTGGTCCTAAACCCTCCAGTACGTTTTTTAACGTTTACTTATTATTTATGTGGGGGGTTTAGCGTAATTTTATAATAACTACAGTCATATTTTTTAGATCTTTCGAAATTGCGCATGCACATATCTTGGACATCACCGATCTAAATAAAAGTCTCAAACATAAAAAAAAATTGTGATGAATGCCAAAATTATGTCTTTATTTGCCTACTAGGCGGAACTGATTGTTTTATAATTGTTTGTTACTTACTGACCCAAAACTTTGGTCTCCGACTATTTGAGGTATATCTGCAATGTTTAATTAATACTTGCAATACTTTATTCAGTAACTACAGTAATATTGTATTAAAAAGCTTGAGGTTTTGTATTAACTTTGCTTAAAAGGAAAGCTACTAGATTTAAAAGTTTAAAACATTGAACAGAGCTTGAAGTACGGAAATTATTCCTAATTTCAAGGTTTTATTGTTTTATAGTTCTACTGCAAAACATTCCATTAACTTAGCTGTAAGTAGCTGAATTTTTGCATTTTGCTTCACCATAAGCTTGAAGTTTTGTATTAACTTATAGCTTGACAGTGATATTAAAAGAAATTCACTATATTCTAAATGTTTAACTCTTAAAAATTTGAACTTAAATATTATAATTAATGTCATCTAATATTATGTGTTTTTTATCTTAGCTGTTGAATATAAACGGATTTCTCTGTTACCTATACTGTTAAAGTATAGGTTGTTTGTGAATTGGTGACATAAATCTAACTTTTAAACCTTTCACTTTTTGTCGTATCTCAAATCGTTACTTTAAGACCGATTTACAACTTTTATTCTACTAACTTTCATACAACTTGTTTGTAGAACTAACTACAGTTATATTTTATTTGCAAGTTCGAATTTTGCATTCACTGAACTTGTAAAATATCCCTGTAACCCTAACTTCGACATAATTCAAGGGAAGTGACAAGAATAGTTAACAGGGTCAGGTTCTCAAACCGTTTGTTCATGTTTTTCTATTTTTGTTTCAGGTAAATTGTTTATTTCTTCATTGATCTTCAAAATATTTTATTTAGCTTATTCATTCTACTTTGTCATCTATTGTTATTATGTTTCTTTATTTTAATACTTCTTGCGCTAGAAGGGTGAGGCTAGGCATGGCTTCAAATCCCCCGACAATTCGTTTACTACAGTATAGTTGCGTATAAAATCCTTAACAATTTAATTAAAAATATTATGGGAAGATCTTTAACGTTTGACACTTGGTAAACTACAAACTAATTCGGCGAACACGAACGAGGGGGTGGAAGCGAAGGCCTCGACTAGGCTGTTCAGTGTTTGAGATTCTTACATACAGCAATTTACGAATAGGGGCAACTAATTAGGGTGTAAGGGGTGGGAGCCTCCATTCAGCACGATACCTAAAATATTTGCATGGTTGATTCTGATTTCACCTCTCTCTCTCAATGTTACGAATTAGGGGGAACTTAGGAAGTAATTTAAAAACTAGTCATAGGCGATTTTCAAAGCTTTTTATTAGTGTTGATTATGGGTAGTGTGTATTAGCCGGTTTTCTTACTGTCATGGTGGACCAGTTTTTCGGTGGAACTAACCTGCTTCAAATCGGCTCTTAAGTAATTTACGAATGCAGGACAACCCCTAAGGGGGCATGGGGGCGGAGCCCCCATCGAGCCGTAGGCGAGTCTATAATATACAGCCCTATGTGTAACTGACTGACTCACTGATGATCTTAAAGTCCTGAAGCGACCGTTTAAGCTAGAGACTTAAAATTTGGAACGAACATTCTTTGAGATGTTTCAATTTAGGGAAAATCATCAAACTACAAATTTTCAACTTTCAAATTATAAAAAATGCTAAAAAGACGAGGTGTCGGTAAGGAAGTACGTTAGTTCTTAAAGATGTCGCTTGGAGCGCTATTTAGTTCTCGCTTGTATTTAAATGATGTCTTTTAAACTACACCTCTCACTGATGATGAGTCCGATTGTTCTCTCTAATATTTGAGTATTTTGCACATCGTTTTCCTTTAATTGTTTGTTTTGTTTTCCTTCGTATTGTAATGGCAATGAAATTTTATTGCATTGAAAGTGGTTCCTTTCACCAAGGTGATGTCCGCTTTGATTCCTATAGCAACAACGCACAGTGTGTTGCCATGCAGCTTGTGCGCTTGCTTGGAATTATTTACACGGGAATTCTCTTCACCTATTATTGATGGAATTCTCATGGCGGGTGACAGTTTATACAGACAGTCTCGTCGTGTGAATTGCATCAGTAATAGGTATCTGTTTCCCGAAGACCTAGTTAGAGATGTTATTATCATGGGCGAAAAAATCCACATTGCTGACATATCGTACGTATGCAATGGTCTTTATCCACTACCTGCGAATGAGTTGTCTAACTCGGCCCGTCATTTGTCAAATATTTTGGAAGACATTTATCTACTGATTCGATTGGCGGTTTTCTGTTTACGGGACAGAGAATACAGTAGCCTTTTGGCGTGATGATGGAATGTTGTTTGTTTTTGACTCTCATGGAGTAGACGAGGAGCGTCGTCACAGCTCAATTGATGGTGAAAACCGTGCACGCCTCTTTGTCTGCGAGCAGTTATTTATCACTCGCTTCTCTTCTTCTTGCTAATTCTGCACTCGGTGGACTTGAAAGTCAGTATAATATTACTAAACTTACATTCCAAAGATCTATAGAGCGGACTGATTCAACAGCACATGCAGTTCTTCAATCGGACGATATTCCAGTTGACCACCCAGTCGTTAAAAGGGGACCAGGGCGACCTTAGAACAACTAAGCGTGGGCGGCCTAAAGTTCTCTCGACCACCCGTGAAGAACAATTGCAGCAGGCAAAGAAAAGATATGTCGAGAAAAATCATGAGAAGCGTAGGGATGCGGTCAAGAAATACAGTCAACAACACCCTGAAGTTAACAGGGCTGCTGTTGAACGGTATTCCCAACGGAATCCCGATGTACACAGGGCTGCTGTTAGTCAATACACTCAACAGCATCCTGAAGTACATCGGAATTCTGTGAAGCGATATGACCAGCTTCATCCCGAAGCTTCACGTCAGAGAGTTCAGGTTTTTCGATTGAAAAATCCAATAGTCAAAGAGCTTAGACATTGCCTGTTTCACTTAGTCATCTCATCAACAAACATGGTCCAATGGCCACCTGGAATGGAAATTTATGCGATCACATTATCGCTTATAAATTAAACAAAGTTAGTCTTTGGGCGGAAGATATCTACAAATGTCCTCTATGTGGAGCTAGGTTGTTTGATGAAGAACGTGATAGAAAAAATGGTGCTGTGGAGATGGAGCTTACAATGTCCTTCGATTGCCTCCCCTTCAAGCAGCATT